>LR990290.1:13807500-14230000 GCA_905147355.2 Apotomis turbidana | reverse complement strand
TTCTGGAGTTTTATGAGTAGGTTCAATAAGTATATAGTTTTTTTATCGATTCAGTTTTTCGTTTTTTTCCGAAATAGCGGATTTATGGGGGTTTAAAATGTGAAGAATGACCGATTCCAGTAATTTCGAAACAAACTTTTCGGACTACGAACGTTAAAGCTTACAGAGTCTATGTAATATAAGTTTTCATCATTAGAATTTATATCGCAGGGAAATCCGGAATGAAAAGGACGTTTTATGAAACCGATACTATAGTACCTATTCCATACCTATATAGTCGACTACTTATAAGGCAGCCTGTCCAAAAAAGCAGAGCGGAATGATGAAGTAATCAGGCTGCGTGTTTGTGAAACCCAAAGAAAGTGCATTTAAATCTGAGAAATGTCAGTGATCCATTGTACACTCTCCTCTCCATTTTGCTCCACTGGAGCCCGCCTAATATACTGTCAGTTTCATAACGCGTTCATTTTATTGCAGCCCGTCTAGCACAACTATGCTTCGCGACGCTTGTCGTGCGACTTACCGTCACCCGTCACTCTCTCACAGTACTGTACAGAAAGAGACAGGTAATATATCTCGCGCGAGAAAGAGTCGCGTGCCACAGTTATGCTAGAGGTGCAGGGTTAGCATAATATTGCCGCGACTAGCTTGTCTCGCGACTCAGAGTCACCCGTCTTGCTCGCACGGTATTGAAAGGAAAGTGGCAGGTAGTGTTTGTCGCTCGTCAAGGAGTCGCGTGTCACAGTTATGCTAGACGTAGAGGTTTTTCCTATCGCTGAATGGTCACAGTGCTCAGTTATTTTCTTGTTTATGGTGGATATACCGGGTTGCTCATTTAAGATCTGTTCTTAGGAACCATGTCATCGATTTTGATAACAAGAAAAACTGCATTCATACATTTAAAAAAAACCTGTACCCAGCTCGGGAATCCAACCCGGTTGTTTTGAAAAAATAAACTTACACTATTTCTATTTAGATATCGATTGTTAAGGTCTTAAGCAGTAAATGTTTCTATTTATTTATTTATTTATTTATTTATTCAAATTAGTTACACAGCATTACAGTGATTAAACTAAGGCACTGTGAACTACAAGATCACATGACTATGAAACATGATTTCTAAAATGAATAAAATGCGTTAATCAAAACAACCGGGTTCGATTCCCGAGTTGAGTACAGGTTTTTTTTAACCGACTTCAAAAAAAGGATGGGGTTCTCAGTTCGGTTATATGTTTACTTTTAATTTTTTTTAAAAGTTTGTTACCTCATAACTCCGTCGAAGGAATTCCTGAAATTTTATAGGCAATCATAATATTTTTCATATATTTTCTAAAACTATTTAAGTATTTGCATATGATAGTCATCATCTTCCAATGCTGAACTGATGATGGAAGGTACAACTCCTTAACGGTTACGAGTTAGGAGATAATTCAAACGAGATGCATGCCTTCAAGACCTCCCTGATCACCCCGCCATAAGTACCTATTTTATATGAATCACTAAAAAGCGAATAGAATAAAAATTTAACAAAAAAGAACCGACTTCATCAGTAAAACTAAAAAGCCAAAAATAACCCGTTCAAGTACAGATTACATTTGACTCACCCTTTGAAGTCGGTGCCAAACCTCAGGTAAACTTTAATATATAAATATACTAATAACTGAGTGGTTTGGGATCAATTTCAAAGGGTGAGTCAAATGTAACGGGTTATTTTTGGCTTTTTAGTTTTACTGAAGTCGGTTCTTGTTTTTGTTATTTTTTTTTTCAAATGTATGAATGCAGCTTTACTTGTTATTCAAATCGATGACATGGTTCCTAAGAACAGATCTTCGTATGTATTATAGTTTCAGACTTCCCTATACAGACCGATTAAAATGAGCCATCCTGTAAATATATATACCTAATTTAAGTTACAATTGTCGGCCTCGTTTCGATTAATTTAAAACGATAAAATTAATCAACGATTCAATTTCTGACAACGTTTCTCTTCTAATTAAATTCCATCGGTTTGTTGTCTGAAATTAATTAGTAATTGAAGACTGCGATATTTCGTCTAGTCCGGTGTAAACTGAAGCTTAGAAAATTAAAATTGGAACAGCGCTGTCCCTCTTACTCTCCCTCGTGTAATATTTGTTTGTATGAAATGAAGTTATTTAAGGTCACCAGAATAATAAGTATATTTTTTTTTACTGTGTCTTTGCAGCCTCATTACGCCGAAATGTCTCAGATTCCAATAATTTTTAAACGACTTCATTAGTAGACACACAGGCAGATAATTATCTAAATACTACCCTTACCATGAGCATGCCTGTGCTAACTCGGGGCACAGGTACAAAAGTGACGTAGCAACATTTTTTTAATCTTAAAAAAATATATCGATGTTACTGTCAACATCTAGATGTTACTCAGCATAAACAAATATTATTTATTTTCTCTTAATTTTAAAATAAAATCAATAAACTACATTAAAACGGGTATTTATTTGTCTATTTTAAAACAGTTTTCATAGTAAACAATCAATTTTTTTTTCCATATTCGTCGGTGTTAGAGATTGCCGTTGAGATGAATATATCCAATTTATCAGACATGATATCGAAGCTTTTTAAAGTAATCGAGAATTTACAATGAACAAATGTAGGTGTTAATATATTATATCGACATCTTTTTTATCGATGTCAAATCTCTAGAATGTGCCCGAGTTAGCTCACGTATGACCATGAGTTAACTTGACCGTACTCGCTAGCGACAGCGTAAACGATTTGTGCCGAAGTAACACAGCGCACCTAGCGGTAACTTTGTAGAACTACAATTCTCCATACAAACTGTTTACATAGTCGCTAGCGAGTACGGTCACTGTAAACTCATGGTAAGAGTACCGATGGTTAATGGTTTTAGATCACTTTTCATCACACAAATATTGGCCCTTGTCGGGATTCGAATTAATTAATAATTATTACATTTTCATATATTAATTCACAGCATGAGTCAAAGTACATAAAATCTGTGGTATAATCCTACAATATGCTAGACAATTTAACATCTGGTCGCAATAGTTGTAAGCAAGGTTGTAAGGTTTATAATTTGCAATTCCAAGAACCTTAATACATATTTACTTAAAAAAAAATAATAATGCATGAACTTTATTTACGTAGGTAAAAATAAATAACGCAAGACTTAATATTCAAGTGTTGCCATTATTGCGTTAAAGCTAGTAAGTAAAGTCTCAATATAATCTTAATCTTCCAATTTTACGTTCATTGACTAATGAAAAACAAATTTAAGGACACTGTTTTCTTTACAATATAGTTTATGAACTCTCTATACGACCTTACCCATTATCATCCGAAAATATCGACTGCAAAATAAATATCAGACCATCTGAAACCAAAATACAGCGACCTAATTCACGAACTTTCGCTAATAGGAAGCTTGGCTAAAGATAAGGGCACCGAAAGGAGCGGCTGATAAGAGATATCACGGATTCACGGACGGTTCGTTAAATAGTTCGAGTATTTATCTAGTTAACCCGGAAATAGGAATAGCATATTACTGCAGACGTTGGGATAGAAGGGCTTGCCGGGTGATGTATAGACTGCCGACCGTAGAGAGGCCGGATAGTGATTCGTAACCGGAAAGCCCTTTTCACGGCTAAGGCATGTATACTGCTTTTTTTTTCTCAAACATATCAATTAACATAGCAATTAAATAAACAAACACACCACTCAAAAACAACATTCAGTTGTTTAGCGTGACTATGAACATAGACGCGATGTCAAAAAAATACTTCCTAGGCCTTCAATTATGTATGAAATTTACAGTTCTCTCGAGTTGTTCCGCCCGAAACGTGATAGTTTGAAGCCTGTTATAATTATAACGCACCATATGACATTTTATTGCATGTTTGAGAAACTGACTGTATGTATTAAACTAATTCTGTGTATAGGTGCCGAAAATAGCTAAGTTAAGGAGTCACGGACGAATACCTATTGACTTAAACTTAATGCACGTAACATCACGTCCGAATCGTCGAGGTTATTAAATAAAAACCTTTTTAAACGTCATTAAGTCCCGTTTTGTTATAATAAAGGGTTCGGAAATAGTTCGATTATTTACCTATTTCACGTTGAATGCGGGAACTGGATTTTATAATTTTCATTCAGTGCTATACATATCATTTTTGAATTGTAGCATAGTTTTTCACTGTGCGGTACAAGACTATTTTGACTTGTGACTAGAGGTCTAAAATTTGGCAAATATATCTTTGTTGATTTAGCAAATTGATAATTTACTGATAATTTTTTTGCATAATCTGAACGTCGCTGTCAAGACCGTTGAGGCGTAAAATATTATAAAAATGTATTAAAAAACAACGAATCTCTTTCAACAAAGAAATCCTTTCAGCAATTATACTCTCCGAAAGAATATTATCGTTCCGTACACGAGTACACATTCAAGACAGTCCCGGCAAATCTATTTTAACTGGAAAAACCAGAGACGCCGCCATTGCTAAGCCTACAATTTGCTTAGGCAACCGTCAGTTTGTATGACACCGGCAGCAACATGTCACAAATAATCAATTTTTTCTTACATGTTTACAAATTTATAATTTTCTGTTTTTTATAACAATGTCTTGTGCATCGACGCAGTTTTACGAATGCCCTATTTGCGAAGATCAGAAAGTGTACAAAGGGAAGAAAGGACTTAATATACATCTCGGCAAGATACATGTCCCACGCATTGACAGTCTGCCCTCAAGCTCTTCACTTAACTGCCCGTCTGGGGTCACGGGGCCCAGCATATCCACTTCTTCAACAGATTTATCCGCTCGCCTAGCCACCCTAAAAGCGAGCACCAGACTAGCCAAACGGATACCGAAGGGAGCTCGGGTGGCTGTAGCGCGAAGCTTATCGGATTGTATATCTAAGGTAACGTCGAGTAACAGTTTTGCCGCGTGGGAAGCTTTACTTACCTTCACTTAAAAAAATTGCCACATCCCACGGGATAAATCAAATCGTACTTTATGCGCCATAATAAAAGAGAACGTTCTTCATCCGGGTTTTCCAACTGACCTGGAGCAGCCAATCACAGAACGTTGTAATTCGAACACTTACTCGAAGATAAGGGCGATCGAGAGTAAAATATCTGATGGCAACGTGAGAAGTGCTACAAAACTTTTATTTTCTAGCGACACCTTGGCCCCGCGCACTGCTGACGTATTTACCGCTCTTAAAGATAAACACCCAACTGCCACCGCAAATCCGTTACCCCTTCCGCCATCTAACGTCCTTCAGCCTCTACAGGTTACTGAGGCTGCCACTTTACAAGCTATTCGATCCTTCCCCAACGGTTCTGCCGGAGGGTTGGATGGTTTGACCCCGCAGCACCTCCAAGACCTTACCGACCCTCTAATGGGTGACGCCGGGGAATCCCTCCTCAAGGAGCTGACTGGTTTAATTAATCTAATGTTATCGGGCAAAATTTGCAGCGAAATTGCTCCCATTTTGTTCGGTGCTAACTTAATTGCTCTAAAGAAAAAATACGGTGGTATTCGTCCTATTGCAGTGGGAAGTTCACTACGCCGCTTAGCCTCTAAAATATGCTGCCGGGAGTATCATACCCGTCTCACCGACAAATTTCAACCGAAAGAACTTGGTTTTGGAGTTAGAGGGGGGTGTGAAGCTGCAGTGCATGCCACCCGCACATTCATAAATAAATCTAGCTTTGAAGTCCTATTAAAGCTAGATGTCAAAAATGCATTTAATTCGATTGACAGGGGCACCTGTGGGGGATCGGGGTTCACTTCACTAGGTAAAACAGCCAAAATTCGCGACAAACTTATATTTTTCAAAAGGGTCGGTACATGAACAAAAATACTAGCTATAGGAACGTGCGGCGAGTGCATCTGCGTTACATCGACTGCTTTTTATTCGCTGCCGGGCGGTAACTTTCGGATTACCTCCCCGCGACCTCGCTCACCCCGCGCGTCCCTTAGCTTTGACAAACATGATTAGGCATCGTATAAGAAATTTAATTTGCGTCGCTCACATGCCCCGCCCCACTGCTGCCTTAGCAGCAGTGATCACCAATCGGTAAGCGAGCGACACGTCCAGCGGATCGAGTAAGAACACCAGTTTTCGTCCTGATTTTAACCATTCTGGTTCGACCGTCTCTTCCTGGCAATGTTTGCTCAATCATGCCACGCGGCCAGACATTTCTGGGTCCATCTGGATCGACGACAAAAACTAGGTCTCCCACTTGCAAGGGCCTTTGCTCTTTGTTCCACTTTTTCCGTGGTATCATATCGGGCAGTATTTCTTTTACCCAGCGTTTCCAATATGAGTCCGCAAGTTTTTGCGCGATCCTCCACTGCTTTCGGAGATAAAACTCCGAATCATCAAAAACACCCATCTGAGGCAAATTGGACGGCGAGAGCAAGAGAAAATGATTTGGCGTCAATGTCTCTATACTTCCGGCTTCGACTGACACGTGACCTAGAGGTCTGCTATTGACAATATTCTCTACTTCCGCGAGTAAGGTGTTAAATGTCTCTTCTCTTGGTGCACGTTCTTTTAGTATAACTTTGAGGGAGCTCTTTATACTACGGATTAAGCGTTCCCATGCCCCGCCCCAGTGTGGGCTGGCGGCAGGGATAAAAGTCCATTTTGTTCCGTGATTAATTGCGGTATCTTGTAGCATCTCTCTGTCAAGTTCCTGAATTGACCTCTTCAGTTCGGCATCGGCTCCACGCAGGTTTGTCCCATTATCAGAAAAAATATGCTGGGGCCATCCTCTCCGTGCTCCCATGCGACGAAGGGCCATTATTAAAGAATCCGTGGTCAGAGAAGCCACTGTTTCTAAGTGTATGGCTCTCACGGTAAGACACGTAAATATGACGCCATATCTTCGTTCCCTTCTTCTGCCTATAGTAACTTCGTACGGTCCAAAAAGGTCTATACCGCAAAATGTATACGGTCGCTGGTGATGAGCCATCCTTGCTTCAGGTAAGTTTCCCATTCTGGGAATTTCAGGTTTGCACTTTTTTATTTTGCATAACATACATTTTGATGTCACATTCTTAACGGTTGGTCTAAGTTTAATAATATAATATTTTTGTTTTAGGTTGTTCACCACTGTTTCTTGATTTTCATGGGCGGCGCTGACATGGTAAGATTTGACAAGTAACCTCGTGATGTAGTCTCGTCCATCTAGGATTATTGGTCTTTTGGTTTCAGGTGACACGTCGGACACGTTATCGATCCGGCCTCCAGCGCGCAGGATTCCGTGTTCGTCAATATATGGTGATAAGGTGAGTAGCTTACTATTGTTTTGTATTTGTTTACCTTTTCTTAGGATATTAATTTCTTCGTGAAAAGTATTTGCTTGTGAGTATCTTAACAATAAGCGTTCAGCTTCCTTCATTGTGTCGTGATTGACATCATCGTTAAGTTTCCGACATTTGTTAATAAACAACAACACTGCGCGCGTGCTCCTGATCAAGCGCAGCCATGAAGAGAATCGAGAAGGATCCGGCACAGGCAGGTCGTTTATATCATTAGTTGCTTGTACAACAGAAACGCACTCTAATTCATTTTCATTTATTTCAGGTTGCAGGAGATCTTTCGGCCAGGTGCTCTCGTCGTGAGATAAGAAGTCCGGCCCGTGGAGCCATTGACCTTGTAAAATAGACTCATCATATGCCTCACGTGTACCCACATCAGCAATATTAAGTCGCGTCGGGATATATCTCCACTCTTCACTACAGGTATGTTCGTCAATTTCTCCCAAGCGATTAGCTATATATGGCTTGTAGGTACGTGATTTATTTCTAATCCAATGTAAAACTGTGCTCGAGTCTGTCCAAAATATTTTACGCATCGGTTTTATTCTATGTTCCTTTATTATGGTTTCAGATAATCTGGCAGCCAAAACAGCTGAATTCAGCTCGAGTCGAGGGATTGAAGTCGTTTTATTTCCTGAGACGCGGCACTTGCTAGCCACAAACGCGACATTTATCTGCGTATTATTCTCCCAGCGCCAGTATGCAACCGTACACATCGCTTTATTTGAAGCATTACAAAATAATATTAATTGCAGGTTCGTATAGCAGGCGACGCCCGGTAGCGGTGACGTAAGCGGCCTTATCTGCGCGGACGCATTATCTCGCTTCAATAGCTCGTTGGTTGTAGCGGCAGGCGCGCCCGGGTTCGAGTCCGGCCCGTTCGCCCTCATACTTCTTGTAGTTGCTGCGTGGGAATAATATCTCGGTAGACGTATGTTGTGCAATGATTTTAAACAACTTATCCAGCTGCACCACTTGTCGTACAACGCGTCCGGTATCTTATCGTCCCAGCCTAGATCTTGCTCCCAACAATGTTGAAGTATAATTTTTCCATTAATTGTGAACGGAGCCAAAAATCCAAAAACATCGTATATGGACATGACGACCCGTAACATCTCCCGTTTTGTTGGCCGTTGTGTTCCGTCAATTATATTTGTAGGAATCTTCTTAAAAGATACGTCAAATCCCAATGTATCTTCATGAGGAAACCAGATCAAACCAAGCGTTCTTTCGCTTTCATATTGTTCTCCGAAATTGAACTTTACTGCCGTTTCGCCGAGAGTTTCCTTTGGCATTGATTGAAGAACTTGTCTACAATTAGAAGTGAAGTTACGTATTTCAAACCCGCCTTGTTGATGAATCATCCTTACATCATTTAGCAATTGAATAGCGGTTTTTTCATCTGGTGCACTGTCTATATAATCATCGACGTAGTGTTGGTTGTATATGGCTTCGCAGGCGGGTTGCTTCGTCGATTCGAAGCGCTGCGCGTTCTTGTTTCTTATGTGCTGGGCTATGAAGGGTGAACAGCTGGCCCCAAAAATTAACGAAGAATTGACGTACGTTTTCACCAGCCCTTTTTGGTCTCGGTACAAAAAGCGCAGCGCGTTCCGGTCTTTCTCTTCGATTTTGATTCTTAAAAACATATCCTTGATGTCGCCGGTTATTCCTATTCTTTGTTCTCTAAACCGCAACATTATACCGAACAGCGACTTAAGTAGGTCGGGGCCCTTCAGCAGGTAATCATTTAACGATAATCCAGAAGATTGGGCCCTGGCGTCAAAAACGAGACGTAAACGTTTTTTGTTTGGGTTATCCACGCCAAAATGTGGTAAATACCACGTCTTGCTAGTCACGTCTGTGTTGATCAATTCCTCCGCGTAGTCGTTATCAAATAAGTGCTGGATACGGTCGTTGTATCTGTCTCTGTAGGCGGTACATTTCTCCATCTTCCGTTCCACTGATTTAAGCCGTGATAATGCGTTAGGAAATGAGTCCGGCATAATGCAGTTTTCATCTTTCCAGGGTAATCCAACGAACCATCTGCCATCAACGAGTCTAGAAGTTCGGTCCAGTATGTCAACGGCTCTTATGTCGTCTTGATTTTCGCGTGGTTTACTAGAAACGCCCAAGGAATCGAAGGTGAAAGAACGGCGTACATCTTCTTGCAGAACGCGCAGTAATCGATTGTTTTCGGCGATATCATTACTGACGTCATCATCTGCGATAAATAGTGTTGAGTGAAACGGTGGCGCAGATGACGTCATACTTGCAGGGATCCTTCCATGTAAGGACCATCCCAATTTCGAACGTGTTGCACAGGGCTCCTGAGGAAGGCCAACAACCACCTCCAACGGCAGTAGTAAATGGTAGTTATCTTGCCCTATTAGTATTTCTGGTTTCAATTGTTCGAAGCATAAGTCAGTTTTAATTTTTTGTAGATGCGTAAATTTATCACAGTTAACTAAGTTCATACTTTGTTTAGGTAGGTTTAGTTCGTTAACACTGCGCGCACTTATTGTGAACATATGTCCGTCTCTGTTAGATAACGTTAAGTCAACCAGGTAAGTATCGCAAACTAGTTCTGTATTGTCCCATGCGCCACGCACACGCATGCAATCCCGGCGCCCGCACACACCTGCGCGCTTAGCAAGATCAGCGCTTATCAATGTAACAGTTGATGCGTCATCAAGCAATGCACTGCAACTAATGACTCCACGGGGTCCATGGATGTTTATCGGCACAACCTTTAACAAAACTTTAGACGACGATAAGTTCGTGTGAGCCACTATTTGAGAGTCGGTCTCGCTTTCGATCTCGGTCACTTGTACTGTATTGCTTTGGTTTTCGCCTTGTCTGACACTGGGCACAAAATGTAGTAAGCGGTGGTGCGCTTGTCCGCAGTTATCAATATCACACACGGGCGCGGGGCACATCTGTCTATTTTCATGACGTAACAGACATTTATAACACAGCCCGGAACGTTTTACGTAATTCCAGCGATCCTTTCTTAATGACTTCTTGAATTTTTTACAGTCACTAAGATTATGATTAGGTCCATGACAATAACGACACTTGACGTAACTTTGTCCATTTTGCACTAATATTGTTTGTAAATGATTGTTAACACTATTGTCCGCATATTTACGCCTAAAATTGTCTTTTGGTGCGTTTATTAACGTGACACTGCACTGTGATATTTTAACGGCTTCTTCATGTAGGAATTCCGATAGTTGATCGAGTCTAGTCGTGGTACTTGCGGTATTGTGTAGGTATCTGTAGTCGGCCCATTTAGACAAAAGGATAGTAGGCAGCTTAGATAACACAACTGTGATTAGACTCGTGTCTTCTAGATGGTTTTCGCGGCCGAGTGCAATTACTGCGGCAACATAATTTTTTATTTTATTAGAAAACAGAACAATGTCTTTATGGTATTCTGAAGATACCGCGTTTAACTTTTTTAATTCTTGTTTGATACGAGACAAGATTCCGTCTGGGTTCCCGAACTGGAGTTCAAGCGTTGATATGAGTATTTCAGGAGAGGTAGCCGTGATGAGCAATGACTGGACAGCATCCTTGGCTGCGCCTCGAAGACACCTTCGCAGACGCCACAGGTTCTCCGAATCACTAAATTTACACAGACGGGTCGATTCTTCGTAAGCCATTTTAAATTGTAGCCACTCCATTGAGTCACCAGAAAATAACGGAAGGTCCCTGGGAGTGCTGATGCGACTAAGAAGATTTGTGTTTTCGTTTTTGTTGCTCATGGAGGTAGTTATCATGTCCTTCAGTACACAGGCCAGCTGTTGAATCGGACCATCAGTGCCGGCGGTTTTTATAACCGGCGGCGGACACGCCAAGCCTGAACATTGACCTTGATTAGTGGCTTGTTGTGATTCCAATTCAGTGCGACTGCGTTCTACCCATTTTGCAACTTCACTTTGGTTATCGGTCTCCGACGGTGGTGGACTGTACTCTTCGTTTAATTCCGCTAGGTCCGCTTCTAAGCGTTTATCGATGAGCTGCATTTCTATTCGTGCTTTTGCCTCTGCCGCTTCCAACTCCAGCTTCTTTCTGCGCGCCTCGATAGACGATATCGAGGATTTCCTTGACAATGATTTACGGTCGGGTTGCGTATGAACAATTTGTGCCGGCCTCTCCGACTTTACGCTTCCGACATCTATTAGTATCGTCTGGTCAGGCTTTGCTTTAGCTTCTGCATGTTGCAATCCACTTGAAGACGGCTTGGCTAGGTCGTTTTCGAGAGCTTTCTTTTTCTCCTGTTCCTTCCTTACAGTGCTGCGCGTATTAACCATTTCTTTCGGCGGTGGCGTGAAGTACATTAAGGATCCGGCTCGAAGACCACTTTGTGGGGGATCGGGGTTCACTTCACTAGGTAAAACAGCCAAAATTCGCGACAAACTTATATTTTTCAAAAGGGTCGGTACATGAACAAAAATACTAGCTATAGGAACGTGCGGCGAGTGCATCTGCGTTACATCGACTGCTTTTTATTCGCTGCCGGGCGGTAACTTTCGGATTACCTCCCCGCGACCTCGCTCACCCCGCGCGTCCCTTAGCTTTGACAAACATGATTAGGCATCGTATAAGAAATTTAATTTGCGTCGCTCACAGCACCCTTCTAGATGAAATTCAAAATGAACTTCCCGAAATTTATAATTATTTACTACAATGCTACGGTACCCCATCAAAATTAATGTTCGGTGACAAGGAAATCTCCTCTTCCGTTGGTTGCCAGCAAGGTGACCCGCTCGGCCCTGTCATTTTTAGCCTGGCCATCCATTCCATCATATCACAGCTCACTTCCGATTTAAATATATGGTATCTGGATGACGGAACGCTAGGAGGATCGGCGTCTTCAGCTTTCAATGACCTAAATTATGTTATAAAAAGGTTCTATGAGATTGGCCTATCTTCGACAAGTGTGAGCTTTTTATCTCTGAAAAACTCCCAGATGAATGCCGAGGTAACATTTTAAGTCTTTTTAACCGTGTAACGCCTAATATCACTTTACTTAATCGCGAATCCCTCACCCTACTCGGTGCTCCAATTTTTGAAGACGCCATTCCACCAACAATAAATTCAAAATTAAACCACTTTCGCGATTCTTCGGTTTTGTTATTTAAAATCAGCCCTCATGTAGCTATCTACATTTTACGTTTATGTCTTTTTTCACCCAAATTCATGTTCATTTTACGCTGCTGCCCTGTCTGGAAATTTCCCTTTTTGACCACTACTATCGACGATCTATTAAAAACAACCACGAGCAAAATTCTAAACGTTTCTCAAAATTTATCTAGTTGGTCCCAGGCAATTCTTCCTATTAAATATGGCGGACTAGGCATACGCTCCACAGGCGACCTTGCTCTTCCTGCCTTTCTCTCATCCATTCACAGTACTGTCACCCTCATCAGTGGTATTCTTAACATTTCTAATCCCACTGATGTAGAGGTTTCGGACCTGGTGGATGCAGAGTCAGCATGGAGCGCTAGGAACCCGGGTGAGAGCGCGCCATCTGAAAAAGCCAGCCAAGCTGCCTGGGATCACATAACAGTAAAATCTATTCACAAATTTCTATTAGACAGTTGCCTTACTGCGACCGAGCGGGCCCGCCTACTGGCAGTATCCGAGCCGGAGTCGGGACATTGGCTGCATGCCCTGCCCTCACGCAACATCGGTTCCGTCTTAGATCCAAGTACCCTTAGAATCGCAATTTGCCTCCGTCTCGGTATAAAAATTTGCGAGCCACACCCTTGCTGCCGTTGCGGTGGCTCTGCTGACACCCTCGGACGACACGGCCTCTTTTGCCAGTCAAGCGCTGGTCGTTTTTATAGACACGGGGCACTTAACGACCTCGTTCGCCGGGCCCTTGGCACAGCATCCGTTCCAGCAACTCTGGAGCCTGTGGGACTTTCCGCTGAAGACGGGAAGAGACCGGATGGCTGCACACTGGTGCCATGGCATCTCGGGCGGCCTTTGGCATGGGATGTTACATGTGTGGACACTCTAGCCCCGTCCCATGTCCAACGTTCCGCCAGAAAACCGGGGATGGCCGCAGAAGATGCCCAAATCGTCAAGCGCCGCAAATATGCCTTCTTAAATAAAAATTACGAATTTGCGGCACTGGCGGTGGAAACATTTGGCCCGTGGTCTTCGGATGCAAAGAAAATTGTAAAAGAAATTTCACAAAAATTAATCGGAGTATCGGGTAATATGAGAGCGGGCTCCTTTTTCGCTCAAAGACTGAGCCTCGCCATTCAAAGGGGAAACGCGGCGAGCGTGCTGGGGACGATGCCTCAGACGGCTTCAGTACTGGGGGATTCTTTTTAATTTTAAGTTTTAATATTGCAATGGTTAACTTCGCCAATCAGGGTCAGATGGCGCCACGGTTAACATTGGCAACACTAATGATATAAGTTTAACCAAACTGAGATTTGGAAGAATGAGGGTGGAGGAGAAAAGGTGGAGCGGTCAAGTGAATGTCACTGAGATCGCGTTGTGATTGTTAATAAATTGAGTTTCTGGTAATTACATTGAGTGCTATACGGAAATTATAAATAATTCACTTGCGCTGTGAATAATTAATGTGCACAATTGTTATCGAGACACGGGCCTTGGGACATGCCCTTGCATTACGGCCAATATTTATTTGTAACTGAGATCGGACTTATTAACTACGTAAAAGACAACTGCATACAAAGACTCTACGCATATGATCGGAGTTTTGGAGCGACTTCACAGAGCGAAAATAGCTCAGTGGTAACGGGGCCGCTTAAAGACGGACGCTGAGACTGGTCCATAGTTCGAGCCCTGTGAACGGAACTTCTTTTTGCTTTTATTTTGTTTATGTTTTCTTTTTGTTTAACTTACGGAGTTTTACCAGTGCCCCCCATCTGTACCGTGGGAACCCAGAACGATACCTACACGTCGCCTGTCGTGGCCGACACGCTTAGCCAGTCGGTTGCCACGCGCGCTCACGGCCGGACGCCGCCGATCGCGCTATAAAATCACCAAAAAAATGGCTTCGTCGCGAATGAGACCAACGCGCTGGATTGTTGCGGGGTGTAAAAACATAAAAGCAACAGATATTTATCTTTTTTTCTTTGCCGACAGACGATGAAATGTTACTAAAAAATCTTAGAACTTAATAAGCACCTACCTAGAAACGCATTGCATACACTGTTATAATAGACACATGTAATGTTGAATAAATAAACTTACCTACTTAATATACTTAAATTCATAGAAAACATCCACTACCTATATCAACAAGTGACAATAATTTACTCACTAAGATTTGCCAAATCGGTTTAGTGTGGCGGGAGAGATCATTGCACGGCCTAAAAAGGGCGTAAACGTCGGCGTTGTTCTTGACACTTAAGACCTTTTGCAAGGAATGCATTCGCAAAGATGAAACGCGTGATCAGATTATTATAACACAACTTGTACAGTAGCCGGCAAACAACTTGAACCAAAATGGCGGATCTGCGCATGTAAATTTGTACGTAAATCGGCTACTGCGCAGTCAAGGTCACGCTCAAGTTGTTTGCCGGCTACTGTACCTAGTGACTGTTTCGAAGCTTGTAATGCTAGTATTATACAATATGTAACACATTATATATAGGCACCTACCAAACTTTATTTAGTAAGTACCTACTGTCATCGGGATATATTTAGGTTACTTAGGTTAGAACCTACACAGAGAGTTGTTTTTGTTTCAGGTTTCTGGTATGTTCAGATAGAATAGGTAGGTAAGATTCCGATATACCTACTCGGAAATTAAAATGATTTTGATGGTGTGCCGCAGCGCATGTGAATACCTATTTCTAGTAGGTACCTAATGATAATTAAATTTGATTAATAAATTTAAATAAATCGATCGTATTTTCATTTATCTTGACTTTTTATAAAATCGTTTCTAAGCGGTGTCAACCCTAGCCTCGTTTTGCCGGCACGTGCGGCCAACGACCCGCGCGTTCAAGGTCGCTCCATTGTTAAATTGAGTAGGCATGAAAAGCAGTAGGTATTTGCATTTTTATTCAGACATGGGTATCTGTTCGAAGAACTATTATATTAATCTGTGGTTTTACTTATATTTTATGGGATCCCAGTGTAGTATTAATCTTAGTTTTTAATATTTGTAGTTTTTAGGATAGGTAAAATTTCCTATACAACTGTTGATAAGACGTATTTCTTCACATTATTTATCAACCAATAAATTAATGCCTAGTTGTATTTTTAGAATAAAATAATTTGTGATATAATTTGTCTAACTCTTCATTACCCTCATCTCACGAACCCGAATCATTTCAATATGTATATTTTTAATTTATTTTCCATTGTAATAAATATAATTTATTTACTGATAACAATAGCAAGTTAAACAATTGAGTGATCTAAATCTAAGTTCGTTACGGACTATCGACCTTGGTTTAGGAATTATAAGACAGTTAATTAGCGATACGAAACTGACTTGTACCGCATCATGGACACAGGACTGGTGCTCTCAAGTCGATGTTTTGGTAGGGAAGAGAAATAAAATGAAACCAAACATCGATATCGATTGTTATAATTATTAAAAAAGTAACTAAATTTACATATTTGAATGAGACTTATTGCAACATTCTAAACGTATTTTGTTCACATTCTTGGCAGTAGGTATTAAAATAAATATCTTAGAACCGGCCCTACCTGTGTTTTCTCCTTTAATTGTGAATAAACTACCGCCGCATTTCTTCTCCATTTCATTATTTTTCGGTTCACTACACTCAATTTCTTCAAATATATTTTGTAACATTTTTGATGATATTTTCTTGGTGCATTCATGAGAAAAAAAAAGATAAACAAATGATACGTATGGGTCGACCCCCGCACTGGCCTGTACTGACCTGTACCCGTGGTGCGATACAAGGCGGTAGGATACAAGACACTTTTGGCTGGTACCGCACTGATTGATTATTTTTTACACCTAGTGCTAAACGAGTCAAATTTGTCTTGTACAATTTGATGTACCCATTAGATAAAATTTGCAGAAAGAAGCATAAATGTATACTTGACTCTTTCCAGTCTATAGGATTTCATAGTCAAATTGCCCCCGCACCAGACAGAGACAAGCTACTTCCTTGCGCCGCACCAAAAGAAAGTCCAGTACAAGTCAAAATTGGCATGTACCGCATTCAACGTGTTAATACGACAATAAGAAATGTATTTAATTAATAAATTCTACATAGGTCCTGAAGATTTACTTATAAAGGAATCACCACGTTCCTTTCGAAATATTATAATGCTATGGATATGTGTTTGTCTTTAGCTTTTCATGTCCCATCAATATGATATTATAGTTATGCGAGCGACGTGTCAGTTATATCTACCTATAAATAAATAATAAATAAATATTAAGGGACAATCATACACAAATCGACCTAGTCCCAAACTAAGCAAAGCTTGTACTATGGGTACGAGACGACGATATACATAATATATAAATACATATATAGATAACATCCTTGACCCAAGAACAAATATTCACAAATATTTGCCCCGGCCGGGATTCGAACCCGGGACCGCCGACTCAGTAGGCAGGTGTCTAACAAACCGAGCCAAATGCGTCGTCAACCTTTATCACGGAAATTTTGCCGAAAAATATCGAGTTTCACTATTCGGGTTGCATTAAGTGACGTTGACAAGTTGGCATGTAAAGGTAAGCAACTAAGCACATAGTACTTATAGTAGACGTATAGTGGTGTCGGATATATCTAATTAGAAACGAAAAATTCAGCCCTAGTATCTCTTTGTCGCGCGAGATACTACCTGTCACATTCTAATTACCCCTGTGCCGCGGAGATAATCCCATTAGCGGGTTATACACCCACACAAAGTCCGACTACTGGTAGTGAGGGCTAACGAGTATATTATTATACCATGGGGCTAACCAGCTCTGACACAGTTCTAGTCATGTCTTAAAAAAAAACTAGCTGTCACATTACTTTCAATACCGTGCGAGCAAGACAGGACATGCTGACTCACCCGACAAGCGAAGTCGCGGTAAAATATGCTAGCCCTGTTGGACTACATGGCAATCACCTACTATTACAAGTTATGTTTGTTATGATTAAGCCTGTATACAGTGGGTACACAGTAATTTGTAGGTACACGAAAACATTTAAAAATCATCTATTACTTAGGTATGAGAAGAAGATATACAAACGAACACCGTGTACAATAAGATATTAAAAATACAAAAACATATATTAATAAACCGACCAAGTGCGAGTCCGACGCGAGCCGAGGGTTCCATACAAACACTTATCCCATCTTAACTGGCCGGGTTAACTTAAGTTTGCAGTTTGTTTTGTTGCAAAGTTAACGTAACTGATCACGATTGCAGTATTTGTTATTATAGCAGCAACAGAGATACATCATCTGTGAAAATTTCAACTGTCTAGCTATCACGGTTCATGAGATACAGCCTTGTCAGTGGTGATAGACGAACAGACGGACGGACAGCGGAGGCTTAGTAATATAGTCCCGTTTTTACCCTTTCGGTACGGAACCCTAAAATGTACACAAATTAAAAAAATATTACAAATAGTAAATTTTAATATATAACTATAAAATAAACATATATAAAAATAAATACTAAATAGCTGTTATATACGCTCTTATACAGCTTATCTACACTTGAGCGGTTTCCTCCGCAGTGTCAACATATTATTTCAATTCGATAAACAAACATTTACACACTAAAGCGCAAACCCCTGTTTTCGGGGCGTTTATCTAAGCAACATGAGCCAAATGATAAAAGATTCAATTTCGCTTGGATGTTGCGTAAAATTGAAAATTGTACGCAGGCGAAACATCCGTGTAAACACGGCGGTCGTGGTTAGGGATGCCAGTTTATTCCATAGAAAAACAGGTAGTTTAAAATAAATAAAAAATGTTTCCCACAAAAACAAGAATACAACAGCACTACAGTATGTAGCCCAGCAGGGGGTTTTAGAACTCACGCCATATTGCGGATTTTCAGTGGCACTCATTTATTTTACTAGCTACGACGAATTTTTGGCAACTGTCGTTAGAAGTCGGTGAAAGTCAATGATGTAAACAAAAAGGAAACAGGGCTACATATTCCGCAAATTTCTTCTTCTTCTTCAAATAGTATTTTTTGCATAATAAAGCCAAAACTATACACAGTGATGAAAGTTACGTTTTTTTAAATAGGATTCAGTATTTGTTTCGAAACGAAATAAGGGTTCCTAGTTGACTACGGAACCCTAAAAAGGATTGAGCAGCATGTCGGAAAACAATATTATGAATTTAGTTAGTAACAAATCCTTGAAAAATAACTATTGACGTTTACTAATGCAAATATATGAAGTATGCACATTATTGCCATATGGAAGCTTTTGTACTAGCGCCACTAACCCTGTGCTGGACCGACGCTTGTTAGGCTATTCATTACAAAATTATGCTATTTAGGTACATCTCGGCAAAAGAAACAGGCTCAGACTCAGTGTATGCTGTGAGCTGGATCAGCTGCGCACAGAGATTTTTTATTCTGTTTAAATGTATATTGTGAAAATCCTTGCCTCAGAAAAATACGATTTCCTCAAAAACATGTTTTTTAAAGCTACCGAAATGTCAGGGAGGCTCAAATAATTAATATACGCGATACAATCCGTATAAATTGTTTTATTTAAGAGCCCACCCATACAAAATTCGTCAGGTGAATGATTCTAGATCTCAACATCCATAGTGATTAAAAATCTGTCCCTTGGAAATAAGAAACTTAAACAGTTTTCTTCAATCTTGTCAACGTGAAAACACGATTGGTACCTAATAATTTTCTCGCTACTTTTATCTCTCAAACATAACCCTTTTTTTAGATATTTTCGGTTGGATCTTCAAAACCCTTCCGTTTTTAACAATGTTTTTTAGCTTAATAGATCCACAATTATAAGTTCTGTAAAACTATTTTCAATACAAAATGCACACGTTTATGTTATGACACAACTAAAAAAACATGATTTCCGCGCTTCCGAGCACGTACTTCCATCTCGCTCACGCTTACGCTCAGTGGGAGAGAGAGCTAGCCAACGCGTTGGCGCCCTCTTTAATGTGTGACAGTCGCGGCAACCGAAGAAAATTTCATGTGTTTGATTGGTTTTTTTTTCTCACAAACGTCAAGTGCTCGCCAATTGCAACCTAACGAGTCTAAACTCAATGGGCCTGCGTTAAATAGACCAAAAATCCTATGACCACCGGGAATCAAACATGGTAGCATTGGATTATCGATCTAACGTGTAAGCCTGTCAACCCTAACGCCAGAATACCTTTCGAAGTTTTCCTTATGGATTGTGTTGATCTTTGCATTTGTTAATTTGAAAATTACTCCCCTGCGGCGTGGTACCGAATATGCTGGCAAAATGTCCTCGCTGAACAGCTATGCTACGCGGAAGATGCCAGCTCTTCGATTCCTATTGGTTTCTGTCATCCTGCGGTGTCAATAAAGAGTATATTATTATTATTAAGGGAACCTTTACAAGTCTGAATCTGAATCTACTGGCATTTGACAAGAGAACATCGCTGTTGAGAAGAAAACCAAAAAAATGTCAAGAGTAAATCTTTTTTTCGTAAATTTAGTCTTGTAAATCGAGTCTTGTGGGGCAAGTGTGCGCAGTAAGTAAATGTCTGCACACTCATGTATTTCAGTGGGAAATGAATAGGTTTGCGCAAACTTACCCACTGCGTACACTCCCCCATGTTAATCTATACTTAAAACTATTTCAATTACTCAGTGCTGCAGTCCAAGTTAGGATCGAACTCACGACCTCTACTTTGCCAGAGTCGTGCTTCAAGACGGTAAAAGGCTAAAAATTTCTGATAAACTGGGGCTAGGTAACCCTAAATTTCACGGTTATTTTTAAACGCGAACGAACCGGATATTTATTGCATAGCATTTTCCTTTTTTCGATACGGTTTTATCTAAACGATCCGAGATTTAATCAAAGATTAAAAGCGGTGGCATTTGGGTGCTGTATTACGGATTTTGAAATATCCTGATTCCTGATAATAAATAATTAGTAGGTATTTATAGAATACCGCAAGTTTCAGGAAATGCTTAAATAAATATTTCTCGGACTATCGTATGAAGTTCCTAGGATCTGAAAGGATAGATTAACGACCCCACGGACCCGAGATCTCCATAGAGTCGGTCAGGGTCCTCGTCTCCGGTGTGCCTTCATCGGCCGGAGTGGAAACCCAAGAGGACCCGTAGGACTCTCAGCTCTGGCTTGCCTTCATTGGCCGTACAGAGAGGAGCGTTAGAGCTATATGCTCCAGGGGTGGAAGTGTTAAAGGGCATCACGCCGCGAGTAACTTCGGAGAAAGCGCAGCACACCTCTCGACACCCCTGAGCCCTCACGCTCGTGTTGCTTCCGGCCGTCTTTACGACGGCATTACGGGGCCCACCTAGTGAGGGGCGAGTCACCACTCACCAGAGGTAACAGTCACATTGATGGTTACGGCGGGTGACATTTTTCTTTTGCAATAGCCCAAATAAATAGTCCATCCAAAGTCCATTTTAATAACCTGGTTTTTTCTTTTTCATACCAATGCAATAGTACAACCACCTGCTGGGACCTGTTCATGGATGTATCATCTTATTGATATGATCAGGAACGGGTCCCAGCAGGGCAACAGCCACAGCAAATTTCTCCAAGGGGCCTCTACGTGCTGGATCCATATCCCCACGCAAGCCTTTCAAAAGACCGGGACGTATGAGCCCGAGACTATGAGCCGAGAAACAAATAATAATAATAATAAATGGGACCGGTTCATGGATGTATCATCTTATTGATATGATCAGGAACGGGTCCCAGCAGGGCTACAGCCACAGCAAATTTCTCCAAGGGGCCTCTACGTGTTGGATCCATATCACCACGCAAGCCTTCTAAAAGACCGGGACGTATGAGCCCGAGAGTCAATAACGAGAAACAAATAATATGAATAATAAGCCCGCAGGGCAGCTTGTGGCGAGCTGTTGGGGAGTGACGACCCCACGGACCCGAGATCTCCAGAGAGTCGGTCAGGGTTCTCGTCTCCGGTGTGGCTTCATCGGCCGGAGTGGAAACCCAAGAGGACCCGTAGGACTCTCAGCTCTGGCTTGCCTTCATTGGCCGTCCAGAGAGGAGCGTTAGAGCTTTATGCTCCAGGGGTGGAAGTGTTAAAGGGCATCACGCCGCGAGTAACTTCGGAGAAAGCGCAGCACACCTCTCGACACCCCTGAGCCCTTACGCTCGTGTTGCTTCCGGCCGTCTGCGCGATGGCATTACGGGGCCCACCTAGTGAGGGGCGAGTCACCACTCGCCAGAGGTAACAGTCACATTGATGGTTACGGCGGGTGACATTTTTCTTTTGCAATAGCCCAAATAAATAGTCCATCCAAACTCCATTTTAATAGCCCGGTTTTTTTCTTTTTCATACCAATGCAATAGTACAATCACCTGAAGGGACCTGTTCATGGATGTATCATCTTATTGATATGATCAGGAACGGGTCCCAGCAGGGCAACAGCCACAGCAAATTTCTCCAAGGGGCCTCTACGTGTTGGATCTGTTATAAAGGAAACCTCCAAGGACTTTTTAAAAAAAGGTATTTTTATTCACACACAAGGTCACAAAATACACTTATAATAAACAAAACTAGGGCTAGTCCAGGAGGGTTGTAAAAGTGTAACTCGGTCGGCGGTCGGAACGGAACTGGCTGTCTGGACATCTAGGATATGGAAGGTTAACTTAGTTGGAAGGGAGGTTTGCTGATGAAGATGCTGGGTCAGCCTATTGGGGTGCATTACAAGGATATAACATCTCCCGGGGGGTAGGATTAAACTTACACTCTTAGGGAGTGAAGTTTATGTGGATCTAAGTTTAGGAGCAGGGATTGGAATGGGAAGCTCTTCAAGTTCGGATTCAGGATGGTTAGGGGGTGGAGCGGATGATTTGGTTTTGGTAAGTAGGGTAGGTCGCCTTTTACATAGATTTAATTTCCAAATTTTGTAGAGAAAATAGAGTGCCAGAGTAATTATAATAAAAATGGTGCTATATGAATAATAGCTACCATATAATACGATGTGGGGTTTTTCAATTAATTTGTCCAACCGTTCAGTTAGTTGGTTCTGGGATAAATATTCGGTATCTTTTAGGGATTTTATATCTAGAATTCTTGTATGTGTAGTTGGAAAATCTGACTGAAGTTTTTTAAATGTAGAATAGTTACAGCACGAGTCATTTATTAAGTTGAAATCTGACCGAATGGGTTTTAATTCGAGGTTTACATTATTTTCGGTAATGAATTGCATGCCCTTAAAATATGCGGTGCATTTGTTAGGTAATGTTAATAGGCCAGTGCCCATTATATCCGTTTCTATTAAATTTGAATTATTCTGACATTCTATTGATATTTTAGATTTCTCAGAAATTACATATATCCATTTGTTGTTATTTAATTTTAGCCAAATTTCCAAATTGCCATGTAAGAGTTTAATTTCACAGCTGTCAGGTTTGGATGATAACAATTTTGTGGCAATTTCTGTTTCACAGATAGGTGAGGACGTAGTGGAATATATATGTACAATGTTACAAATATAAAACTTACTGGTTAGTTGCTTACAGTTACTTAAATCATCTAACTTACAATAGTACGCCTTATCTCTACTTAGAGCTAAATAATTCGCGGTGGGTCTCACCATCGCGTAGGAGGCCGGTGTGACATTACTGTGCGCTACCGGGAATGGAACACCGTGATAGATGTTATATTCTCGAGAGTAAACAAGTGGGAGCTTCATTATAAATATAATTTTTTTATCAATGTAAAAGCAGGAAATTTCGGAGATATTTGTCAAAATGTTTATATGGTCTAGGTTGAGTGATATCGGCAATTCTTGTAATTTAGGTAAAAATCTGTAATGTTCCACAAGTTCGGTAAATAATTGCTTCGGGGTTATTATAGCTGGATATAATATGTTTGATTTGCTAAACATGACGGCATTAACAATGTCCTCCAACTTGAATGATAACGTCATAAGATTATTCTCAATTATATTAATTAATTCCAAAATGTTAGATCTTATTTCTAGATTATTACTAATTACAGTTAAATTCTTAATTGATAAACTAAGCATGTTAATTGCGTCATTCAATCTTTGTTCATTAATACTTATTTTATTTATAAAATCCTTATGGGATTTTAATATAGATGATGTTACTAAAATATTTTTCTTCATTAAGGTCGCTACCTCTTTTTGATCGTTTTCTAAGCTTTGAATGGCGTTATTATACATGCTAGCGTCATCCTGGTCCATAGTTCCAAATAAATGTTTGAAAACGGTACCTATACCGCCAAACCACGCAGATCTTTTTGACTTATTTGTTATTAAATGTGAAATCGAGTCGTAATCTCTAATAATATCGTTGTATCTCGTAGAGAGTGGCTGAAACATGTTGCTGCATTCAGTATTTGTAAACGTGTCATATTGGTTGCATAAGAATTTCGAGGTGCCTATCACACCGTTCAGATTGTCAATGTGCGGTTTAATGAATGAAATATCGACGGGTATAATTATATCTAAGAATCCGTTTATTACTTTAAGCTCTCCAACGGGATCAAAGTAAATGCCAGGACCAGTTTGTACGGGTTCGGTGTAATTACCTTGTACGAAAAGGGGGACGCTGAAAAGAAATAAAAATAAAAATAAAAGTATGATGAAAATCTTAAAATATCAAATCTTAGGTAGTACTTATGCTTATATTACTTAATTAGTCCTATGGGCTAGTTTAATTTGATCGTAATGATGAACTACATTTTTGCGGTTTATCAGTAAGGTCAAAGTATTTCGACCATTAATTTTCACGACCTTGTAAGGTCCTTTCCATACAGGAGATAGGGCTTTACGAAGACGTAAATGGTTTTTGAGGTAGACATAGTCTCCTACTTTATAAGTTACGGGTCTAGTATTTGAATCGTAGTGCGTTTTGGAATTCTCTTTCGATTTGTTAATGTTTTCTAGGGCCTTGTTCCGAGAGAATTGAAGTCGGTGTTGAAGCATTTTCAGGTAATCGCAATATGTCGTATTAGGTGCGGAGTCGTAAATGGAGCTCGGCAAAAATGGTTTGTGTCCGAAAATTAGTTCATAAGGGCTGAAGTTAGTTGTGCTATGTACAGTGGTATTATATGTGAGAATGGCAGTGTATACATAACGAGGCCAATTGTTTTGTTCCGCATTTACATAGGATTTTAAATATTCTTTCAATGTGGAATGACTTCTTTCAAGAGCGCCTTGTGTCTGCGGGTGATAAGGGCTGGACCAAAGCTGTTTAATTTTTAAAAAGGAACAGACTTGCTTAAATAGGTCAGATGTGAAGTTGGTTCCTTGGTCCGTCAGTATGAATTTGGGAATCCCGAATAATGATATGAAGTGGATAAGGCACTCACTGGTTTCTTCAGCGGTAGTGCTTCGTATGGGGTAGGCTAGTGAATATTTTGTTAGGTCATCCTGCAGGGTGAGTATATATTTAACTTTGGCAGGTCCTGCTTCGGGTAATGGTCCTACAATATCCAGTGATAAACGTTGGAAAGGTTCAGTAGAAGTTGAAGTTATTTCCATTGGGCTACGATTTAATTTTCTTAAAGCCTTGTTAGTTTGGCATGAGGAGCATTTTTTTACATAAGCTTCGATGTCAGATCGCATATTTTTCCAAAAGTATCTTTCGCGGATCCGGCTAATCATTCTGGTTGTGCCTAAGTGTCCTGCAATAGGGATATCGTGATTTTCCTTGAGAATTTTAGGGATTTCACTTAGTGACGGATATATTAAGTTATCGTGATAGATATTTATTTGTATACCGGTTCCATTAAAGATGTATGCAATCATGTTATAGATTTTTGTGAACGCATGTTTGTCGAACGGGTTTTTGAAGTCTGAAATACTGATATTGTCCGTGTTTTCTCTAGTGGTAGTCAGGTGGTTCCGGAGGTTTTTCAGTGATTCGTAAATGTCAGCATATGAACAATCGTCAAAGTGATGGACTTTAGTAAAGAGGGTTATAAAGGATTTTCCGCCATGATTAATTTCTTTTAAGGAGAGTAGGGTTTTTTCGGATTGTAAGAATTCTTCACGGTTTGGTAAGTAACTAAGAAAATCTTCAATGTACGGTACATTTTCGTCTAGATCTAGTGAAGTGGGTATAATGATGGTTTTATATGGACTTTTCAGAAGATTTTCATTGTGTTCTACTATGGTGGTATCATGATGGGTATTCTGTGATGTTTTTAGGAATTTAGAATATGTGTCATCCATAACCGAAGGGATGGATTGGAGCAGATCTTCGTTAATATTCGTTTCAGTGGGTTGTACTTCCAGAGAAGGTGTAGTTAGCTGATTGAGTTCATCAATTATAGATTCCAGTTCAATAGGGGAAAATTGTGGATTAGGCGATAGTGATGGAATGTCTCCGATATTGAATGGGTCAAAGATTTCAGGTTGGGCAGATGACGTACTTGGTTGCGGATCATTTTGGATAGTTGTTTCGGATGGAAGCTGAGAAGTTTCACCCTCTTCTGTATTTAAAGCGTTTACAGGAATATGTGATATCTCGTCGTTAAGGATTGGATATCGGGATAATGCGTCAGCTGCACAATTTAGTTTGCCTTTTCGATATACGATTTCGTAATCGTATTCTTCTAATTTTAGACGCCAGCGTTGTAGTTTGCTACTAGGATCAGTATGGTTAAACAACCATTTCAAAGGGCGGTGATCAGTTACTATGTAAAATTTCCTACCGAACAGGTAAGGTCTAAAATATTTGCAGAAATTGACAATAGCGAGTAATTCTTTTTCCGTGGTACTGTAATTGCATTCGTTTTTATTCAATGTCCTGGAGGCAAAAGCTATCGGTTGATCTTTGCCAATTTGTCCCTGGGATAAAATACCAGAAATGGCATAATTTGAGGCGTCGCATGTGAGTACAAAAGGTTTTGTAAAATCGGGATAAAGAAGGATTGGTGCAGTTGTAAGTTTGGATTTCAAGGTTTCAAAAGCTAATTGTTGTTCATGACCCCATTTAAAAAGGGTTTCCTTTTTCAGGAGTAGAGTTAGTGGTTTGGAGGTTTTAGAAAAGTCGGGAATGAACCTTCTGTAATATGATACAAGTCCGAGGAAGGATTTTATATCTTTTGGAGTTTTAGGTGTTGGGAATTCGGTAACCGCTTTTATTTTTTCAGGATTAGGTTTGACACCTTTATCACTGATAATATGTCCAAGATAAGCGACTTCTTTTCGAAGAAATTCGCACTTATCTGGTTGCAATTTCAGATTGAAGCTTCGTAGTCTTTCAAAGACAGCTGATAGGTTATTTATATGCGACCCTAGGTCGTAGGAGTATATGACGATATCGTCGAGGTATACAAAACAACGGACACCCTGGAGTCCTGATAGGCAATTATTCATGAGCCTTTGAAATGTGGAAGGCGCGTTTTTGAGCCCAAAGGGCATTCTTTTGAATTCAAATTGACCTTGAGGTACTGAGAAGCTAGTTTTTTCTGCATCTTGCGGGGACATATTTATTTGATGGAAACCTGAGGCTAAATCAAGGGTTGAAAAGTATTTACTGTTGCCTAATTGATCTAGGATATCGGAGATTTGAGGAATAGGATAGGTTTCGCCTATCGTTATGTCATTAAGTTTGCGGTAGTCGATTACTACTCGCCATTTTTGTTCTCCTGACGCGTCAATTTTCTTCGGTACAACCCAAATTGGAGAAGACCACGGGGAAATAGACGGCTTAATAATGTCTTGCTCTAACATCTTGTTTATTTGTCTATTCACTTCTTTTTTGTGTATTTCGGGGAATCTATACGATTTTGTGTATATAGGGGTGTCACTATTTGTTCGGATACTGTGCTGGATGTTGGGAGTGGAGGTTAATTGGTCATCTGGAAGATGGAAAATGTCAGAGTATTGTGAGCATATTTCGGTAAGGGCATTTGCTTCTTCGTTATTTAAATGGGAAGTACGGAGTGAATTTAGCACTTCTTCTGTGCGTCTGGCAGTGTTGCCAGTCATGGCGTAAGCTACATTTATATCGATTGGTTCTAATTTAAGTTTTAAGTCAGGGTTCAGTTTGACAGGGTCCTCGGAAATATTTACAATTGAGATATTTATACGGTTATTTTCTTTAACTTTTACAATACAATTGGCTACAAGTAGTGATTCGGATATGTGTTGGTCGATGATTATTCCCTCTTTTATGTCAGGGTTGGTCACGGAGCATTCAATTATTAGTTCACTTCTCGGGGGAATTTCGTATTTTGGTTCCTTAAATAATAGTTTGATTTTGTGTTCGTTGATCTCTAAATAATTAATAGCGTAGTTTACATTGCAGCGGAATTTGGCGAACAGGTCGTTGCCGATGATGCCATCGTAGGGTAAGTTTATTTTTTCCATTACATGAAAGTTGTGTGATATGGTTAGGTCACTGGGTAGGTAGATTTCGGTTTTAACATGACCAACGCTCTTAATGGATTCGTTAGTGGAATCGATGCCTTTCACGTGTATTTCGCTTTTGGATAATTTTGTGTTTTTATCGAGGCAGGACTTCTTGACTAGGCTCACGGCTGCCCCAGTGTCTATGAGTAGCATCAGGGGTCTAGTACTCATTGACGTTTGTACATGAATGTATGGTAAGTACCTTTCGTGTTTGGTGAGAATTTCGTAGATATGGGAATTTTTGGAATTCGGGACAGAAACACATGGAATGGTGCCTGAAGCAACATTACGACTCGGACGACACCTATCCGAGCCTATTGCTCGTTTAAAGATTCGGTATCTACTTCATCAACACCTTCTTCATTATCAAGGAAGTTAATAGGACGTTCGGAAGCATCGTTTTTGAAATTGTAACGCCTATTGTTATATTCCCTTTTCCTACATTGTTCGAGGGTGTGGCCTGGTGTTTTGCAGTAGCGGCATACGATAGGATTGTTTGGTGGTTTGTTGAAATTATTTGATTGGTTAAAGGATGTGCTCGGTTTTGGGTAAGAGTAGTTGTTTTGGTTTTGTGGTCTGGTGTAATTAGGTTTTTTGTATGTATTTGGTTTGAATGCCTCAGTTGGTTTTTTGTTAGCAAACTGTAAGATTTTGTCTTCCGACAATGCAATATTAATTGCATCGTTAAGTGTTTTTGGTGATTTGCAGCGTAGGACTGTAGAGATTTTTGGGTTCAGACCCATTATGAATGAATTTAGAGCAAGGTCCTCCATAGCTGCAAGTCGGCCAGGTAACTCTGATTTTCTGTTGGAAGACATGGTAACGTCTGTCAATAATTGGGAAAGACAAGATTCGATGCGGAGGGAAAATTGGTTTACAGATTCGTTGAGGCCTTGTCGGCACTCTTGAAGGTCGGTTAATAAATGGGCATAGTGTTTCCTCTCCCCAAACTGTGCTTTAAGGAATTCTTGAAGTGTCGACCACCTATCGAACTCTTTGATTGAGCAAGCAAGCTCTGCTTTTCCTTCTAATTGGCTGATAATGTACTTGAGCACTATAGGCTCTTGGCTTGCTGAGGCTAAAGAAATTGCGTTAGAGCAATTATTTATAAAGGCACTAAGTTTGTCTCTGGACCCATCGTAGGGTTTTATAAATTTCAGGACAATATTTAAAGGGATTTCCGAGAGAATTAACTTTGGGATAGCCAATGGTTCCAGAGTTGGTTTTGTGTTTTTGGAGGGTCCAGGCATTTCATTTTCAGGAGTTTTCGACATTTTCTTTATTTTAATATATCAGATGCAATGAGTTAAAATTATAATACGGTGTAATAGACGGTCCGCCGTCGTCTACTTGAGAGAATGTTGAGTTAGCTTTACAGATAAGAGTGCAGTTGGCTCGATGTACCAGGATGATATTTATAAAACAGACGAGAATTAAATCTTGTTAGATGACTTAATGGATATTAACGTATGAAACTAGTATAATATTAGCGGCGAGTTATAGAAATGGTAATATGTACTATTCAATACAGTTATTTTCACGCACTTTGCTTTGTTTTCACGACACAGCACTGATCACTTAATGTGGAAATGAAAGTACTTACAGTAGAACTATGAAGGTTTGGCTGACGATCATCTTCTCGGGATCGGTGCAGAGTGACCTTGGCTTAGGCCAGGTCTCAGGAAACAGCAGCGAGACAAAGACCAGTCTTTCAGGAAGCAGCGATGATAATGACCTTGGCTCTGAGCAAGGCCTCAGGAAACAGTGGATAAGTAGACTGGCGCTTTGTCCAAGTCTTCAGGAAACAGCGATGGTTGTGACCTTGGCTCTGTGCCAGGTCTCAGGAAACAGTGGATAAGTAGACTGGCGCTTTGTCCAAGTCTTCAGAAAACAGCGATAGTTGTGACCTTGGTTCTATGCCAGGCCTCAGGAAACAGTGGATAAGTAGACTGGCGCTTTGTCCAAGTCTTCAGGAAACAGCGATAGTTGTGACCTTGGTTCTATGCCAGGCCTCAGGAAACAGTGGTTAGTGTGTTCTAAAATTTGGAATTGACCGCGACACTTAAGAGAGTTAGTTTTTACACTTTTTGACACTTTATTGTTCACTTGTCACTTCGGAAACGTTCCCGGATTTATTAAAAAATCCCACCGCTGCCACCAATGTTATAAAGGAAACCTCCAAGGACTTTTTAAAAAAAGGTATTTTTATTCACACACAAGGTCACAAAATACACTTATAATAAACAAAACTAGGGCTAGTCCAGGAGGGTTGTAAAAGTGTAACTCGGTCGGCGGTCGGAACGGAACTGGCTGTCTGGACATCTAGGATATGGAAGGTTAACTTAGTTGGAAGGGAGGTTTGCTGATGAAGATGCTGGGTCAGCCTATTGGGGTGCATTACAAGGATATAACAGATCCATATCACCACGCAAGCCTTCTATAAGACCGGGACGTATGAGCCCGAGAGTCAAAAAATTAAATACAAATATTAATAATACCCATACTCCATTTTAATAGCCCGGTTTTTTCTTTTCCATATCAATGCAATAGTTCAATCACCTGCTGGGACCTGTTCATGGATGTATCATCCTATTGATATGATCAGGAACGGGTCCCAGCAGGGCTACAGCCACAGCAAATTTCTCCAAGGGGCCTCTACGTGTTGGATCCATATCCCCACGCAAGCCTTTCAAAAGACCGGGACGTATGAGCCCGAGACTATGAGTCGAGAAACAAATAATAATAATAAATTCTTTATTTCAGATATCTAGGTATCCATAGTGTTAGTAACAACGAAAACTTAAAATATAATGGCTATTGATATGAAATAGTTATTTGTTATGCAAGGCTGCAAAGTTGTTATTTGGCGCGAGTGAAGAAATTGAAAGCTGAGCGAAGGAATCTATCTTTGAACCATGAGCGAAGCGAATGGTTCAAAGATAGATTCCTGAGCGTAGCGAGGCTTTCAAGACACGAGAAGCTAAATAATTTTGCAGCCATGCGGAACACATAACTTTTCACCTCACTACAGCGAGGAAAATGCAAGATTCAAGAAAAACAATTAAAACATAAAAATAATCATATTTAATTTTGCCTTCTACTTAACACATCAAATTTAAAACATAACACACTCAAATCCAAACCAAATAAATACGAGAGAAGCACAAATATTAAAAATTCAAAGTAATATGGCCGTAATTTGTATTATCGTCGTGTATATATTTTATCGTTTAGTTTTTTTTCTTATGCACTGTTATATTATATTTATATTTGAAACTACTTGACACATTCGTTGTGAATGTGGGAGAATGGCATTCTGGGAAGGATAAGTTGGCCACTCGGAAGTATTTTCCATAACACTTGCTTTGGAAGTTATGGACGATGGGATCCGAACAAGATTATTTCGGTTTTATCTTCTTTAAAAACGCCAATAGTTTCGGTAAATTACTTATCGTCTCCAAATATTTATAACAAATCCTTTTTCGTTTTAATGCAGGCTTTTAGCATTGAATAAATACTCCAAATTGGGCTTAACTTTCTTGTTTTCGATATTTCTATAAAGTAAGACAACAGTATGAATTATCCACAGAACAAATTTACGTTGTTTACGTGAATTGTGAAAACTTCCAACTTTTTAATTATTATTTTTTCTCGGGTGCGTTCAGAAATTACACTCTTATGTTCCAACTTTTATAACAAATAAATATTAAAATTTGTGTTGTATTTAATATATTTACTAGTCAAAATATATAAATGAAACCGAAATACTTACTATTAATATATATAAACATATTCAACATAAAATAAAGTGTAGAAAAAAATATGAACTTAAAAATCTGTAACCACAAGTATTCAAACGTATGTATTTTAGCCGGCCTGAGTCAGGCCGGTGGTGCATGTAACTTTATTTAAGACTCCTTCCACGCGTGACTGAATTCATCAGTCGATAAATCTTTGAATAACAGGCGGCCTGACCAGATCGCCCTTTATTAGCGTGCGTTAATTGATTTGTTATTCAAAGATTTATCGGCTGTGAAATCAGTCACGCGTTGACAGAGTCTTAAATACTTAAAAAAAGTTACATGCACCACAGAGAATCAAAATCGTCGTGTTCGAAATTTAAATGACTTTTGCACGCTAGCGGATAAAATAGACTTTTGCACGCAGATTCCGCCCTATAAACGGAGGTTTTCCGAGCGAGTGAGGTGAAAATACAATTTAAAAATCATCAATGTCAATGATGTTTCAGTAAAAATGAAGGTATACGTTATCACATGTAGTTTTGTACAGACTCATTTCAGAAGGTATTGATTTATAACTATTCCATACAGTTGCGTCGCAATTCACAGGCCAAGGCTTAGTAAATATTAGTTTGTGAATGCATAGAAACTGTATGAAACTTATTTAAGGTCAACTGCGATAATTACGTCTACAGAGGCAAATGCGTCTTTTGATGATATTATGGAAACGCAATAACTATCATTTTTGGTTTGATATCCGAAACATATGACCTCATTAAATGTGTAGCTTACTGTCATTTAGTCTTAGAAAAAAAAATTGTTTACTTAAAAAGAAGAACCTAAATAACATTAAAATTGTCCAGCGGTCCCACGCTAGGCTATGCCTGTCATGTGGTGACCAGATTCGGTTTAAAACAATACAGTTGCAAAATTTATTTTAACCGGTTACAATACAGGCAACATTAAGGTTTACATAATTAAATCAATTAAAAAACCATAATATTTATAGTATATCTAAGATGAGTTAGTATACAATATATAAGTTGTGTACAAGGTGTGTATGTAAGTGTTGTGTGTACAAGTGTGAGTGCGTGTATGTGAGGCTACGGAGTTAAGTGTGTCAGTGTACGGAATTAAGTTGCCTTCAGCAGTTGCTCGGTTTGACTGTAATTTAGACCTTTCAGCTAGCTGAGAGTCTTAGATTTTGCTTCACGAGGGGAGTTTTCGGAAATTTTGCATGCCTTTACCACTAAATTGTAGATGTATGGGTGCAGAAAATTGGGGAGACGTCGTGCAAATGCAGTTTTTGTGCGGGGAGTAGGTAATCTGAAAACTCTTTAGGCGATTAAAGCAGGATAAGAGTTTTTAGATGTACTTGCGACGAAACTCGCAAGATCATTAACTGCCTCATACTAAGAACGTCCGCAGCTTTAAAGAGAGCAGTCGTTGGGAATTGTCGGGGTTTCCTAAGAATTACCTTGAGCACAAAGCGCTGCGCCCTTTCGAGGGGTAAGAGTGCAGAGGTACTGGAGCCACCCCAAACGCCTATACAGTACGACAGGATCGACTGACACATAGAAGTATATACAAGCTTCAGCAAATCTTGCCCTGCAGAGTTTCTCAGTAATTTCATGACAAACACTAACTTTCTGACTCTAGCAGACACTATCTCAATATGTTTTTTAAAGTTCAGATTCTCGTCCAACGTGATCCCAAGGTACTTTACAGTGGAGCAGTTACTAATGACTTTGAAATTCTGGGCAAGGTTTGTAGATTTGTCCACCGCACGATTACATGAGAGCTTATTGTCTGGACGTGAGCGAGGAGCGGACGGGGCAGTTTTATAGAAACAGAGGTAGTTTGTTTTTAAAACGTTCAGGGAGAGCAGGTTATTCTCAAGCCATTTTGCCAGCGCTGACAAGCCACTTTCCGCAACTTCGAAGCATCGCGTCCACGAAACATCGTGAAAGACCAATGCAGTGTCATCCGCGTAACAGACGATCTCTGCCTGCCCTATTGGCAGACATATCATGTCGTTAAGATATATCAGAAACAGGGTAGGCCCGAGAATGATTCCCTGTGGAACACCAAGGGATATTGGTACTGGATTACTGACTAATGATAAATGTATTAAATTAATTTAACAGAAATTTTCACAATGCACCGTCATAAAATTGAATACTGCATTTTAATTTGTATCATTTTTGTTAGTTGAAGATAAAGTTGATTTTGAATTCATGTATCTCCACGACACGATGTCGTTTCGTGGCACGATGTCGCATCGTACAAAATGTGATGTCGTGACTTGTAAATAAGTTTCGGCTCTTATATTTACACATATGAAAGAGAGAGTGATATAAATTCACATGATGCAACATTGCGTCCCTTCGCACCCCGTCCGTCCCACAACTGCCAATTGAGGTCCCGTATCAGTTAAATTTTTATTTCCATCCCGCCAGTGGCCAAGGTCCATCTGCACATTTAATTTTACAGGAGCTCACTAATAGCAGGGTGTTTTATAAAACACATACACACAGTAGGTTGTGTTGCGAATATATAAATTCGAATATGGTTTATTGCACGGCAAAAAAAAATTGAAGAAACAAGATTAGAAGTTAAGGCTCCTTATCCGTTCAAAAATACTGATTATTTTAGTATTTTTTCTCTATGTTCTTGATCAAACATGTTTCTCATATTCTCAATGTTACTACTTAGAACAGGGCCATTGCGATTTATTGGTTATTGAAAGTTTGAATTTTTCATTGATAATTTTTGTTTCAAAAATTACTCGAAATAATCCGTTTTCTATTGGGAAATAGTACGACATTTTGGAGTACAGTAATAACATTTGGTACGGGTAATATACATGTTCACCTGGGCCCAAAACACCCGGTACCCAGTTTGAACTTGGCGACAGGTAGGGGGGAGGGTGGGTCAAAATAAGTACATAGCTGGGCGCTATTATTATTATTTGGACCTTTGAATCAAGTTTGGAGTCTTTATCAGGTAACTAGACGATTCCCAATTCATTCCCCATGCCAGTTTTTTCGGGCTCCCGCGTCGTGGCACGATGTCGCATCGTACAGAATGCGATGTCTTGACTTGTAAATAAGTTTCGGCTCGTACTTATATTTACACATATGAAAGAGAGAGTGATATAAATTCACATGATGCAACATTGCGTCCCTTCGCACCCCGTCCGTCCCATAACTGCCAATTGAGGTCCCGTATCAGTTAAATTTTTATTTCCATCCCGCCAGTGGCCAAGGTCTGTCTGCACATTTAATTTTACAGGAGCTCGCTAATAGCAGGGTGGTTTATAAGACACATACACACAGTACGTTGTTCCCCTCCGCCGCACTTTTTTTTTCTTTTTCTCCCCCATTGCCGTCGTCACCCATTTTAGTATATTTTCTATATTCTGTTTCAATAAACATAATATATATATTTACTGATTTAAATTAGACATTTTTCTCTATGATCAAACATGTTTCTCATATTCTCAATGTTACTACTTAGAACAGGGCCATTGCGATTTATTGGTAGGTATATATTTAAAATCTAGTGTTTGAATTAATCATTGATAATTTTTTTTTAAAACCAAATTGACAAAATTCACGCAGAAAACTGTTTTTTCGACTTATTTTCGACTACACGAAATGAAAGCATGTCTAGAACTTAGGGAAAAGTATTATTCACTAAAAAGTTGGTTGAAATGATTGATATATTTGTCATAATATGTTAAAACAATTAAAAGGAATAAAAGGCCTCTTAAGTAAAACAATATTGAAAACAAGTGATCTTTTTGGCAAAGAGCGATCTCCTTCAGGTTACCTTTGGTTAGCGAAGTTATAATCTAATAAAGGTCTACAGATTCACGATTATTCAAAGAAAAAAAAGAGTAATTAATAAATTATTAACGAACCATAATGTTATACGACAATGGTTTCAAATTCGGTGTTTATTTCAATTTTCGGGTTCTCAATGCAACTCAAATTGCACCTTTATGTCAATATCATGCAATGTTTTTTGTCGGCAGCGGTCGTACTGTATCTTTGTGTTTTTTGCGGGGTATTACCGCTTTTCCGCTCTTCTCTTGTATTCCGTTTTATTTTGGTCTGAGTTGTTTTAAAACCTAGCATATTTTAGTATCTAAAGCATATAGTATTTAGCTCTTTCTGTTCGAGTTTAGACAGACAAAGGGTAACGTTTAGGCAAGACTTTAGACAAATGAAATGAAAATGGCACATTTTATGAGCCAAATATAAACATTTTAATATTTTATGCCGTATTTGTAAGATTTATATAAATATAAGCACGGCCTTCAATGTCTAAGTAGCTTGTTGTGATTAGGTATCATAGTTCCTAATTTCACGATTCATTGCGTGAAAGAAAATGTCATAACATGTCCGTGAAGTAGATACCTGATACGAGTATTTATCAAGAGTGGCGAGAGCTCGGAAATTATTTATTTATTTAAACTTCATTTAATGATGTCTTCATTTAATGTCTAATGCAATTCTCTATAGGGCCAAACAGAGATGCTACAAGTGAATACTTGTATATTATATAACATAACGACCATAAATACAATGATACATATATTTACATACTATAGGATGTATATTATATATAATAAATACGATGAAATTTCTACAGCATAGGATGAATACTATTCGAATTATGTTATAAGAAATCTCGAATTCGGCCTCCGTAGTAAGGAATGGAGTACATACTATACGAATAGGTACTAATAATTGTTTCAAACCAAAATAAATAAATATCTGATAACCTATCACGAGGCAATCTAGAGAAGACTCACAGTAAGCTCTAGTAAGCCTGCGGCACTAGACTGTGATATACGTAATTATATAAATAAATATATACTCCAATACCGGCTGACATAGAAAACATCCATGACCCAGGAACAAATAGTTGCCCTTGACCCGAGTTCATGACAATGACATAAGCACAAACATCAGTAGATAAATAAATATTAAGGGAAAATTTTGCAAAAATCGATCTACTCCCAAACTAAGCAAAGCTTGTACTACGGGTACTACACGATATACATAATATAAAAATACATAGATAGATAGATAACATCCATGACCCAGCAAAAAATATTCGAGTTCATCACACCAATATTTGCCCTGGCCGGGATTTGAACCCAGGACCGCCGGCTCAGTAGGCAGGTGCAAGTATTTGCCCTTCCCGGGATTAGAACCCAGCTCAGTAGGCAGCTACCGCTGCGCCAACCTCGTCATCCAAGGCATGGCTTTATACAGCTCTACTTATAATGGTTTCTTCATGGTATAAGCAAAGAATATATATACTAACGTAAAAAGAAACGATAGCGACACTTGTGTGCAGTAACTGTACTTGCGGCTATGTGTGCGTGTCGAGGAGCGAGGTGGGGAAAGGCATTCACGTGAATGCCTTGTCGAAGGATTCGGCATTACAAGGTCACCGACGCCCGATTTACACTGATAGGCCGCTGTCGCGCCTGTGGTATAAGAATAACTTTCTGTCAAAAATTACATTGTAGTGGCAAGCTTTTATAGCCGACTGTACTTTTCTTTGGATATCAATCAAATGCTCACTGAGACGATTCTAAAGAACCCAAGCTCGGTAGGATTGCTTTTTCTATTATAGAGTTCCTATGGCCACCTTCCGGCTCCATCATCAGATCAGCCCCATGGTAACATATTATTGTATTGTCATCAAAGTTAAGTAAGTATGCAAAATTTCAGCTCAATCGGTTGACGATATCTGCTTCAAAATTGAAAAGAGTTAATATATTTATTAAAAAAAACATGCGGATTAAGTGGTAAAACAATTTAAAAACCTAAAACCTACACTAACCTAACTAGCCAAGGTCGCTCATTGGCGGAAATGATCCCAAGATGCTGGCGGCATTTCCCCGCTGCACAGCAATACTGAGCCTTTGCCCGAGAAACGCGCCAGCTCTGGGATCACAGGTAGTTCGTATTAGCTTTTTTTTAAGGGAATCAAACAAATTATGAGCGGCTGGGCCCCATGGGCCTAGAGTCTCTACCGCAAACGGCACGAAAATATAGTTGTCACCCAAACACATATATTTTCGGCGTTTAGCCGCCTCCGCGTTTGTGGCCGCCCCACCTGGATTTTGGCACGTTGTTGCAATGTGTGAAGGTGCCAAAGTGTCCACACAGGTGGAGTCCCACACTAAGGGCCGCCCCAACCGCCACGGTACTAACGTCATGCCGTCGGGTCTCTTGCCATCATCTCGTGCGAGGCCATTTGGTTCGAGTACCGCAGGCACGTTGACGCTGACAAGAGCCCGACGTATGATATCATTTAGACAAGCGTGGCGGGAGAGTCTGCCGGCGCTTTTGGGGCAGCTAAGGCCGTGGTGACCTAAACGATCTACCTGGTATCCGCAACGACATTGGTGTGGAACAACGATGTCTAGGCCTAGACGAAGGCCAACAGCCACCCTGAAAGAATTATCATCTAATAAAGTGCCGAAATTAACTGAGGGAAGTGCGTGAAGCCAGTATCCGGACTCGCGAGCAGAAACAGCAAGGAGCCTGGCCTTGTCTCTCGGGGTGGGACTTGTGTCAGTAAGGTGGTTGTGTACTCTTAGATTTATCGGCATGTCCCACAATTTCTGGATCTCTGTACTCGTCGGAAAGTCTGTACCGGGGCAGGCCTCTTTCCAAGCGTCCTTGGCCTCTGACAAACAGGCCACCTCAGAATCGGAAAGTAAAGGGGATAATATTTTTCCGATAAGAGGTAGCGAGCTATGTGTCGAGGACAAGAACGCTGGAAGGGCGACACCTGAGATTTGCCTTACGCCGAGGCCACCGAACCGTACAGGTAGCGTAGCCTGTAAAAATTGACGATCGTCAAATTTCGCATTAATGATTTTTTCTAAGTGAGCGTGAATAATGTTGTCAATGTTTTCACACAGTAATTTAAATTTCCAAAAGGGGCAGCATCGCAGGGCATACGTGAACTTAGGTACAAAAAGGCATGAACGTAGTATGAAAACGGCCATGTGGGCATGAATTTCTAATAGACGATCTGCGGATTCTTCAAACTTGCTTATCTTATTCTCTACAAAACTAGGAATCCCTTCGGCAAAGATGGGAACACCAAGAAGGTGAAGTGTGTCTTTTGATAAAAACTTGATTCCTGGACTAGCGGACTCAAAAGCTTGTTTGACCGATAAAGTGTCGAAGTTGCCATCTAAAAATACTTCGCATTTGTCAAAATTCAATTGTAGACCGATCGAATCAAATTTATTTTTGATTAAGCTAAGGTCGTTTAGGACAGAATCCGCATCTCCCCCGAGAGTACCATCATCGAGATACCAAACATTAAAAGAGGTTAAATCTGAAATGATTGGATGTATTGCTAGGCTAAAAATGGCCGGACCGAGAGGGTCACCTTGCTGACATCCGACAGATGAGAGCAAAGTGTTATTTTCAAAAACAAGATTGGATGCAGAACCATAACATTGCCAAAGATAGTGATAAATATCAGGGACTACTTTTTGAATTTCAGATAACATAGTGTATCGATTGATGGAATTAAATGCGTTCTTAACGTCGAGTTTCAGGAGGGCTTTTGATGAGGAAGTATTAAGAAAGGTGCGACAGGCATGTACTGCCGCTTCACAGCCGCCTTTACAACCGAAACCCAGCTGAACCGGTTGAAACTTGAGTTGCAAGATTTCGCCCGAACAAACATACTTAGATCCATACATACATACATACATTGCAAGTTAAATAAAAGCTTTTAAAATAAGGTATGGCACTCCGGAATGACAATACAGACTTTTGACGTCATCGCGCTATTATTGGTTGGTTGGTTCTGTCAATGCGTTTCTGTGTCGGTGTATTATACTCACCGATTCCCTTGTTACCTGTATGAATCTCATAAAATCGTGAGTGTATTAAATAAATGAGTGCGATAAAATAAAACTTAGTCAAAGAACATGACAATCGTAATGCATATACTCATAATTATTTTTTCACTTCTCTGGCTCTAAAAGTTCGACTTTATGCTGTGCGTAGGCGACATAAAATTGTTTTTTATGCTCTAGAGCATAAAGTAAAATCGTCGTCGAAGACCAAGGCGATCGGTCCAACAGCCACACGAAAATGGTCCTTAATAAACAGTAAAAAAAAAAAAACATGTATTTTCATACAATAAAACCCGTTCCAGACCTTCCGATCCGGTCCGATTTATCGGAACAAATCGGATAATGTGTATAAGATCCTAACAATTGCACTACACATTATCCGATTTCTTCTGATAAATCGGATCGGATCGGAAGGTCTGGAACAGGATTTAACTCTTTATTTTATTTCGTTTTGTTAGTATTCTAAGACCAAGGCAAAGATACCAACAGCCAAAGCATACAATGAAACTTCTTGAAATAAACTTATAACTTTTATTTACTATCATTTATTACTTTTTAAACTATTACTTTAAATATTTCTCATTGAATTTTAATTAAATTCAATGAGAGGTTGTGTTGAAAGGGACACTATTCTGGGCGAGGTCTTAGACCAAGTACCGTCAGCTTACCCGTTCCTTCATCAATGCTATTCTAAGGCTAGTAATCTATTCTTCGGCGACGTTTCTGTTCCCTCACAAGTGGGCGCTCAGCAGGGTGATCCTTTAGGTCCGTTGATCTTTTGTTTGGCCATACAAAAAGTAATTTCGTCTTTGGAATCTCCCCTTAATGTGTGGTATCTGGATGATGGCACTATTGGCGGGGATCCACGATTAGTGCTGGAGGACCTCAAGAGGCTCGTGCCAGGTTTCAAGGCGGTCGGTTTGGAAATAAACCCTAGTAAATGCGAGTTATTTTATTGTAGCGATGGGGACTTGAGTTTATTGCCAGATTTTGAATTGCTGTTGCCTGGGGTACGTCGCCTTTATAAACCATCGTTAGGTTTATTGGGCGCTCCTATTTTCCCAGATGGAGTTAGTTCGGCACTTGAGGAGAAAAGGTTGGCATTGGTCAGTGCCCAAGAACACCTGGGTTATTTATCAGCACACGTCTCACTGACTTTGCTTCGAAGTTGTTTTGCGATGCCGCGGATGACATATATTTTAAGAACGTCTCCGACATGGTTATTTGAAAGTGATGTGGCGAAACTAGATGACACGCTTAAGTTGGCGCTAGAATCTATACTTAATGTGCACCTGAATGAGTCACAGTGGTGTCAGGCTGCTCTTCCGGTTCGTCACGGCGGGCTAGGAATACGTCGCTGTCGAGAGCTCAGTGTGGTAGCGTTCCTTGCCTCTGCTTATGGTACTTCGGGACTCGTCACTCGCATTTGGTCTAATAATGGTGGGAGTACCGAAGTACCATATCTTACAGCGGCGCAGGCCAAATGGGCTGCCTTGTGTCAAAGCGACGAGCGACCGGACAACCTTACCGCTCAGAGAGGTTGGGATGACCTATTGTGCAAAGATATATATGCATCTTTATTGGGCGCTGCACAAGGTTCCAATCAAGCACGCATTAGGGCAGCAGCCAAGGTGGAAGCAGGAGCGTGGCTTCAGGCATTGCCCTCACCTCAGTTGGGCACACTGCTGGATAATGATTCTTTGAGAATCGCGGTGGCTTTGCGGCTAGGGTCTAAGGTCTGTGAGCCGCATCGGTGCATCTGTGGGGTCATGATCGAAGAAAACGGACACCATGGCCTGAGTTGTCAGAGGTGCGCCGGGCGGTTCTCAAGGCATTATGCCATTAACGTTGTCATTCGGCGGGCTTTGGTTTCAGCCAACGTTCCCTGCGTGTTGGAGCCCCCAGGGTTATGCCGTACCGATGGTAAAAGGCCGGATGGCCTAACATTGGTTCCATGGCAGAAGGGACGGTGTCTCTTATGGGACGCTACGTTTGTTAGCACGTTTGCACCGTCACACTTGAGCCACACTACTAGATCGGCCGGGGCCGCCGCAGAATGTGCGGCAAAACTCAAGCACACCAAGTACTTTGCCCTGGAACCAATGTATGATTTTGTCCTGTGGCAGTGGAGACTGCGGGACCGTGGGGTACTGAGGCCAGGGACTTTATAAGGGAGGTGGGTCGCAGGCTCAGAGACAGAGGGTGTGATCCTCGCTCAGGGTCGTATCTGGTTCAACAGATTTCACTGGCCATACAACGTGGGAACGCTGCCAGTGTAATGGGAACGTTTGGGCCAGGTGCGACTCGGGGCGAGCCTTTTTAAGTCCTTCTTCACCTTCCAAGATATGTGCTATCGATCCACAACGTTGACGAAGCCTGTTGCAGATGTCACGTTATTGGTGTGTTGTTTGACGAAGCCTGTCGCTGATTAGATTTTTGTATTCTCTCTGACGATGCCTGCGTTGCGGATTTGACTTTTACACTTTGTCTTATGCATTATTTACTGTTGAATAAATGATTTAATAGATTAAATTAGTTTTTAAGTATACATGATATGTGTATATATGTTATTAACATGATACAGTTTAATTTCCTCGCAATCAAAGTGAAAAGTAGAGTGTGCAACTCGTCCATAAAACGCATTTTACACTCGACTTTATATTCATCCTCGCTCGCAAGCTCGCTCGGATGGATAAACGTCTCGTGTCAAATGATGCGTTTTATGCACTTGTCGTACAATATACTATTATTTTGTGCGACTGGCGGCAAACATTTTTTTCCTTATAATTATTATGTTACCATAAAGTGGCAACTAATCGGTGACGTAGAAAGTCTCACTAGCCGGCGTGCCACACCTTATTTTCATATACCATGGGTTTCTTTAGATACTTATCAGTCGAATAAGCGAAGAAAAAATAGGGAAATATTGGTTTCTCATAAGAAGAATGTCGCGCCGCGCTGAATACGTATTTCCTGCTTGGTACAGAACAGTCTTTTGATGTTAGACTCTCTGATTTATTATCACTTAGCGTTTATTAAATACTAGCTTACCCTTGTCTTTATAGTAGGTACTATCGGAAATTGCAATATCGCAAGGTTAAAAGTATATGAATAATTATAAGAATAGTAAAAATGTTTCAGAATTATCATACAAATTACTGTATTATCACATTAAAATAATATTATAAGGGCGAAAGTTTGTGAGTGTGTTTGTATGTTTGTTACTTCTTTACGCCCAAACGGCTGGACCAATTTGGATAAAATTTGGTATGAAGTTAAAAATAAATACTAGCTTAACCCTGGGGGGGTATTCGACCAATTTTAGAGATATAATGGAGATCTCTCCTTTTCATCGCCATCCGTCACTTTTGACGTGTGCCTACTTGACAAGTGGCGATATCCCTAGAACATCGCAACTTCGTCAATTCGGACGCGCAAAATTTTCTTCCTTTGTATGTGACGGCATAAATAACAGGCGCATACTTTAAATTGACCACGTAGTACGTGAAATTAGTCCGTTACGTTCCGTTCAAAACAGAAATTTATATACATGAATAGCATTTTTGACAATTGTTATCGCCTTCGTATTTCCAAAACTGAGATGAGATATGTCACATGTGTCATTAAAACGCGATGAGCTTCATCATCGCGTTTTAATGACAGTTCAAAGGCGAGATCACGGAGAGATGACTGTTATCTAACGGTGATCTGACGTTTGGCGATCGACACTCGAATTGGGCCCCTGGTCTTTGCAGTGCGGAAATTGCAATATCGCAAGGTAACAAGTATATGGATTGTTGTAAGAGTAGTAAAAAAAATTCAGAATTATCATACTAATTACACTACATTATCACTATATAGTGTAAAACAAATTCACTTCCTGCTGCCTGTCTGTCTCTATGTATGCTTAGATCTTTTAAACTACGCAACGGATTTTGATGCGGTTTTTTTAATAGATAGAGTGATTCAAGAGGAAGGTTTATATGTATAATACATGCATAATTCAGCATTGCATCCATGCGAAGCCGGGGCGGGTCGCTAATAATATTATAAAGGCGAAAGTTTGTGAGTGTGGTTGTATGTTTGTTACTTTTTCACGCCGAAACGGCTGGACCAAATGGATAAATTTTGGTATGAAGTTAGCTGACACCCTGCATTAATACATAGGCTACTTTTTACCCTGAAAATGTAGTGTTCCCATGGGATGAGGTGCAGCTACTACTGTTATAAAGACGATAGTTTGTTAGTGCAATTGTATGTTTGTTAGTTCTTCACACCCAATTGGCTGGACCAATTTGGATAAAGTTTGGTATGTTGGTAGTTGACACCCTGAAGTAAGACATTGGCATCTTTCTATCCTAAATAAAATTTAGTGTTCCCGTGGTAACATGCGCGAAAATATCAATAAAAGTGAATGAATTCCATACAATTGTGATAAATTATGTCATCTTAAAGACAATGAACACAAATGTTGATATTAGTTTATTTACGAATTCTACATATTATGAAACAAAAGGTTAACGTATATTTTTTGTGAGTGTGTTCTGCTTAGTTGGTAATATAAGCAAAAGATAGCCATAAGACATAATATTAGCTAAATTTTATTCCGGCATATATACTTGTTTAATATAGCTGTAGATTTTGAGAGAGACTGTGAAACATTTTGCCATGTAAGCGAACCTGCTCGAAAAACTTAATAATGTATTTTTTTTAGGGTTCCGTACCCAAACGGTAAAAACGGGACCCTATTACTAGGACTCCACTGTCCGTCTGTATGTCTGTCACCAGGCTGTTTATCATAAACCATGATAGCTAGACAGTTGAAATTGACACAGATGATGTATTTCCGTTTCCGTTGCCGCTATATCAGCCAATACTAAAAACCGAATACTTAAAATAAATATTTGAGTGGGGCTCCTAAACAACAATCGTGTTTTTTTTTACTGTTTTTTTATTTGGTGGACGTACGGAATCCTTCGTACGCGAGTCCGACTCGCACTTCGCTGGTTTAATATATATTTTTTAATGTAGATATACCGCTGTTTGTCCTATCTTGCTTAAATTTCATTTTTCTTCCATAATATAGTCTTTGTTATCAGCACCTACTTATTAGTTTGTTTTATAATAAACAATTACCATAAGTGAACAGGGTTTTGTAATAATAAGTCTGCCTGCTGCGACATAATCCATTATATGGAAATTTCCCAAGGGTACACACTACACAGTCTGTATGGATATTCTCTTGTTTTCATTAGAAACCGTGTAATGAAAATATGTACGTGTAGTTGTGTGTACAAATAATTAAAAGTCTGTTGCACAATTGTGCACCTGGTGAAATGTTATTTAAAAAATTGGGCAAGTGCGAGTCCAACTCGCGCATGAAGGGTTCCGTACCATAATCTATAACAAGTTTGTTGTATGGGAGCCCCCCTTAAATATTTATTTTATTTTTAGTATTTGTTGTTATAGCAGCAATAGAAATACATCATCTGTGAAAATAACAAACTGTCTAGCTATCACGGTTCTTGAGAAACAGCCTGGTGACAGACGGACGGACGGACGGACAGCAAAGTCTCAGTAATAGTAATAGGGTCCCGGTTTTACCCTTTGGGTACGGAACCCTAAAAAATAACTGGACATTAGGACACCTGCGGGTTTAGAATACTCGCGATTATCACGTATTTATCTAAATTACACATAAATTGTTATTTACGTCACCCTAAGGTCGAAAGAGGGAATTTCTGCCCGCTGGGAGAAAACGTCATTTCCTGGCCAAGGCAAGACGTAAAGCTTCAGACGAACCACAGGCGGTAATTCGTAAAGCCCCAGATCGCATATTTGGGCCATTTTTTCTAAAGTTGTACTTCCACTTTTGTGTACCACTTTAGAAAAAATGGCTCATTTATGGCCCTCACTTTCGTTTCGGACCACAAACACCTGCGATCTGGGACGTAACGAATTCACGGTCCTAGGTATGTAATGTACTAATACAGCCTCTCTAAGGCTGCCTGTCTATAGAAGCGGAGCGGAGCGAAGATGTATAAAATGAAGCAATCACATTTCTCAGATTTAAATGCACTCTTTCGGGAGTCACAATGACGCAGCCTGATTGCTCCGCTCCTTCCGCTGCAGTGGAAAGGTAGCCTATAGTATGATTATTTTGTTACACACATTTGACACATCACATGCAGCACATCTAGCGTAACTGTCAGACGGGAATAATTCTCGCGCGAGATAATTACCCGTCTCTATCTGTGCAGTATTGTAAGAGAGTGACGGAAAGCGGTATGTCGCACGAAAAGAGTCGCGAATCATAGTTGTGCCAGGCGGGGCGCACTCCGCGATTAACGTTTCCCGCTACAAGTACATGCCGGTGGCCTCATGCATGGGGACTATTCAGTGGCTGCCACGCACTGTCTCGGAACGCACGTACACGAAATTCGCGCGCACGCTCTTCCGATTTATGTACGTCGCAAGTGATCGTTCCTCATTCATCTGTTGATACCAGTGTTATATTATAATATAAAGTGTTTAAATGAGTAAAAAGACAGCGAAAAGATATTGCATCGCAGCGGGTTGTAGGAACAATGATCGAAATTGGAATCACGCGTTTTTCGTTCTCCCAAGCTCCCAACACGTCCGAAGGATGCCGATAGGTAAAAAAAATAACATAATATATAATAAATAGTTACTGAATAATAATAAAAAACATATTGCAGGTGTATCTACTTCCATATTTAACACTGGTTACACAGATCAATTTTAATTGTTAAGTACTTATGTAATTTTGAATTGATTATTTGCTGATATTTGTCAATTTAAATTCTAGTAAAATAAGTATGTCTACTACTAAATCAACAATCATAGAGGTTTTTATAATAATATTTGATATCAAGTTTGTAAAATTACTTGTAAGTAATGAATAAACGATTGAGTGATAGTTTGATAGGTAAGTATATAAAATATATAAATAAAGAGTTAAAAGAAATGTATTGGAAGAGATCCCTAATAGGGATAAGTTCGCCTTTGTACATGTTTTATTTGTAACTAGCGACCCGTCCCGGCTTCGCACGGTGCGTCCGTGCGTATTTTTAAAGATCTAAGCATACCTACATAGGGGCAGACAGACAACCAGCAGGAAACGACTTTGTTTTATACTAGGTGTGTAGTGATGAATATAATATATGAACAAATAAATAAATATCGGACAACTAAGCAAAAACAAAATGAAGCTCAAGAATTTAATTGCATGTTAAGGTAACGCATTCGTTGCATTATTTTATTATATTATATAGAAATAATTATTTTGGTTGAGCGAATCCACTTAGCTTTGTACCCGATGAACAATACCATTATCTGTATTGTTAGCTGCGGCCACAACTGCCACTTCAAAATGTAAGGCGTTATAAGTGCAAATTAATTTTACACTAAATTAGTCTTTAAGTTAAACGAAATAAGGTTTACTCTTAAACAAAGAGAACAGAGATGTTGGTCACTTCATTGTCATTATAAGCATCAAAACGAGCTTCACTGCTCTTTCACTTACGAAGTGACCAACATCTGATCTTATACGTATTAAAATGTTTAAAAATAAAGCTAAAATGTTTTGCGGCCTGGTTGTGGATTCAATTCGTCCAAATTCTGAGATTGATTATTTTATAGTTAAATAATGAAATAATAAATATAATGTATGAAGAATATAAATATATTACTATAATATAGAGATATATTGAATGCAAGGAATAAATGGGAAATACATTTTTATTTTTAGTCGTTGACAGCCCTCGCTCTCGGCGACGCGGCAAGCGAGCCAATTCATTTTTACCGTTGGCACGCAGCTTTAACGTTCCGTTTGGCTTGCGCTGGGGACGACGACTTTAGAAGGGCCATAAATCATATTTTTTCGGCTAAAAAAAGCGGCTTTTGTAAAGATCAAAGTAGTGTGCCTTCTGTACTTGTACTATTATCTATTCTGTGGTTGTGCTAGACGGGCAGGACCCATATAACGTAAATCTGCACGACTTATTAAATTTCATGAAAAAACAAGCAATGTCATCAGCATCATCAAGCAGTGGTTTTTCTAGTATCTTTATATAAACGTTTATTACTTTCTATTTGATGCAATGGAGTTTATGTTATATTTTTCGTATCACGGTGTTGAAGTATTTAATGATAATAAATCATTACATAAACAGTTACGTACTACGTGATTTTTTTTAAAGCTGTGTTGTGACCAATACTTGGGTTTCGATTCATGTACTATTTCTTTAAATTTGTAGAAATCGATAAAATCGATAAATTGATAACCTGAAGAAATATCAATAAAACAAATTACAATTTTACATAGAAAGCTCTAGTAAAACCGACGGCTCGTAGCTCAAAAAAATATTGATTTACACAAATTAAGAAAAATATATGCAGGTTCGGAAAAAAGTTCGTCGATAAAATCGATTCGATCAACCATTAACAATCGTTAGATTTTGCACACAATTTGTCTTTGCTACATCACTACAAACATCAACGGAGAACTGTCAAATGTTTGTTAAAATAATAACCAAACTGTAACGCAACTGCGCTACGCGTTTCTTTTCCACGCGACAGTTATTATCTATCTCTTTCTATTCAGTACGGTGTGAAAATGTCACGCAACAAACGTAATCGTGGCAAGTCGTGCTAGCCTGCCTGATTATGATGTGAATGAGCGTTTTCGAAAACAAAATCTACATTTTCTTTTTTTTTCAGAAAATCGATTTTCAGGCTCATCAGAATGTTATATGAAAAAAATTTTTTCACATTCATAAAAAAAACATTGATACAAAACGTGACGATCTTGAACCAATCAAAATTCTGAAAATAAAACTTCATGTACACTTTTATTTAAACTATGCTCGAATGCTCGAATGAGGATTACTAACCTTTTTTTTTTGGTTAGTTTGTATTAACTAATCCTTTTTCTACTTCTAAGAACTGCCAAAACATTTTTTCACATAAGTTATAGTTCTGTTTTTTCTTGTGTAAGGTTGAGGTTCGATTGTAAAAGCGTTTCTGAGAAAGATAAGCAAAACATATTCTGAATAATACCAAGTTTTGGAAACATGTGTACAATATATTCGCCAATATAGATTAGGCGTGTTGTCGTAGCAAAAACTGATTCAGGCGTCAACGCATATAATTTATCTTCAGCTTTACGATGCAATAAATTACGGCTTATCTTGTATCCCATTCAAAAGAGATTTCCTCACCGACGCATGCCAGAAGGGTGTAGGTGCGGAGAAATTTGGGTATAGTTATGACGTTTTCTTGTTGAAGTGTTGTAGTAATCCTTATAATGGGTGTGTGTGGATCCGCAACGTTTACGCTGGCATTTTCTAACGCTTGAGCGTTCAGGGGCCATCTGTGAAATACGTCATGGCAAGGTTATTTAGGGTATGTGTCTAATGAAAATAGAGTAGGTTTAGAGTATAGTAGGTATAGGTATAGAGTAGGTGTTGAAAAGTTATTAAAATGTTAATCAACGTAGCACCCTCTATATGATCCTATACATGAAACTATGTCTGTATTGTGTATTGTCTATGTACATGGTCTGTGTACACTACTAAAAATTATTTAAAAAAATCTCTAATGTAAAAGCATATTATACAGTAGAGGACTATCTGACAGACAAAAATGCATGGCCTGAACCAGAAACCGCGTAGCTGACTCCTCCTTAAATTGTACCTAACTAGTTTAAGGGACACAGTTCTAATAAGAAAGCATATCAAACGTACATACATTGTGATAAACCGTCAGGCTTTCTTGTATTTTCTATTTTATTCTTACACTTTTCCTCACTTATGTCTTAAAATACACTTTTAATATGTTTTCTTGTAGAACTACGTATAATTAAGTTCATATCATTGTAATAGTTAAGTACTTATGCTTTCTGAATAAATGACTGACTGTTGAGTTTCTTTCGGCGTTTCTTCTTAACAGTGGTCTCCTCTTGTGAAATGCAGGTAGACTCAGACATGTAAAAGTGCCTTTGTGGCCTACTTGCAGAATAAAGTTCATTATTTCATTATTATTTCATTATTATGTATTAAGAAAGACAAACTAGTCTAATCCTAACTAGTCTAATCTAACCAACGTATTGTATTCGTAGGAATAGATCATAGATTTTACAGGGTAGGGTAGAGCTAACTACGCCTAATTTAAGGAACTAATTTACTTCTTTCGAAAATGGGTATATTTATATATTTACTCTTAGAATTTTATTTCGCCGAAAGATCATTTTATAGAAATATTTTTTTGAGATTGTTATAAAACAAACCTAACCTAATCTAATTGATGGTAGGTATTTCCAAGAATTAAGAAAAAATAATAACTGTAAAAAGGAAAAAAAACGAATGTACCTACATATTATCAGAAATAAAGGCTATTTGAATTTGAATTTGATTTCCAAGAATTATTAAAAATGTATGATTACAGAGTAATAAAAATTCTGCGTAACGACTTTTCGGAGAAATGAAATATTCGATGTAATAAGTTACTAGAACAAAAGGCTCCCTTCAAAAAATAAATAAGACCGTCAGTCTGAAAACAAGTACCTACTTAATATGCATAAATTGTCTCTAAGAAGCCCTCACGCGTTAACCTGGTGGTCCACAACCGCAAAACATATCTATAAACCTGCTCTGAAATTAAAGCCGGTAATTAAAAATAGAGAATCACATGCGTTTTTTCCACCAGTTATTTTATTCCTTTCCTGGTATTGGTTAGTAAACTTATGAATGCTACTCTCAAAACCCTACTAAGCTATATTACTTCAAAAACTACCGTGAGGCTCAGACATATTAAAATACCTACAAAATCGAGCACGGTTAGCTGCCGCCGCGACTGATCGGTTCTCCTGATGATGAATCGCGAACCAATTCGAAACATTGAGCGATATTTGACCTTTACGACGTGGAACCCGTTTCGTAAGCTGCTAAACAGAAGGCTACGTGGTAGCCTAGGATCAGAGCATATTTACTCAGCATGGTAGATGGTGAGCAAGAGCTTTAATCCAACGAGGCATTGTAATATCCACAGATCAGCTATATCTCGGTTTAATAAGGGGTTAAATATGGATATAACGTTTAATTCGGTTATTAGTGTCTTAATGTTTTTATTCTGTGATTCGGTATAATTTCAATTAGTATAATAGCAACTGATTATAATGTTTTTCGCTATATGGTTGCAGCGACATCTAAATAAAGTGTTTTCATGTCAATGAGAAAAAATGTGTTCAGTGCGGTTATATTTAATAAGGCATCACGACATGACATTTAATGACGAAAAGTTAGACAGGTGTCACTTAGAGCGTCAAGGATTGGAACTCCCTCCTAGCGTGTGTATATTTAGAAAATTACAATTTAGGTCTCTTCAAGGCAAGAGTGAATAGGCTATTGCTGAACCAGCGAGCTACATATATCCTCGACCCCGTAGTCACTTACCATCAGGTGATACTAACTTCATTACCCAGTCAGTTTGTAAATAAAAAAACGAAAAATTACGCCCCAACACGTTTTTTGAAACCGTATAATATGTTATCCCGTAAAGACGACAGGAATAAACTTTCCAACCAGCAACGGCACTAAAATTCCAACTACTGAATTCAACACTCTATAGGCGATCCTCTAAATTAATATTCATAACAAAACATTGAAGAAACCGTGCAATTTTCTCCTACTACGTTAAAATTCAATGAAGTACCGTCCCAACCTCGTATCCAAAATGTGCATTTGAACGCAACATAATCCGTATTTTGACTAAAATAAAATGTATATTTCCATCATCCAAATGTACCACGTACCCGTTTAAGAAATATAGCCTCAAATTGCCGTTACCACCGCCCTACCAATTTTCTCCGACGAGTTTTGCTTCCAGTTTTCCGTTTTCGTATTGTATTACAGTTTTAATCTCGTATTTTATGAGGTTGCCGGGGGTTATACGCCTTAAATTAGCTATTTGTCAATATTAACCAGGTGATTGACAATTTTCTACCAAAGAGGTGCTGATTTTGTGCCTTTGAGGCTTTCTTTATAGGTGCAAGCCGACAAAGCAGTAGAGTTTGGATTAGCGTATTGACCTTTAGTATTCACCTAGATCCTAAGTAACCTCTTATAAGTAATCTTTAACCGACTTCATAAAAGAAATGGTTCTCAATTCGATTGTGGTTTTTTAATGTTTTAGCACAGAATTTTGGCATTTGTTCATGTCACTTCATACCGGAACGGCTTGCATGAAATTGGGAACAGAGATAGTTTATACCCAAACATACCATATAGCTAGCTTTTATCCGAAAAAGAATACACTGAAAAAAATATCAAGTGGAGCCTACTGACATTACAGTAAGACTTACTGCAATAACAGTTAGGCCTACTGACATTTCAGTAAACCTAACTGTAATAACGGTTACGCTTACTGTAATTTCAGTAGGCTCCACTGGGTATTTTTTTCAGTGTATGGTTCCCGTAGGATAGTGTGTTTGTTTGAAAGCGAACGAAACTGCGGACAAAAACTAGTTTATTATATAAGTACAGTAGATTCTTACTAAATCAGTACTTCGGTAATCCGGTACGTCCAATAATCCGACACTCTTAGCCTGCACCTTTCTCACCATTTCCTACTAGCTAGCTATGATTTTTTGTATACCTGGATTGTATACTCCGAACATTCTAATAACTCAGCTAGTTTTTAATAGAGCTGGATTAGCGAGATTGACATCAACGTCATTATCATCCGCATCATCATATTTTTAAGAGCAAGGCTCTTGTCGGTGGTAATTTCCAGCTCATTCTACCCTTTGCTTTTTTTTTTACTTCTTACCAAAAAATTAAAATAAGTGAAGATAATGGACCTTGTGACACCTCTGGTGTTGCAGGTGTCTATGGGTGACGGTAATCGGTTTCCATCCGACGATCCGTCTGTTCGTTTGCCCCTTATGACTTAAAGCCCATTCTGCCTGCTCACTCTAGCCTTAAAACGACACTAAAATATTCTTATAAAACTCATCACTTCCGACGATCCTATAAGCTTTACATGTACAAATACGAAATAGAGCCAGCCATTTTCCTCTTTCTAGTTTGTTCGGCAGCCGCTCTTGTTAACATTTACCATAATGTCAACCATTGAATAGCAAATTCTACCTCAATATGCCAATATCGTTCCCCGAAGCCAATATCACACGAAAATAGGCATCTTTTACACATTTCTTCCAGCCGTATCAAATATTTACGAATAGAAAGGATACACGCTATACCCTATACGGTTATACGCTACAATCACATTTTAGTGGTATTAATGTGTAATAAATACTTGCAGACTGTGTTTTTACGCTGCTATTTCGGCATCTTTTTGTGGGAAAATCTGTAACAAAGATATTTATTTAATGGTAAAACCTTTTTCACGTAAGCTTGTATTCTTTATCTCGCTCAGCAACTTTCAACATTTCTAGTGTTAAATGACAAATAACCTAAATAAAAAATTTAAATCACCTTCGACACTAGTCATATTGAGACCCTCATTCAATGAATATAGATACCTAATGCTACAAAAAAAATTCAATCCTTTCAATTCTTACAGTGCGACCAAAAAGAGTAGAAATTAAAAAGTGGCAATACTGTAGTGTCGTCCCCGTTTTATTATATTGATTAGAAAGAGAGGACACTACAGATTGCCACTTTTTAATTTCTACTCTTTTTGGTCGTACTGTAGCTTGTCTCCAAGTCGCAATGGCAACAGATAAGAAATCAACGTTTACCTTGTTGGAAACATTCCCAAGCTGCCTTCCGATACACATTCGCCACTCAAAGTCGTTATACAAATGCGATTTTTCATTTTCGTCAAATTGATTGCCAGTACGAGTAGGTTACCTACTTGCCTAGCCAGTATTACAGTGGCTGAAACGAGGCACGAACTCGGTTAACATGCTTAATAATAGGGCCACGGAAACTGTACTATTTCGCTTAATCAGTAGCGTAATCTTGCTTTCCTTGCTTTCCCTGTAAGGTGCAAATAACGAAAGTGTTGTACTGTGGTAGAATAAAGGCAATTTTTCTAAGTTTTTATTTCATTTACGGCATGTTTGGGTGTAAAATTTGCAATTAAATTTAAAATTATTTATCCTCAAGCAATTTACCTACATTTTGGTACACCTACGTAACTTCAATAATAATACAATAATATGGTACCATGGAGTTCGTTCGGTGAAGAAGCCCGGAAGCCTGATTATAATAAAGTAGTCCTGTTGGATTTGAGCTCTTTAGCAACGTCAGAGCGAGTAGTTGATGGTTGTTTTTTAAACTGTTCACAATTTTTTTTTAACGTAAGTAGGTACCAATGGACGGGAACATCTATAATACTATTATAAAATTCTAAAAATGTAATGAAAATTTGTTTTCTATGGAACCATGGGGTTCACTATTAAAAAATAAACTTAATAATGCGATCCAGCACTTACAGTATGGGCGCGCGGCGCAAGCCATTTATAGTAAAAGTTTCTTTCTCTCATCACGCCGAAATGGCTGGACGGGTTTTTTAAACAAGTTTGATACAGGGATAGCTTTTGTCCTCCAAAGATGGTTATACTACTTGTCACCCGACTACGGTAAAGAAAAAAGTTCAAGTTTTAGTTTTAGCGGGGTGAATACACAGTGTTTGTAAGGCATTTTTCGTCATTCCCATTTCTGCACATATTGTTAAAAAGATGATTGTTGAAAGACGATTTTTCATGTACCCTGAAGCCACTCCCGAGTTGCAATAGGCTAGTAGACCCAGTTTTGAAATATATTCGAAATGGTTCATAATGATCTTACTAGCTCTAAAAAAATGTCTTGCAATTTTGTGAAAGCTGGAAAGCTAAATAATATCAATTGAAAATTAGAAATTTCATGAACAGTCAAAAACGCCGTCCGCCATTTTTCCCTTTTGCTAATCTGTGGCGTGACGTAGAATTACCTGTAAATATTCGAAATTCGACCGTCGTATAGTGCCATTCCGCTCACTCCAATATACTTTGACAGGAGATCGAGAGGGACGGCACTATTCGAAGTCGTCAAAGTAGACTTTCAGTTTTGTTTACATGATCGATGACGTCACTATCATAAGCGAAAATGGCGGACAGCGTTTTAAGCATTACAAAATACAGATTAAAAACCATATTTTCAAATTCAAGTTTTTTAGACATGTTTCACTTTTATGGATTGAAAAATATATATTTAGGTTTCCTTTGCTAAATACTATACGGAATAAACATTAGTTTATTACAATTTGACATGAGTCAACTAGCCTATTAGATCATAATTAAAACCAGTGGCTCTTCCGTTGTGGTAATAATCGTGAAATAGGAATGACGCTAGAACCGTACGGTTAAAACGCTAGTTGATTTACCCAGCTACTAAATACGGTGTAAACGGGGCTCGACTGTATTGACTAGTCATGGCACGTAATGTGGGCCGCGAAACCGCTCAGTAATGATCCGAAACAACACTCCTATCAGGATACGAACATAATACCGCGCGTAATAGAAAGGGGGGGTTGATAAGAGAGAACACCAGGGATATGCTTGCGATGTAAGTGAAATGAAAATGGTCTGAATGGCTTGGCAAGCGCGTTTGCTCGACTTGAGATACAACCGAAATAAAATTATTCAGAGCTTTATCTTTGTAGAACACAAATAATGGTCTAAAAATGCATAAGCATAAGTATGTAAATACATTAGCCTCCTTTGTGACGCGCAGTGAGGTCAAAAAGTGCATAGTCGTAAATTTCAACCGGGGAGCATTTCACTTCCCCGAATTTTATTTGTCAAAATGTATCACTTGCCATAATTTTCATTTGCCTTAAAGTTATTATTTCATAAACTATAAACGTTTCGGAATTTTTTAAATACTATCCATGGAGAAATCATTAGGTTAGGGTGGGTTAGGTTAGGTTTGTTTTATGAACCCCGAAAAGTTTCAGCTTACAGAGAAAAATAGATTTATGTTAAATGTCAAATGTTAGATTATGGCATACGAAATTCGGGCAAACGATAGAGAACCCTTTCAACCGATTGTCATGAAATTTTATTAGTAGGTTCTGCGAAGATATGGGGGTAGAAAACGTCAAAATTTCAATTATTTAGAAATAAACTCGAGAGGTCTACAGCGTACGCAGCTACTATGACACCTGTCATCTCTGTACATTTTATAACCTATAATCGGAAAAATGTACTGAGATGACAGGTGTCATAGGAATCATCGTTCGCCGCGCGGGGTAGTAGTAGTTTATGGAACTGTTGCATAATGAGGTGCTCGCCTAAGGATCTCCATAGTGACCGATAATATCATATGTTCATTTTCTTCAAGACTATACCTAATCACGTTAGAAATAATAGAAATGATGAGAATATAATAGTCATTATGGAGTTTGAGTTCAGAATTTTATTACGGTATTATTTACTCGGTGCAGTGGTTTTTGGATAAGGTAACGTGGGGAAAGACTGTCACCGAGGGAAGACAGCCACAGTTCAAGGACTAGATTACCGTTGGTCTTACCCCATTTAGTGTTACCCCACATTACCTTAGTCACCTTTTGAAGCCAAATAATTGCTTGCGTATAATAAACTTATAACAAGAATCGTGAATTAATTCCCTAATTAAAATTATAATTTATTTCATCTAGACAACCTTCAATTACGTCTGCTTAATTGATCTTTGACCTTTTATTCGGTGAAAGAAGGTGAGAGCGAAGATATTTACGCTTAAAGAAATGTCTAGACGTTTTTGTATACGACCATATTCATTGCATTCAAATATTGAGGGACTTATTTAGGTATTTAGATATATTAATGAATTAAAACCCGCCAAGTGCGAGTAGGCCTCGCGCACGAAGGGTTACGTACCATCAAATAAACCAACCAACACGGGCGTCCTACCTATTGGACCACTGAACCTGATGCGATAGCCATTGAATTTTTCAACCAGTGGCTTCTTGGATGCCTTACATTGATTTGCAGAATCTATACATCTCCTATAAGTGTACTCTTGTAATTGGTTATAACATAAAATGTTATTGTTTTAGGTATTATTTACGAAAAAATTACTTACTGTTGAGTTTCTTTCGGCTTTCTTCTCAACAACGGTCTCCTCTTGGGAAAGTATAGATTTGACTTGTAAAAGTGCCCTTGTGGCATATTTATTGAATAAATTATTTCATTTCATTTAACTTGGGGTGGCATTTATCGCTTCATTGTAAACATTTGGTATACGCAGGTATAAGCGGACGTTACAGCTTTTATAATAGTAGTTTATAATAATAGCTACATAATGAGAGGTCTTAAGAGTGGTTTTATGAAACGAGCTGTAGGCGGGTTTCATAATAGGATCACACGAATGTTTTAAGACCTCATTATGTACAGTTGCATACACTACTTCATCTACACACAGTATATTCATAGTCAATATCATAGATTTTCTTTTATGAAGATATGAAATGCCCTTGCAGGGCGTCACATCTATTGTCTTATTTTTAACACCTTCTATGTTTGAAATGTGATATGCAATAAATTATTCTATTGTAAAAAAAACACTCAGTTCTAGTCTAAAAAAGAAACACTCAGTCCTGCCAGTCGGTCCGCGGAGCAGAGGAACACATGAGGTGACTCGTGCGGCGGGGAGGTCACCATTACAGTATCAATTTTGATCAAAACCGATACTGTAATGCTGACCTCGCGGTGGCTGCGGTACTTTTATGAAATTACATCTCTGATTTTAGTCGCTGCCAATGGACCGACTGAGTTGAAATTTGGTACACGTATGTAAATTGATGACCCAAACATGGGAATATAACGTAACGTAAAGTAAATCAAGTAATTTGAAACATGGGGGCCAGATTTGAGGGGTAAATTAGAAAAAAAATAGCAAAGTATATCGTGTGACATATCAAATGAAAGGGTACATTATGAACATCTCAAATATATATATTTCATCATTCTTAATTAAACGGTTTTGAAGTTATTTACGAAAATGAGCAATACTTGACGATTTCCCCACACATCCCTTATTTCCTAAAATAATAGGTCTAAAAAAAAAAAAAAACTTCATGATATAGTTCAAAATTTGTAGATTACAGAAAAACATATAAGAAGTCTATGGTATTGCAAGTAACACCGTTTAACTAGTACGAATATTTATATTTCGCATAATGGCCAAATGACTTAAATTTTGAAAATAGCATTGCAACGGTAAATTAAAGAGAAACAGAAATAAATTATACATTTTTAGAAAGAACATTTTCCATTATTTACTTTTGTCATACATATTTTGGCCGAGAAGTGTGCAGTTTTTGAGATAACTAACCTTTTAGCAGAAAAAAAAGATCAATAATTAAAAAAGTTAGTATTTGGTAACAGATTGCGCTGATTGTATAAGTGCTATCGCTTTTGTATGTATGAAAGGTTTATAGTAAATTTATTCAGGATTATTTCGTTCCAATACACTTTGTATGTATCGTACACGGTTTTCTTTTAAAGTGGAAAATACCGCGCTCCAGGACACATTCGAGGTCGCGGGGGGGGGGGTGACGCTCACCCCTGAGAGGGGGGGAGAGTAGATAAAATTAAACTTGGCTCTATAACCTACATATCCTGATAAATAAAAGTTGTCCTTTAATTTTGCCAAATTTTCAGCTAATCTTATTATTAGCAGTGTTTTTTTGGGCAATAGATACTTTTACAGACTTTCATAATTTATGTCTTTATATTAGAGTTAGTAACCATATAAATGACAGAAAAAAGTACTGTAGTAGAAAATTAAATAACTGTAGCTGCAAGTAAGGAATTCTGTTCCTAAACTAAATCAAGTGCGTGGTAAATCCCGATATTGACATTTATTGGCCGTTATTTCTGCTGCCACGTTAGCTTTATGCTAAAAAAAATATTTATCTCACAAACAACGAAAATAACAATAAAGGATTCGGATCCATTTCCTTTCATGTAGAAATCCAATAGCAGTAGATTTATTTCTGCTTTTGCATCACATAGGTACTTCCTGAGTTTTTGGTTGAGATGATTTAAACAATAAATGCAAGTAAGGGTATTTTAACGTGGCAACTCAACATTAGGCGTGGCAGTGGTTATTGAAAGCTGACTGCGGACCGGAAGACGCAGTGTGGGAGGGCCTCCAACGAGGTAGACCGACGACCAGGTAAGGATCGCGGGAAGCAATTGAATGAGGACAGCGCACGGAGATCATTGTGGACAACTTTGGGGGAGGCCTTTGTGCAGTGGATAATTTTCGGCTGATATGATGATTTTACCGCTACAGTATATTGAGTGTGATAAAAAATATATCTCTTATATCACATCTGGCATAATATGTGACATGCACCATAATATGTGTGTCATTTCAAGTGATTGGTACCGCCTGAGAAACATCGCGGTTTTCGGCGTAAAAAAATATACGAACACGATTGTAATAAATATAAGTTTAACATAATTATATTACACTAAATATAACGTATTTTGTTCAATCAAGATCACGGGATTATAATTATTTATGTTGATATTAAGAGGCCTCATTTCTTTTAAAATGCTGATTGTTTTGGACAATTTTCGCCATGATCAAACATGTTTCTTAACATATTATTTATGTTACTGCCTAGAACAGGGCTATTGGGATTTATTGGTATATATTTCAAATCTACAGTTTGAATTTTTCATTGATAATTTTTGTTTCAAAAACTACTTGAAAATGACAAAATTCACGCGTAAAATTTGGTTTTTCAACTTATTTTCGACTGCACGCAATAAAACTCGGGAAAAAGTATTATTCACTTCAAAAAGTTGGCTGAAATTATGAACATATTTGTCATAATATGAAAAAAATAAATTTTAACAAGAATAAGGCCTCTTAATATTTCTGTACGAAACCAGCGGTGCTGCATGGTCTGTGCCGATCACTGGTTATTAAATATCAAATTTGAGATTTTGTATAAAAGTAATTTTACCACAAATTTAAAGGCCGTTGTCAAATGCTAGTGCCAGCAACAGAATAAACCAAAAACTCACGCAAAAAATTATACAGAATTCCTCAACAATAGGCTTTTTATTATTTAAAACAATTCCACACGCTCTCGTCACATCAGTCGTGGTTAGTGTTGTGACGCTATTTAATTCCCATTTAAGAATATTCCCAGTAATTTACCATCATTCCATATTCCAAACTGCAGGTAATATCTATGCAGGTTGGATCCTTGAGTTTACCGATTATTTAAAAATCCTCCGGTCCCCACGAAAAAAGAATAAGCATGTACAAAGGGTTTAACATGTGTATCTATGTATCTGTGTGTCTGTCTGTAGCATCGTAGGCGTGAAGTAATTTACGGGTGTGTTTTTTTTTATCAAAAGCCTTGTCTGTCGATATGGTTCTTAGGTATGTTTGGTTCTACTAGTGACAGGATCTCAGGCAATTTTCAAGCCAAGAATTCCAAATTTTGTAAAAATAAGGTGAACTCGAAAAGGGTGAGCGGTTTTGAGAGTTTGTATAACATAGGTACCCTGTCATTTAATGGTAATTGTCCCATGTGTAATTGAAAATATAGAAAATCTGATAGTCCTTTATTAAAATTACACAGAAACTTTAGAATAACTAAAAAAAACTTACAATGCGTTGTCATTTTCGTTTCATCATTACAGTTTTGGTTAATTTTAATATTTATTTTCAGGTCTTATTCACATGACATTAATGGCATAAAGATATGTCATCCGTTTTTTTTAATTTTCTACATATTTATATTCCCGGTAACGTTGCAGGTAATATTACCGGGAGCGGCACCGTGCCTTTGTTTGTTGTGCTGCCGTTTCCGGCCTTTACGAAATTTTAATATTTATTTTCAGGTCGTATTCACATGACATTAATGGCATTAAATTGTGACGTAGTGCTAAGCCCGTTAGGTCTATTATGGCGTAACAAGCCTGGCACTAGTACATATCCTTCGATCCAGACGGGATCTTGAAGGTTTCCAGAACTAGCTCTGTCGGGAGACAAGGGATCGGGGGCTAAATGAAACCAGGCGATTTAAACACTAAATAACAAGTTTATTCAAACTAAGACTGAATCTAATCCTAATATCCTAACTCCCTATGCTATTCGGGGTGACGCGGTGTCCCTATTGTGCGGGTAGGACTTAGTATTCTGACGGGGGTAAAGGGTTAGTCGCAAGGAACCTGATCGTTGTCCTTCAGGGTGAGGCCGTTCGTTCCAGATGCGTGATCACCACACCGCGCCCGGCTACCCAAGAGTGGAAGCACTAGGATTCCCTTAAGAGCGAGCCAGAAGCGTCAGTATACTCCGCGCTAGGGATCCTAGGTGTCCCGCCCTCAACAGGACAAAGACTAAACCCCTTACGTAGGTTCGGAGGGAGGCCCTACGATGTCTCAAGAAGCGCCAATACACTCCGAGCCACGGAGAGCGATACCTTACACCACTCGCAGAGGTAACTCGACCTGCCTGCTTGAGCGAATGCAAGACACCGCTCCTGTTGCCCAGTCCGTGGCGGCTTATATAGCAATCCGTCTAACGGTATGCGCCGCGCCGCCGCTGTGGTGACGTCAGGCAGTGACGACCGGTGCTGACGTCACGCGGTGACGTTGGGCTCGGTGTAGCGGCTCGGTTCCAGGCTTAGTGGGTCGTTAAAAAATCATCAGTCATTATTTTAAGTGAGCATGAAGTTTATTTATTTTATTTTATTTACCTACATATTTATTTCCCGGTAACGTTGCTGGGAATATTCCCGGGACCGGCACATCACTAATCGCGCCAGAAAGCCGGCCTCCCGCAGGCGCTTTTAGGGCTTTACCATGCCCTTGTTTGCGGTGCTGCCGTTTCCGACCTTTACGTACCTTTGCGTCCTACAGACAGGCAGGGCAAAAGGCTTTTGCCTCTATGAAACTCATACAAAAATATGCCCTTTTGAAATGACAATCCTGAAATACAAAAACATAGTGATGAAAGAAGTTGTGATTTATCGTATTCAAACTAACCTTGGAGCTAAATTTGCAATGATATACAGGGTGTGATCTGTGTGATACGAGTAATACATTTAAACATAAATTGTACTCATTTGTTTAGCAACTTTAAAAATAGTTTGTATTATATTTTGTAGATTATTGTTTATTCAAAGAAGTAAAATGTTGCGAAATATTTGATAATCAGTAGCGTGCCAGCCAACTCTCTCGTTTACTACGACGTGTTCTGCTTGGCGCATTAGCGAACGCAAAATATCGGCGTAATGTCGGAAGACCCTTGCTTCGCTTTAAGGAATGCGCGAAACGTGACATAATTGCCTTTAAGATCGACCATCAAACTTGGGAAGAACGGGCGGAAAGGCGCACAGATTGGCGCAATTGTGTGGCGGATGGTCACAGATGGTGCGACGATGCAAGGTTTGGTGCATTGACTGACAAGGCGACATCAAGGCGACATCAATGTGACCCTACTACATCAACAATGGTCAGTGTCTCTTGTGTTATGTACACGTTGTTAAAATAAAATAAAACTCGTAGGCATAAGGGGTCTGATAATTTATTACAACCAAACAATCCCTAAGCATAAACAATTTCTATTATAATCAAGCTTTAAAGTCATTATCAATTACAATTATTAAGTAAACAAGTTATTAACGGTGCTGAGTTAAGCATTAGAAATAGTACAGCGTGATAGTTTTACAAAAGATTTACTAAACAAAACAAAATCAATTGCAATATCTAATCCATTACTTTACCAGCAACGCACAACATGTATCAAATTAATCGCCAAGATACTTGGAACCTAAATAAAGCACACCGTTAACATTATACAATGAGGTAGGTAGGTATAATTACTAAATATATAGTTGTCGTTGAAGCCTATTGAAACACTAAAGAGATCAACTACTATTATTAATGCAATGATTAATACATAATAAAACAACTATGAATCATCCTAGACAACAGATTATTAATTAAACGAATAAACTTTTAAAAGAAGTTAACATGGTTCAAATTACTGGTACTATAATTTAAAAAACAAAACAAAACGCGTCCACGGAATTTTAGCAGGGAAAACGTTCGAACTAAAACCAAATAGTGTTTTTGAATAAAATCCGTTAAGTACTTTACGTTATAAGTTCAATAGCAAATAGAAAAATGCGCGTAGCAGAATGTGGATGTGAATCAAGCCAAAAGCAATAATGCTAATCAGATTATAAAAACAAAGAAACTTATATTTACACACAAAAGCACCACTAAGTTTCGTAACCACTTATCGTCACCAAACGCGAAGAAAGAATGACCCAGGGGCATTTCACTCAGTACTTTACAGATTTAATACATTAAAACTTGCGTGCGTTTAGTACGAGATCTGCTCGGTAGATGGAGCTAAATATAATATTTGAATTAGCATTATTAAAATGAAATCTGTTTTTATGTTTTTATTTTATCCATAAATAAACATATAATAAAAACATAATTATAAGTTATTGTGAAAGATTATGAAGCATTATTTTAATTTATCATTACAGGCAACATTAGGGCTTAAGATTATATCCCCGTTCCATTCCACTCATTTATTTTTTAGATTTCACCTATTATATTTTAAGCAGTTATATGATGATTGTCACAAAATTTTTATATCCACAAAAAAATGGAAAATAATAAATGCGTATTTTTTTTAATGTAAGTAAACAAACAATAGTAGAAAGAAAACTAAAAGACTACTTAACACAATTCGGTGTAGAGAAACGCGTAGCGTAGTGCTGTTTGACAGTTTACTTTATGGACAAGTTTGTTTTCTGGTGGATATTCAAACGGGTAGAAGAAATTTTCTTCGGCTGTGCTTTATGGATATTAGCGAATCAGCTCTACGTTGTTGACCTTCACGGTAACTTGGATTTAGACGACAGAAGTTCCAGGAAGGATTTCGATCCCGGCTTTGTGTAATGGATCACGATTGCCTCATTTTAAACTATTTTAAAGTCATGGTAGCAGTAAAAAATGTTGTGTGTCTACCTGTGGTAAGCGTTTGTTCTAATTATGTCCCCAAAATTAATTAAATAAAAATAATTAATTATAAATGTATCTTTTTTATACCTTCCTACAAACATAACTAATTTTACTTATTATGTGAAATGTGAGGTACAGATGAATCATATAATATTTATTGAAAGTTCCTACAGTACAGTGCATAGCGATTGCTATGCATACATATGTACATGACTCAGATAACTCGAGACTCAGTCAATAGATGGCGCTAGTACACAAAGGAAGCTGATGACTCTATCTCAGCATATAATTTTACTCTATGGAATGACCGCTCCGGCATCGCATGTTCCCGTTAGCGTCGACAACTTACCGCTAAACTCGCTCGCCTCCTCATTGGTCAGTGGCGTTCCACCAATCACGTTGCAAGAAACCAGCGGCGTAGTCGATGCCGATTCATTTTTCTTGGCGGGAGCGTGGACGCGGCGCCCTCTGACAACAACAGCGGGAACGAAGTGACAGTGCGTCATAGGTGCGATGGTTGCGCCATCTTACGGGTAGAAGCGAAACTCGTAGCTATTTGTCACACTTGTCAAGTTTGCGGTCTGATATGCCGATCGCGTATCGATCCTTTCAGCCACCAAAGACTGTGCTTCACAAACTGAATACCACCAATCATCTGTCATAGACTGAAGGGACTATGATGATTATGACAGCCAACGTGATGTCAATGTTGGCGTACATTGCAATACGATATACATTTTTGTGTGTTGTGTGACGATCGAGTAGCAACCCCAGTGAGAAAACTGACGATAAAGACCTAGTGCGGGTAGCTCAAAATACTAGCGCGACAAGAAGACGTAGATGCCCACTTCTTCAGTCCTTTCAACATCATGAACACATGCACATTACATCACGTTCAGAACGTCGAGGTAATTATAAACACTTTTCGAGCGCGATTAAGTCCCGTTTTTTATAATATAATGCATTAAACATGTAGTTTACAAAACGGGACGGTTTTTTAAACGATTGACTGTGCGGATCCTTAAGCCCCAGCTTTAGTTAGAGCACGACAAAAATCCCTCGAGTCCCATTCTTTTCATTCAAAGAAACTCTTTGATTTATTACAAATCCATTTTCCCGTCCCTACTTTGCGTGGGAAAACTGATCCAACGTTCTCGTTTCCTTGGTAAAATAACGACGTAGGAGCCTATGATCTATATGTGAGTTGAGTCTGTTTAGAAAATCGTTCTTACTGTGGAGAAATATCTCGAAGGTTCCGGTTTCACTGGACGGATTCATAGAAATATCCTGCCTAGTTGTTTCCCATATTTTGCAAATCAAACGTACTGTGGTGGTATTTATTCTTTATTTTAGCGGCTGCTGTTTCATAATAAACTCAATCTACTACTTTACACATTTGTTTGTACATAATAATTGTAACTAGTAGGTAGCTCTGTCGGCTGTAGACCTTGCGATCATATTTCGAAGTGGCTGAAACGTCTTTTTCAATATACACCATTTTGAAAAAAAAAACGAGTGACTCCAAAAAAAGAACTATATGAATATTGAACCTGCTGACCACGACAATCAGTTGAGAAACGCTGCCTCTGCGGAGATCCGGACAGGCGGATATCTGAACCAGAGTCAACCAGATTGACCTTATATTTGTAGGTATGTAAAAAGTTGAGTAAAGTCTCATATGCTCTGTACAATCTGAGGAAGATTTTAAATCAGTCAACTAATATAACCAGTATTAACAGCATATCATGCGTATTTTAAGTCCATTTTGAGATATGGAATCATGTTCTGGGGATATTGACCAAGTAGAGATAAAAAGAAGATGCGTTAGTTCAGTATGTGCTCTCAAACAGACTGATTATTAAAACCACATTTTATAATTATTTTGTTTTTGATTTATTTTTTCGAATACCCGAACATCCGGACATGAAAGATATTTTATTAAAACAGATTTCCAAAAGTTTAGTTTGCTTATCTTTTCGTTTGAGCAATATACAGTGCTTTCATAGTTCGTAAGAAACCCGCGGTACGATTGACTAGTTTTTTTTTTATTTTTACACATTTCTCACGCAAGGCCACTTTTATTACATTCTTATTCATTGACAGGGGTTAATCTACATCGGAACTTGTCGCCAATAATCCAATTTGGTTGATAAGGGTTCGGTTCTGATCTAACTTAGCGGTGGGTCCAGAGATTATACTTTGCTACGTTTTGTAACAAGTAACGTGGAGGGTATCAAATGTATCCGATCGTATTATCAAGAATATACCTACCTTTTTATTTATGCCAATACTTTTTAGGGTTCCGTACCCGGTTAAGACTCCGCTGTCCGTCCGTATGTATGTCTGTCTGTCTATCCGGCTGTCACCAGGCTGTATCTCATGAACAGTGATAGTTAGGCAGTTGAAATTAAAAAATCGTTCCGACTCGCACTTGGCCAGTTTTTTATACTATAAGAAAATGAGACTTAATCGCGTTCATAAAATATTTGTTTACCTCGACGACCCGAACGTGTCGTGGTGATGTTGAGTCGCTTCGAGACCATGAACGTATCATCCGTAACGCGATTTGTTATAATAATGTGGTCAAATCTTGTAAGTTTAAATCAATATACCGGGTGATCAATCCAAACTACCGGGTGATCAATCCAAATATGTAGTAGATCAGTACGAAGAAGTCACAAACTATAAGAGTCAGGGAAATCTATGAAATTCTATGAAACAATGGCGTCGATTTTAGATTTTAGATTTACTAGTGATATTAAATATACTACAATGACAGAGAATGATCTCTGCCAATAAGCTAAGAATTCCAAATTTAGAAGTTATATTCAATTTTAGTAGCATTTTCCATGCATTTTCTTAGCATGTCGCTAGTTGAATGAGGGTCTCATGACGACTATTTATCTACTTGTGTCGGGAATGTTTAAAATTGTAGGTTATTGTACACTTGTGTTTATATAAATGAATGAATGAATGATTGACTGCTGATGTTGGGCTATTTTTTATATGTGGGACAGTTTGAATTCTCTTCCAAAACCGTCAAATGCTATTCCCCCTGATATATTGTACTTCATGGATGCCCGCCGCGAGCGACAGTCGCAAATCGCCATACCTACCTATTGTCTTGCTTTTCTATTCATTCTTTTCGAAGCGGCCACGTTCATGCCGCCTACAGTGTACTTTATGTGCTTTAACTGAAGTGGCCACAAACTATTTAAAGATAGTGAACGCGTGGGTAACCTGCCGGCAAGAGGAGAAAGCACGCAGCGTAAAAAAGGTTAGTGCATAATTATAAGAGATCGGACGATCGAGTGCAAATGACATAAGGAACAGGACTTGTTTCATGATGGAGTAACTATCAGTGTAACATATTTTATATTGTCGATAAAGTCGCGTTGTCGTGGACAATATTTCGACGTAATAATTTTATCGTTATCAATGGTGATGAATTTAAGTCTATGAATAGTGGATATACACTTTTATTGGATGTACATATTATTATATTGTCGCCTGGTAATTAATTGTTTAAAAAACATAAAGCGAGCGAGCTGAATCTGTTTTATTAAGTACTAGCGACCCGCCCCGGCTTCGCATGAGTGCAATGCTATATTATGCAAGTATTATACATATAATACTTCCTCTTGAATCACTCTATCTATTAAAAAACCGCATCAAAATCTGTTGCGTAGTTTTAAATGAATGAATGAATATATTTATTTCATGTAACAGGACACATATTTTATTAGTAGACCTTACAAACTAGGGTTAGTAAGTAATTACAACTAAAACAAAACAAAACAAATTACAATTAAAACAAAACAACACTGACCGGGGAGTATAATCCCTCGCAGTGCAGCATGTAGGGACAGTCAACTCTGTCCGCTATCATTCGAAGAATGCTGTTGGGACTGCAGCGCACCCGGCGCACGAAGAAGATCTAAGCATAGGGATATACACAAGGAAGCGACTTTGTTTTATACTATGTAGTGATAGTGAAGTATATACCTATCTACATTTAATTCATTTTCAATGAAACATCCTTATCTTCTTTGGTATTAGGTATATTAGCAGATTACCATGAGTTTCTCCATATTCTCTAGTGTTAAACTGTTTCTTTTCATATCAAGAATCCATTTATAGGACGAATGCTTGTTTCTGGAGCCAACAATGATACATTCAGACGGACCGGGTCTAAAATGAAGTTCGCTAAAAGCATTAATTACCAGGCGCCCAAATTCACGTTGACATTTTATCGATAAAATAATTACGTTGACATTTTATCTACGTCGACATCGACAAATCTATCAACATTATAAAATATGTTATACTGATAGCTACTCCATTATGAAATAAGTCTTATTCCTTATGTCATTTGCACTCGATCGTCCGATCTCTAATAATTATTTTTTCCCTTTATCTTAAATGTTCCTATCTACATAGTTTGGGGATAATTAAAATACTAAATTCTATAATTTAATTAAATATTAGCTACATTTATCTGACATAGCTCACTGGATTGCACGGTTGAAGTGGCAATGGGCAGGCCATGTAGCCTGGCGAATGGATGGCCGTTAGGGCAGCAAAGTCTTAGAGTGGCAAACACGTATATGAAAGCGCAGCGTGGGTCTTCGACCAGATGGACGGATAACCTCGTGAGGGTAGCGGGGAATCAATGGATGCGGTCTGGACGGGATCGCAATTTGTGGTGAGCAATGGGGGAGGCCTATGTTCAGCAGTGGACGTCGGCAGTTTTTTTTTTATGTCATGGGGGCAAACGAGCAAACGTATCGCCTGATGGAAAGCGATTACCGTCGCCCATAAACACCTGCAACACCAGAGGAGTCACAAGTGCTTGCCTACCCGGAGGACGAAGATAGAATGCCTCTATGCTAGTAATTTCACCGGCTATCTTACCATGTGCCCCATTATTCACACTGGTGCCGTGGGTTACTCTCATCTTTTTAGTGTTTATCATAAATATGGATCAAATAACGGAGATCCACGACTTTGCGCCACAGCCGCAGCGGTGTATCGGTACTTGTCTCGCTCACTCGTTATGCCGCCGCTCGGATCTCTCGCTCAGCCGCTTGCCGCCCCGCTAGTCGTGCAAAGTCATGAGTTTACAGTGACCGTACTCGCTAGCGACAGCGTAAACGATTTGTATGGAGAATTGTAGTTCTACAAAGTAATCGCTAGGGGCGCTGTTCTAATCTCCACACAAATCGTTTACGCTGTCGCTAGCGAGTATCGCGTTTAGTCATAATAAGGGTAGTACTAAAAGTATTACGGTGGCAAAATCGCGGGAAAAAACTAGTATCGCATGATATTGCGTGTAACCAAGTATCATCTGTCAAATTGCTCATGGTTGTCACGGAACCTTTCCATGAATTTAACACGAATTTTTATATTAAAAAAGTTTCGGCGGAATTAATGTCGGTAAAGCTGTATGTTGAAAAGTCGTATCAAAGCAGGGGAAATATGTCGTTTACGCTCTTTTGAGTATAAGTACACAGAGGCGGTCAGATTAATTTGGATCTGGGGAGTTATTCACACTTTGTGTTCGTAGATGTGCTCAGTATTATACTAGGCAGTAAGTGTGGTCGTTACCTTCACTTCCAGTAGGTACCTAACTAAAATGTTTGTTAGATAATACTTTGAGATCACCTCATAAATCCCTTCAGTTAAGTATGTCACGGTTTTTAAACAAAATATTAAAATCCCATACAAAAAAAAACATCATAATCTCCTGCTGAACTGATAATCACTTTTTTAACAAAAAAAATACCCACGTCAACGAAACGAAGTAATATTTTATCAAAATGGGACCAACTAGAAAGGATACTCTTACAAATAGAAAATTTCAAGTCAATTCAGCCGTTTTGGAATGAAAACGTACATAAAAATATAACGTCCCAACATACTGAAAAGCTGCTCCGTTTTTGACATCGGTTAAATATCAAGCTCTCCCTTTAAAATGTTACAAGGTTCAGAAGGTTCACCCTACCTATCAAAGATCATATATTGTACTTATATGTCGTGAACACCGTCCAATATTCTTATATTGCTACGAAGCATAATCGGGTCGTAGCCCGAGCTACTGCTACGCCGCAGCGTAGCACTACGAACATGGTCAATTACGTAGCAATTCTCGTAGAGGTTTGGCTTTCAACGTACTTACGGAGGTGCTACGACTTTGTGCGACGTGCGGTGCGGTAAGCGGTTGGGCGAGAGATCCGAGCGCCGCGGCCATACGAGTGAGTGAGACACACGTATCGCCGTTCGTCGCTAAGACAGAGTTCGTGGCATCACCGTTACGTTGCAGGCTCAGTTTCTCGATTCTTAATGACTTATAGAATTAGCAAACTTATCACTTTGATTTATGATCTGAGCCTTTTTTACATTCCTGGATCATGGATGTTATCTATATATGTATTTACAAGTTGCGCGCGCGGTGTTACCCGCTCATCCCAAGGGAACACTAAATTTTTCGGGAAAAAAGTAGCCTATGTGTTAATTCAGGGTGTCAGCTACCATCATACCAAAATGTATCAAAATTGGTCTAGCCGTTTGAGCGAGAAGAAGTAACAAACATACACACAAACACACTCACAAATATTCGCCTTTATAATATTAGGGTGTATATCGTCGTCTAGTACCCATAGCACAAGCTTTGCTTGTAAAATCGCGATGATAATAATTGACCCAGAGAGCGAAGCGTTTTCTTATGAGCTTGGCCGAAAAAAAAAAATCGTATGTCCGGATGTCCGGATTTCACACTGCCTAGGACGCCTAGTAATATTATGTTTAAATATTAGCCTTATTCGAGTTCAATAACTTTTTGCTGTGGACTGTACAAGGCCAATCCACATAAATGTTTATCCGAATTGATGAAAAATAACAAGACAATTAAACTTGACACGTTGTTCACGTATTGTTTTCATATCGAGCGTGAAACGGTATGCGAGGTGTTTGAAATAGGCTTATGTCACGATCTTTATGTTCGTGAATTGAATCTTAAATTATTAGCAACAAGGTAAATTTTCAAATAACTGCAGAAATGGAAACAGTCATTAAAATATGAAGAATATTTTTTAACAATTTAAAAACATCCATTCGACATGAAATAACGATCTGGAAATCCGTTTAATAACTTTGTATTTAAGGGACATAATACCAGTTAGTAAATTAACGGGAATATATATAAATATCAGACAACCTCACACAAATCGATCTAGTCCCAAATTAAGCTCAAGAAGGCTTGTGTCGAAGACGACGATTATACATACTTATAAAGATGAATATATACTTAAATAGATAGAACAACCATGACCCAATCACAAATATTTGAGTTCATCACACAAATATTTGCCCTGGCCGGGATTCGAACCCAGGACCGCCGGCTGAGTAGGCAAGTGCTTACAAACTGAGCCAACCGCGTTGTCAATCGACATTGGATAGCGCTACGATGCCAAAGAAAAATTCAATGGCTTAAGTACATCAGGTTCAGTGGTCCAATAGGTAGGACACCCGTGTTGGCCCGGAAAGCCGTTGGAGACGCGGGTGCAAACCCCGCTGGAACTATTTAATATTTCAATTATTCGCTTCGTTAAAAAAAATGCCTGGCGCTAGCAAAGGTTACTGTTTTGAATAATAAAAATTATCATTGTTGTTATTAATTAATTGACGAGATGATGAATGATAGGGCAGAATTGAAGAAAAAATAAAAAACCATGAGGGAAAGAGAATGATGAATTATTATGTTATTGCTGTTTTTGGAAGAGTCATCAGATTTATGATAGTCTATAACATAGATATCACGCTTTTATTAACTTCACTTGTAACTAAGTTGGTTTGTTTATTTGTTTGTATTGTAACAAACAATGTAATCAAATCTTGGAAGTCAATCTTAATCGTCGCGTCGAAATAAAACTGCATGAACTTTTCCATTTATAAGTAGTTAGTCGCAACAATACAATAATTTGGTATCTTGGAACTGATCTGATGATGGAGACGGAAGGTGGCCGTACGACCTCCTAAACAAGACTTGATCCTGACAAGATTGGTCTTGATGAGCAATTGACGTTTTTGTAAGAAAGTACAGTCGACAATAAAATCGTTAATAAATACTTTTTTTGCTACAAAAAGTACATATTAAAGTAAAATGAAATTCACTATAAACTAAGAGGCTAAGAGGCTTAAAACATAAATTGGGTATCGTAAAAAATATACTGAGAATTGTTTTTCATTTGATCCCTCTAAAAACATTTTAAGTTGAATGTCATATTTGCCATAATCTAACAAAAAAGTTAAACCAACAAACTAGAACACAATCTAGAACCTAAATCCTCTCTAAATTGATCTGAAGTCAGCGAACGTATATCAAAACAAAAGTCGGACACACAATTTATTTCTACGGAATCCTAAAATAGAAGTGGTGAAACAAAATCCCGAAATAAAAGTGGTGGCAAAGTCGCCGAGGCGCAGTGCCGGCAGACGTGACGTCTGAGCTTAGGCATGAGGCTTGTCGATATCGATAAAATAGTCGATAGAGAAATACAGATAGACAGACTCATTGTATGCATATCCACCCAAGTAGCACACAGGCTGCATAAGCCTTATACGGCCTTTATATAGCTTAAATTAGTTATGATGGCTGTATAAGCGGGCTCTGATCAAACTAATACTATAAAGGCGAAAGTTTGTGAGTATTTTTGGTTTTTCCATGTTTGTTACTTCTTCACGCTCAAACGACTAGACCGAGTTTGACAAAGTTTGCATGAGGGTAGCTGATACCTTGGAGCTAGTCTATAAATGTAAAAAAAAGTAAGCAACAAAAACTTGTCACAAAAAAATATAATAATAGTAACTAATTAACTATTCTTTGGATTACATCAAAAATCATCCCATCATTGCCTCCAAGCTGCAGCGACGCGATGCCTGGAATCAGATTCGTAAGCTATCTAGCGCCAGTGCTGATGGAACGTCACTGGATACCCGGACAATGCTAGGCCGGCACCGCCTAATTCTTTAGTCTAGACCAGCCTACTCGGGAGAACTGTACTTAGGACGGGAATTCAAAATGTTCCATTCAAGGCTCTACTTCAACGAGATATTGGCATATAATGAGTATTTCAGTAAAATCTCTTAATTGATAAAATAATTAACTTAATTCTCTAAGTAAGCCACAATGGAACTTTGACATGTCTTAGTCTACCGGCATTTCACAAGAGAAGAAACTCAAGTATCAGTATTATTTTCGTAAATGATATTTAATTCCAGGTCCAGTCGACAAACCTTTGCGATATTCCTAGTTTATCAATATCAGCATAAAACGGAAATATATCGATATGCGTCTCATCACTGTTCCCCAGCTGCAGCGACCCCGGGATGCCCGGAATTAGATTTGTAAGCTATCACCCAGCGTCAGCGACGACCGTCACCCGGACCCGGACGCCCGGACAATGACGGATTCACTAGTCCAGGCTTAATTAAGATCTACTTAGCCTAGGCAGGCTTACTTGAGATAGTAGGGACCATTTAGGACTGAAATTGAAATTGTTCAATGTAGGCTGCTACGACCTCTACGTAAGCTCAAACCCGCACAAACTATGGACCAGAATACACCTTGGGCCGCCTTAATCCTTAATTCGATAGAGAAATAAATAAATATAGGTAATTTTATGAAACATGTAATGTCTCAATTTTTTAATGTGGGTACACCACAATTTTTATTTAAACCATGAATACAAAGATCAAAGCTTGACGAAAATTGAAAAAGGAGCTACCTGGTGGAAGGGACCGGGAATCGAACCCGGTACCTCTGGATTACCGGTCCAGCGCGTTAGCCACTTCGCTACCCTCGCTCCACGTAGACCTGACGAATTTTTCCTTATGCTTTGTGTGTCGATCTTTGCATTGTTTATTTGAAAGGTTTTTACACCTTAGCGACCTCTATGTGAATAAGTTAATTTTTGGGTATATTTTCATTACACGCGTGTATATTTGATATAACCGAAAACTTTACGGGGTCTTAATATAGGCATTTATTAATATATTGCACCGTAAATTATTAAATAAATCGGTTTTTTTTTCTACATAAAATAATTCAGCACGCAATGTATTTGTTTGTTGTTGTTTGTTGACACTTAACATACATCGTGATGTGACAATTGCCACAAGTAATAACTACGCCATACATTGCTGGTCAGAAAATTTTCATAAATTAATTACGCTATGGTTCTAACGCTACATTAATAATTGTTATAAATATCAAATTATAGCACTAAAATCGCCATCTAGCTTCAATTTGTGGTTATATCAAATATAGACGCTGTATATATAACGTCACGCACCGGTTATTGCAGTATAATAACCCTATTTATAAAATAACATCCCAATTGTGTTTTGGCCATTAAATGTTGATTAGGTTTATCCTCTGAAAGTCTGTAAAAAACGATGTACCTACACAAAATTACTTGCACGGTGATTACCGGCGGCTAAATACCTTATTTGGCTTTCTGAAAGGCAATTCGTAAAACCGACAATCATTAGAGCCTCATTTCCTTAGCCAATATTTCATCACTTATCACCTCCTCGTACCTACCGCGTCCACATCTCGCGACTTTCATCCATCAAAGTCCCGGCAGCTGGAATTATATCCACTTAGCGATCTGATGCGCAAGACGGGTGTTGTCGCAGAAGGTGTGTGTGGCTAGTTCACTTGAAAATAAACGCTTTTTTTATCCGACTTTAAGAAAGGTGGAGGATCTGCAGTAGTAGAATGTTTTTTTTATTATTTATGACCTTTGCGTAATTGTTACCTATCTGAAACACTAAGTTTTGTTTCTCATTGTAACGTTTCGCCAAATTTTCATTTGTAATTTTTTCGTCACATCAGAATAAAACAAACCTAACCTAAACTAATGGGTTCTTTAAAACAATGTTTATAAAACCCTGAAAATATTACGGGTTTCACGAAAAAAGTTCTTTCGGACGAATGAAAATTTAGCTAAACGTTACAGATGGGAAACACTGTTTCGAAGTTAAAATAGGATACCCTGCGTAACCTTTATTTTTGCCATTGTTGCGGCTAGTTCTCTTTTATATTCTAAATTTTATTTATTTTAGTCGGAATTAAACTATCGGGTGACATCACTAGTAATAATATTGAAAATAATATAAATAAATAAAAATATAAATATCGGACAACCTCACATAGATCGATCTAGTCCCAAATTAAGCTCAAGAAGGCTTGTGTTATGGGTACTAAACGACGGTATAGGTACATACTACAACCATGACCCAAGCCCAAATATTCGAGTTCATCACACAAATATTTGCCCTGGCCGGGATTCCTAGAATTGTGTATACGTAAATATGACACTTTAGTCTTTTAAGTATAGTGCAATAGCTTTTTTAAATATAGTAACATTGTAAAATTTAATTCAATCTAGTTTTTTTTTCTAGTTCTTTTTTTTTCTATAAAGTCAGTTAACGTAACCGTGTACCAGTTGGCAAACCTAATAAATAAATAAAATAAAATAAAATTCGAACCCGGGACCGCTGGCGCGGGAGCCAAATAAATAATGGTTTTACTTATGTTTATGTATCAGGAACTTCCCAGACATTGTCAACGAAGTCCAGTCAAGTTTTAGCGAAGTCAGTTTTATCTATTTATATATTTTTTTAGGTTTATTCGACAAACGCTTGGTTTCATAGAAATTCCATTCGTTCACGACTTTTTCCTCGGAGTAAATAGTTTTATAGTCTTGCAGTGAAAAAAATCTTTAGTAAAAATCTAATTTGCACAATGGGCGGCAAGAGGAAAAAGGAACATCTGATCGTAATAATAATCTGTGTTCATGTTATAATTATACGTTTGTTGGTCCCACGTCCGTCGGATATTCGTATAGTATTAGGTACACGGGAAAATTTATTAGACGTGAGAATATTTATGTGATTATTTTAAGATTTTACTCCTAATGACTCTGAATGTGTTAACACAGTGGTTTGATATTCTAGCCGTGACGTGCTAACGTCATTAATTTGGGACATATCAATTTCATAGGACTTAATACCATGTGGGTCCTGTAACAGGAGCAAAAAATTAAAACATAGATTTTACTCGTCAAACTGAACAACATCTGTTCAAAAACTTTTTCATAAATACGGTTTTCATATGTTCATTATTTCAAAACAAAGTAAATAGCATTTTCAATGTACGCCGTTCAACATTGACATCACCTTAGCATTGACATAGCTGTCACTTTACTTAATATCAAATGTTTTGCAATACACTGCTTTGAATAAACTGAATTTTACAGGCTTACATAAAAAAATTAGTTATTTTTAAAAATTGTTTAATAAATGTTGTTCAGTTTGAGGGGTACAATCTATGTTTTAATTTATTGCTCCTGTTTCAGGGCCCACCTGGTATACATTCAGAATCGGAATAGGGTTCTAATACAGCAAAACACAACTAAGAACAAAGGTAGGTACAATATCCATAAGTACTAAATCCGCCTAAGTAATAGTCCGACTGTATGATTTTCTGCGCTGTGACCAATTACTGGGCGCCTACGCTCTTTTAGATTGGGGAACATTTCAAATTAATTTTTCAATAAAAAAAATGGGATATTTTTGAAAATTTCCGCGCACCGAGGGTTCCGTACAAACACATCTCATCTTAACAGGCCGGGTTAAGTTAAGTTTGCGCCTGGTATGTATACAAATGAGGTGCAAAGTTAACGCAACTGATCAGGTTTGTTGTATGGGAGCCCCATTTAAATATATTTATTTTATTCTGTTTTTCAACAACAGAAATACATCATCTGTGAAAATTTCATCCGTGATAACTAGTCATGGGTCATTAAATACAGCCAGTGACAGACGGACAGACAGACAGCCGAGTCTTAGTAATAGGGTCCCGTTTTTTACCCTTTTAGTACAGAACCCTAAAAATAAAAAAAAATTAAGCAATTTCTAAACAGATTCGAGAGGTCCACGCTCACAGAGGCCCTAGTATTATAACTAGTACCTATATACAGACGGAAATTTAACCCAGATAATTATTTAATCACCATCTGCGAACATTCGTATGTACGTTTGTTTATTTTACAACTCTTAAATCGTTTCACCACACAACACGAAACGGTGAAATTAGATTTCTGTAATGATTTTCAATTATCTATAATGACTCTAATTTCAAGGGAACGCTTTAGGTGCCTTCTAAACAACTTAGCAAAAGTCGTTTACATAATTTGCGACATTGAAGATGGTTGTCCTTTCTAAAGGACATAAAGTCCTATCTCACTTGTGACGTACTTTAAAATGGACTTTGGGATTCTTCTTGTAGGTTAGAGAATGGTTTAAGTTAGAAACGCTCGGTTTAAGATGGTAAATGGTCCTTGGGAGTAATTTTACACGAAAAGGGATGTTTTTAGCCTAATTAAATGTATCAAGTCCTTATTGCAAGACTATTTCGCGGGTGAAAATAAATATACCTATACTTAAGTGATGATTTGGATTTAATTAATGATGGTGTTTAAAGAAAAAACTTGTCTTCAAAAAAGGTATAGTCCGTAATCTGAGAGAATGTGATTCGAGTTTTATACCTGTCTCTTTCACTTTTAAGCGATCGAAATAATGAACCTCTCAGTTTCACCCAAACCCGAATCCTAATCTAAAGCCTCTGTATAAAAAGTGATCGCAAGATGAAACGGGATGATATAAAAGAAGAAACACCCGACAATTAGGTAATAAAACGCTGTTGGAACCATTTGATTAATTTTAAGAAAACTTCAAATTGTCAAGTGCCTGAAATGTCCCTTTAGCGGAAACACGACATCGGAAAGAATTTGTATCGGGCCAACACCTATCCCCATAGTAGACAAATTCAACACAACAAAGACAGTAAACCTGCCCGAACAGAAGAGAGGCAGAGAGACCTCAAGCAAGCCCAGTTGCCAAACCAGACAACCCAAGACAGGACAGCTTGGCGCAAAAGAGTGAGGAGACCCGACCCCGAATAACGGGAACAGGGATGGACAAAGAAGAAGAGCCTTCAAATTTTCAATACCAAAATAGGGCTTGGTGTTGACAGTATTGGACCGACCACGTCAAGAATACACTAAATGGTCCACTCCACGAATGCACAAGAAGAGCTACAGTAGGGGACGAATGGCGACGGATTGTAAAGTTTGCTACCAACCCTGATGTGACGACCACGACGACTCTGCCAAGAGTGTGACGACAAAGAAGAAGTTGACAGTATTATGGGTTTGGGTGTAGTAATTTTTTTTGGGTGCGTCCCATATTATATACAAACTTTTGGTATAATTTCAATTTATAAACATACAAAAGATATAATGCACGATATATATAATAATAAATACCATATTTTCATGAAATATAAGGTTTGATTGGTATAACATTCAATTCATATAATATCATATGTTATAATGGTTATTTTGTCTAATAATTTTAGATATAATATTTATTTTGTATAACAATTATGACATATAATATAATATCATTTGAAATATCTATCATATAAAATAATATTACGAGTATATAACATACCTAGTACCATTTTATACGCATTTTATAAAAAAAATCGCAGTACTTACCTATATCTGTAAGAGCGAAACGAGCGCAGGCAAGGCAGGTAAAGCAGGTCTGACTTGGCTTAAGTTAGGTACGACGACGAGCGAAGCGAGGAGGAGTGTTAGGTTGAACTGCGACCCTAACGAGCGAGCGAAGCGAGCGAGCCGCCCCAGGTCTGACTTGGCTTACGATTCCTAACATTACCCTTATCACCTTATGGCAGATCCGACTTGGCTTAGGTTAGGTACGACGACGAGCGAAGCGAGGAGGAATGTTAGGTTGAACTATGACCCTAACGAGCGAGCGAAGCGAGCGAGCCGCGCAGGTCCGACTTGGCTTATGATTCCTAACAGTACTTATTTTACCTTAAGGCAGATCTGACTTTGTTTAGGTTAGGTACGACGACGAGCGAAGCGAGGAGGAGTGTTAGGTTGAACTATGACCCTAACGAGCGAGCGAAGCGAGCGAGCCGCGCAGGTCCGACTTGGCTTACGATTCCTAACATTACTTATTTTAACTAATTATAAAAACGGTATAAACTCACGTAAAAATTGTCAGGAACGGCCCGACATGTTTCGAACTCATTTGGAGCTCTTCATCAGGGGTAGCTATCCGTGCTGTTACGCGACTCGCGACCCACTGCACTTTTAATCGCTCTTCTTGCCGCCCTCTGCGCACGCGCAGATAGCGCGGCGCGGGGAGGGCAGGGCTCTTGCGCTGTCACCACTGGACTGTCTGTCACTGCATTTTCACTATTACCCACTGATACCACGCACACTTGACTTATTGTATCAACGACATTGTCTGAACGCGAGATGTTTTTTAACGCCGGAATCACAGGTTTCCATGCCGGAGGTAGAGCCCAACCACCGTCTCGGTTGAAATTCGGGCGCCGTCCAATTTCGATAGCTTCACGTATCTTCCGTTGTACACAGCGTTTCTCACGAACCAACAACCGTGCCTTATCGAAACGTACGAAATGGGACGCACCGGCCTCGACAACATGCTCCGCAACCGCGGAGTCTCTCGTGTCCATTTTTCTGACACTGCGTATATGCTCAGACAATCTTGTAGACACATTACGTCTGTCATTAAGAATTAGTAATTAATTAGTAAAGATGTCTCACGATAGTTTTAATAACATTATTACTTATTTTACCTTAAGGCAGATCTGACTTTGTTTAGGTTAGGTACGACGACGAGCGAAGCGAGGAGGAGTGTTAGGTTGAACTATGACCCTAACGAGCGAGCGAAGCGAGCGAGCCGCGCAGGTCCAACCTGGCCTACGATTTCTACCATTACTTCAATGCTTCGATTGCTTCGATGTTTCGAGTAAATGTATATTATATGTAATAATAATTAAGTGTTTTAAATGTTATACCACTAGATGATTATACACAATGTCATTATACCTACAGTTCATTATATACTATGAAAATAAGCATTTTATTGTTATATGTTTCGTTCAGTATACAAATTGAATATTATACCAATTAAATTTATTCCAATTGTGCCTATGTCTAATGAGTGTTATATCTATTGTTTATATATGTTCTATTACTTACCCATTTTTTTTACGTACTAGCGCGTAAAACCTGTTTTATAGAGTTTTACAAAACGAAATGTTTTGAAGAATAAAATCGAAACCTGACAGACAAATCAGATGCAATTCTGAAGGCGCGACGAGAGAAATACTTTTTCTACGACTCGACATTTCATAAATAAAATGCAAATAAACAACAAAGAAAATAATTACATGTTCCCAGCTCGAAATCAACAAAATTAAAAAAAAAATTGTCTGATAAACTTTTTTTTATTGACGTCCATCTGTCAAAAATATATGAACTTATACATAAAGGTATACGTTCACTATACTAAACATCCATGCACTGAAGATAAAACTTTTTTTTTTAGTTGGCAGCAATGCCTTAGTAAAATAAGTTTTTTTTTAAATTGCAAATTGTGTGAATGCAGCTGTTTATCTTGTAATCAGTGGTACTAAGTGATGCTTTTTTGGCGAACTTACAACATCGTTTAGCAGTGTTTTTTTGGGCAGTAGAGTATAGACTTTTACAGACTTTCATAATTTATGTCTTTATATTAGAGTTAGTAACTATGTAAATGACAGAAAAAGTACTGGAGTAGAAAACCATTTAAATAATATGCCTCATTCATTCATAATGAATTTCATTATAATTTTAACACGGATGCAAAGAATATCACACTAATATTATAAACGCGGAAGTTTGTGAGTATGTTAATGCGTATGTTTGTTAGGTACTTCTCCACGCTCAAACGGCTTGACTAATTTTGATAAATTTTGTTATTAAGGTAGCTGACAACCTACATTAACACATAGGCTACTTTTTATCCCAAAAAATTAAGTGTTCCCGTGGGATGAGCGGGTAACACCGCGGGGCGCAAATAGTTCGAAATATAAATGTTTATTTGCTTGAATACGTTACACAATGTTATTTGAACATTAACGTATTAAGTCTTGTCATGAATTATAATTAGTTACACATGTCTAGTTTATGGAAATTAAATTAATATAACAAGTTAATTCTATACTAATATACACTTCCATTGTGAATAGGTTTACATTAAACAAAATTTCAATTAGCAGAGTATTAATTAAACAGTAGAGCTTATGACAATCAATTAGTTTCCAATCCGGCTGAAAGATTTAAATAATTTGTAATCCCGATGGTAAAAAGCCTATGTCCATTTACACTAACATGATTGCCACAAGCACAATCTATTAATTAAGTAAGTACCTATTTTCGGTACATATTTAACAAGTTTTTAAAATATTAATAAAAAACAGGTAAATTTTTTTTTTATGTTAAACGGTTTTATTGAAAATGTACTAAAAGTTAAAAAATAATTCGGTACGTTCTAGGTACCAGACATCACACTACTCTCCTCATCAATCTAGGGCATTGATCAGACAAAAACTAAAATCGTTGGGCGCGTGTAGCCACTGGCTACTAGCCAGCGTATGATATAATGATATAGCGGTTGACTTGATAGAAATTTCACACGCCCAACGATTTTATTTTTTGACTGATCAATGCCCTAGATTGATGAGGAGAGTAGTGTGATGTCTGGTACCTAGAACGTACCGAATTATTTTTTAACTTTTAGTACATTTTCAATAAAACCGTTGAACTTAAAATTTTTTTTTACCTGTTTTTTATTTTCAAGTTTTTAGTTTTTAATTTTGTTACATACTTCTCTTTCTTTTTAATTCATTCAGTAAGTACCTCATTATTACAAGGTTTTTTTATGGCCAGTTAATTTTGCAACTTTTAAACGGTAATATGATTCTGGACGGTAAACGTTGCTCCGCCTGTGTCACCGGTTCAATCACGTCTGGTATAGAACCTGAATCCAGATTATTCCAGAAAGCCTTTGATGGTGCTATTGTTTTATTACTGGTGACATATGTGTTTGGCAGCGGTGACAGAACGAAACGAAAACGAAAAAGTAATGTTGTCTTGAAGATAATTCTACAGTTAGATACCTATCTTAATGCGCCAGTATTTTAACGTTCAGTTTGTACTTGATTAGGATAACAACGTTTGGTGCAAATTTCACAAACGTGGATGAACAATGTATAAATAGCATTTTCTAATTGCAGATGATTTCCAGTTCTGCATTGCTGGGTACGCTCACGTTGGTTATTTAACCTGACTTTGCGTTGCTCAGGTGTTTCGGACGATACCAGTTCTCTTTGTCTCTCACGTTGCCCTGTTATCCTGGGGTCACATTGCTCAGGTGTTTCGGACGCTACCAGATACCTTTGTCTCTCACGTTGGCCTCACAACCTGGCCTCATGTTGCACAGGTGTCTCTGACGTTAGCCGTTTTCTTCGTTTTTTGTAGTCGACTATGAGTTCCAATTTCTCTCTTTTGCACGCTTTGCTCTATACTTTTCTTTCACTTTATTAAGCCTTCTTTTTCGTTGAGTTGCTGTTTCTGTTTTTATTTTTGTTTTTGTTTTATTGTTATTTTTATTTACCATTTCGTTCTCATGAGTAATGGACATTAAAACAATCAACCTGCCTAGAGGTCCAATAGAGGGGCAAGGCTATTAGACAACAAGATGTGCCCAAGTCTAGAACCAAGATCCATGCTTGAATCCCGATTCTAAGGGCCCTTTCAGACGAACGGCACTAGTACAACTGCAGCCGTTAAGTATTGATTGTTCTAAACTCTACGATCCACTATGCAGCTTTCGACTTGCCCTTTCATTTGACAGCCATCACCCATATTGAAAAAAATATTAAATCGCCATCGTCATCGCCGGCAATCTTCGATTTTAAATTGGCAAAGCAAGGTATTACAGTATTCTATTACTCAAGCCCTTCCATTTGATACCCATATTGAAGGGGTAGTGAAAAAAAATCACCTGTTATCTTGTTGGCGGCCATATTGGATTTTCATTTATTTTCAAAGTGTAATCTATATTCTACTAGGCAAGACCTTTTATTTGATACCCATATTGAAATCTGGCATTTCCGGCGGCCATCTTAGATTTTGTAAACACATAATACAGTATTCTATTACCCAAACCCTTTCATTTGATACCCATATTGAAGGGGTATATAGTGAAAAAAATCAGCTGCCATCTTGTTGGCGGCCATATTGGAATTTCATTTATTTTTCATAGTGTTAACTGTTCTATTAGACAAGACCTTTTATTTGATACCCATATTGAAGGGGTTATGAAAAGAAAAATTTACCTTATTGGCAGCCATATTGGATTTTCATTTTATTTTCACTAAGAATTCTATTCTACTGATCGAGCCCTTTCATTTGATACCCATATTAAGGAAGTAGTGATATAATTTGTAATCCGCCATTTTGTAGCGGCGGCCATCTTGGATTTACAATGATGCCAAATGTATTAAATTATATTGTCATCAAAACTAAAGACGCGTACCAAATTTCAGATCAATACGTCGACAGGAAGGGGGTCAAATTTCAATTACTAGATTTGACCCAAATAAACAAACAGGGCAAGCTAAATTAAACCGTTTAAAAAATGTGACAGCAACGTCATCTAAGAATCGGCCCCTCTTCATGAAGTGGATCATTTGACAGTCGCAACACACAAAAAAAAAACCAGTGGTTTAATTGCCGTATACGTATACTAATTCCGCCTTAGTAATGGTCCGATTATATGATTTTCTGCGATTTGACCAATTACTGGTCGCTTACGCTCTATTAGACCGAGGAACTTTTAAAATAAATTTTCAATTACAAATTGGGATATTTTAGAACATGTATAAATATAGTAATATTTTATTTAGTATCCTTTATTTGATAATACCGATAAAAAACATGATTGAAAAAAAAATGTTATCAATTATAATTAAATAGCGTCACTTAATTGAACAAACCTTCACATGCCACATTCCCTTAAGAATACGTATTTAATAGCAACAGACTTTCGAAGATAAAAATCTCGAGGTAACAAATGCGACCCTCTCATATCCCCGGACTTTTTTAAATCTCGAAGCAAAAGAGAATGAGAGAACAATAAAATCTGCCCGAAGACGTGACATAGCTAATCTGGCCCCAAAGGACAAAGTTTGCACATACAAATTATCTCCAAGCCTTATGGATTATAGGTGTATAAAGTTAAAGCTGGTTCAACAGTTATTTATGGGAAAACAGTAGGATACCAACTCGGCTGGGCGTTCGGAGAGGTACATACTCGTAATATCTTCTCATTCCAAAAAAGTGTCGTAAGTCTTAATTATGTGTATCAGGATCTGAGGGTACAGGGGTGCAACATCAAGGATAAATGGAAAGAGGGATGGATTTACAATATACCTAGGGTTACTTACACCAACTACAACCTCACCCAAAGACTCCAGGGCTTCTCGGTCCAGAGACGAGAATGGAGCCAATTAAACAGACTACGCACCCAGCACGGTCGATGTGGTGAATTCTTGTTCAGGTGTGGCGGGCGAGGTACCCCTAACTGTGACTCTGCGGGAGCGCCGGTATGGTCTATCTACCGCATAGTCCACGAATGTCCAAAACGAAAATACACCGGGAAACCTTCTGGATTTATTAAATTATAGAATTTAATCGAAAACGCAGCCCAATGGGTGAAGAACTTAGATATGAATTTGTAATTAACATGTTAAGTGACTCAATTATGCCATACGATTTAAATAAATAAGTACTCGTATGTGTATCAATGACTTACCAGAAACGTTGTGGCTCATTCAAATTCAAATTCAAATTCAAATTCAAATTCAAATTCAAAAGTATTTATTTCGTCATGCATAGGTAAAATAAGGTGACATCTGCTCATCATGGCAGCTATGTGCCTCTGCCTTTTAAGAAAGCAATTGAAACGGGCTATGCTCGAAGTTCCCTGGACGATAGAATCAAACAATGAATTCTACAGAATGAACAATTAATTATAGTCAAAATCTAACGAATCACCCGACCGAAGCCATCGCTCGTCGAACTGACGGCCAACGGCAGAAAGCCCAGAAAGGTTTTGAAGGAGCAACTTCTAACAGAAGACGCAGTGTGAGAAATCCCATTACAAGTGATAATCGAAAAGCTGTTAGTTTCGGGTATTACAGACACAACGTGGAGATACTTAGGGAGAGAGCTCCAGAAGTCTTCCAGTACGTGGTTACCACGCGAAAACCTTTTTGCCCCGGATATGGGAGACAGTTAAACCCGGTCAAGTACAATTGGGGATCGCGCGTCGAAGGTTCGCTACAAATTTAAGTGGTTCGGATAGTTCCATTACTGTATGACCTTCTTGCCAAATATTTATTGATTCTTAACAATGAAGTCAAGTAAGAGTACTGATCTGTCTTATGATCATACCCCGTGGTTTTCAGTGCATGAATAATTTGACGCCTGTTGCTCCTGTATGCTTATGATACGTATGAGAGGGATCATCCATAGTAAATATTCGAATATCTTACTGTTACTAATCGTCACCCTATGCCTTAAGCGTGAAGGTAATTTCGTATCCATTCCACATCCGATTCGCGAATTCCGCGTCAATCACACGGCCCCCTGGGCGCGGGGCCATAATTGCCGGGAATTAGCTGGAGCCTTATTCTGTATGCGACTTTGCTTAATGTTGTAAAGTTTTGACAGACTCGTGGGGATTGTATACAGGGTAAAACGTAATTTCTGTGGTAAATATTATTATTATACATTTGCATTATTGAAACAAAGATTTATTTGATTTTATTCCAGAATATTGTACCGATAGCACCAATATATTGGACGTGGCTTTCTTCATTCTACGTGGTAATGTGTATGAAGTTACTTCGTTTTATCGTGTGAGTTGTAGTCAACTACTGTTACAGTTCGAACCAGACATATAAAGCAAAGATGTCATTATATTATATTATGGGCCTCTTCGCCAACCCTCTCGCGTTTAGTTTGTACTTTGTGCTTAATTTATATACGACGCCATAAAATATCAATCCCAAACTTAACTTGACCTGGCGGAATCGCAATGTCACTTTACGAGTATGGAGCTCGAATCGCAAACATCGCGTTTTAATGACAGTTAACGGAGATCCACGACTTTGCGCGACAGCGACAGCGGTGTAGGTACGTCTCGCTCACTCGTTATGCCGCCGCGTTCGGATCTCTCGCTCACTTGCCGCGCCGCTGGTCGTGCAGCCATGGCATCTCCGTAAAGGCGTGATATACCTGAACATCGGTTATTTGGCAATATCTCAAAGTAATATCTCGAATTGGCGCCCTGGTTCTACGACGACAACAAAACTAAAACTGTAATTTTTTGAAATACGGTTATAACGCGTACTTTTGGGATGCTAGAATATTCGCAAAATACTAGATTGCTAACTGATCTTGCTAATTATAATTGTGATTAATTGGAGGCGCTTCGTCTTACTCAATTTATAATTTTTAATCAAAACGCAAATCGTATTGTAACATATTATGTTTAATTATTTTAACACCGCAATTACGCGTTTAAATTTTTCTTCGTGCTTTCATCTTTGTATCAAAAGTTCGACCTACAAACATGTTTGTTTTTCGCATCGCTACCAAGTAAAAGTTTCGACAGCCATCGGCAGTCTTTATCCAACTATCCAACTTCCATAAACAGATTCCTGTGTCACAATATCTTATGGCAAATATAATCGGCGTAGCGAAAATAGTAGACAAAGTTTTATTGTTCGCGATAAAAGCAATAAATTCGTAACATTGAAGCTAGAACTATAAATAATAGTGCACAGAATGATTGGAAATATGTATGTGGTTTATATGTAGCTATTATGCCTAAAACGCCCATGCATATGTGAGAGTTACCTTACGTGATTACTGTAAGAATCGTCATTATTTGTGACGTTTTCAACCAAAAGGGTCTACTTTGTTGCTTGCAATACAATACAATATAAATACCTACTTTATTGCACAAAAAATGATAACAATTATCCTTACATATCAAATACGTCATGTTAGTATCCATAGTGTAAATATACATCATGTTAGCATAGTGCAAATTTACACTTATTTATAGTTAAAGCCGCTGGCGGGTATAAATAGGCCTCCTCCAATAATGTCCATGAATATCTTGAGTTAGTTGTCGTAGTCCAGTCTTCTCCGGCATATTTTATTATGTCGTCACACAGAATAACGGTCGACAACAGGCGGTCTTAGTCCCTTTTGGTTGAAAATGTCCTGTTCCTTTTTAGATATATAACATCAAGTCAGTTAATGTTCAATTTTATATTATGTAGGCTACATTCGGTTTACCAGTCTAAGGTGATGTTACGTGTCTTTACCGCGGGTTTGGAAATAGAAGTGAGTTGAAACAACTTCAGTTTTAAAGTGTCTATATTTATTAGCGAGCCGGTAATAATATTGTTTAGATACGGCCCCTTAGTGTGTTTCCTTGCATCGGTAACGGATGTAGATCCGAGAAAAAGACTTTGTTTCGACTCACCTCTGCTTCAAAACCCCTATGTCTCCCCTACAGAGATTCTGTCGTTTGTACACAATTTACAGAGCACTGTCGTATCTATCGTTGTTTAATCACATTAGTATAGCGTAAGCACTGACAGTATCTGTGGTAGTATAAAACTTTTATATTTATGTTCACTATTAATGTTTCGTTTATTATGAAACATTGTTTTGTCTGAAAAATCTGCGTGTTAGGTTATCTTGGATACTAAAACATTAACTGCGAAACATTTAAGTAGATATGAATATAATTGATTTCCAACCTAAGAATAAACTATTATTAAACACAATCGGAACTAAAAAGATTGGAACATTTGTACCTAATAGGTTTACTTTAAAACCTTTCATTTGACTTGGTGACGATTGGATAAGCATTGGACTAAATATATATATATATATAATTATCCTTATGATTCAAATTTAACCGAATCAAATGTGTAATGTTTGTCGAACTCAGGTGTAGACTGAGTTCGACATTCGTCAGGGTATTTTTTAAAACGGCCATGAATTCAGAAGACTTAGGTCATCGGGGTAAGTTAGCCAAAAAAATCTAATGAGCAAGGGCGTCGCCAGCCGAAGGTCCAGGGGGGGGCAGGGCAAGTTGACATATATGCAGGGTGGGGAAAAGGAATTGTGGTAAAGTCATGCTAGAGGATAGGAAGCTTCACCAAGCACGTAAATAAGGTACTTGCGCCAAAGATAGCCCTGTTTCTAAGATAGCCCACTTCAAAATTTTATAGTTATAAGGAAGTTTGAATGAATTCAAATTTCGCCCCCATGTTCGGTAAGTACTATAGGACTATATATGGTACGGCTATCTTTGTGGGCTATCTTAGGAACAGGGCCGTCTTTGGCGCAAGTACGTTATAGAAAGTGTATTTCGGCTTATAGTCATAAATGTCATTAAAAATAGATGGAAACGCGAGCGCAAAAGTTTTGGGAGGACGGAGCAAAACGTGGCTAGTCGTAAATCGCGAGCGGAGCGAGCGCGAAAATTTTAGAGGGATACGGTTCATGAATGTGTTATGTGATGAAAACGCGAGCGTAGCGAGCGCGAAATTTTTTGAGAGGAAGGGCCAAAATAAAACCAGATGAAAGCGCGAGCACAGCGAGCGCAAAGTTTTTTGAGAGGAAGGGTCAAAACAAAACCAGATAAAAGCGCGAGCACAGCGAGCAAAAATTTTTTGAGAGGAAGGGTCAAAACAAAAGTAGATGAAAGCGCGAGCACAGCGAGCGCGAAATTTTTTGAGAGGAAGGGTCAAAACAAAACCAGATGAAAGCGCGAGCACAGCGAGCGCGAAATTTTTTGAGAGGAAGGGTCAAAACAAAAGTAGATGAAAGCGCGAGCACAGCGAGCGCGAAATTTTTTGAGAGGAAGGGTCAAAACAAAACCAGATGAAAGCGCGAGCACAGCGAGCGCGAAATTTTTTGAGAGGAAGGGTCAAAACAAAAGTAGAAGAAAGCGCGAGCACAGCGAGCGCGAATTTTTTTAAGGGGAAGGGTCAAAACAAAGTCAGATACGAGTATAAAGCGCGAGCGCAGCGAGCGCGAAATTTTTTTGTAACCATATAACATTAAATTGAAAGACAATAATTCAATACATTTTGATGCAAGTGCAGAATTATCACGAAGCAACGGACCGAGAGATTTTGCAACGAGCCGAAAATCTGCTGGACGCGACGAGTAAAGACTCGAGGCTGCCCAGTAGACCTGGTCTACGTTTGTCGATTCAGTTTTGTTTTTTTTTTCAAAATGGCGTTAATATTGGGGCTGGAAACGTAAAATATACCAATTTTAGAGCAAACTCAGGTCTTCAGCTCAGCGCCACTTGAGTAGTTCTATATTTTTTGTACCAATGTTATATTATGTGGACAATTCTTCTTCTTCGGTACACTACATAGTCTCTACAAAGTGTCACCTGCCGGTGAGACACGTCGCCACTTTTCATGACCTTTACTGACGGCAGCCGATACACTGGCGATCTCATCAACGATCTCCCTCTAGCCCCTGACTGGACTTCTAGTCTCCTTATTACATCCATTTTGTGGAGGAGTTGGAATGGATTGGAATTGACAACATTTCATATTTTTAACAGGTGGAAATTAATATAGAGATCGACAGGGCTTTATATCGTGTACCTTAAAAAAAAATCTTTGAATTTATTCTTCTGTATTTAAAGAAATATAAGAAAATACATCAAATAACTGCAATCTAAGACAAAACGGGCTGAATAGGGTTGTTGTCTAAACCGAAGAGCGAAAAAAAATATGTATTTTTTATTTGACGTTGACAGATGACAGATGCATACCGAGTTTTATTAAGTTTTTTTTTTTTAAAGAAAAACGACTAAAGTAACCGTTCCATTAAGTTCTGGTTTTGGTGTTGCCACATTTTAAAATGAGTATGTTTTTATAAATTAATAATAAAATAAATAATCATCTCAGAAAATAAATAAAAACAGAGATTACTCCATCTTTTTAAGCAGAATTCAGAAAAGTAATAAAATGATAGTCTTAAAAATATGAAATGTTGTCAATTATTACTTACTGAATTCATTTGAGTTTTGATGTGCGAGTATGATCCATCAGACAAGTCAAGTGACTGGACATATTTTTGGATCTCTAGGGGGGGGCAGCTGCCCCCCCTGCCCTTGGCGACGCCTATGCTAATGAGTAATAAAAAATTAGGACAAACACTTCATTATTTTTTATAATTTTATATACGTGCCATGTGTCTCTTTGTTCTAGAAAAAAATAAAAGTTAGGACCACGGGTTGACAATTTTTTCGTGAGAAATATGTGTTGAACGAGCTTTCTGAAACCAAATAGTTTATACTTAATAACGACATCGTACCTATGTTAATTTTGAAAGCTCTGCTCATGTCGCTTTTGACCTACTTGAGAAGTATTGATTGAGCTCCCGAACTACGGCGCTAATGATGAATTATTATGACAGAGTCATTATACTGTGACGTATTAACAATGTGATTTAATAGCGCAATATCTTCAATTTAGGAAACTGGCTTCATTATGGCATTCTATTGGCAATTTGAGAGTAATATTCAGTGATATTAAGGTAAGGTGGGGTAATACCAACATACTTGACTGTCTAATGGGGTAAGACCAACAGTTAGTTATTGGACTGTAGCAGTCTTATTCAGTCGATAACTTATATGTAATTATGTTGTTTAGATGCACCGCCTAAAATTTTTCTGCTTTGCCCTAAGGTTGGCTGGTAGAGAATGCCCCATGGAAAAGAAAAGTCCGGCTTTTGTACGTTAAGTTTTTCTTTTGTGCAATAAAGTTTAGTTCAGATTTCAAACGTCGATTTAAAGATAAACTGAAGACAAACATGACCTTTTTTGGTTAAGGATCAAACAAACAAATCACAAGTTCTCAATTCGTAATTAAACTGCAAACCAAGCTCAACCCTTTCTCCAACTCGACAAATGTTTACCGGATTAAACGTTTTTTATCGTCGTCTATAAGCCCCAACATGTTTCCAAGCGCCCAGTAGGAAGTTACGAATAGGATTCGATAAATTAATTGTACTTTTAATTAAAGCCCACCCACAGAACCTTTTGGTAAAAATAACGTATATTTAATGATTGGGAGTTGATAACGGATTGAAAAGTTTTGAGGTGGAGGCGGGGGCGCCACGTGAGTCGAAATTTGTGTGCACGAGCACGAGCTCGCGCACTGGTTTAGAGATTTGACCTAATCACCGATTTTGTCTGGGGACATGACAAAGTAAAATCAGCCTAAAATGATATTTTGTCATTTCACTAAACTGGTTTAGAGATTTGAACAAATCACCAACTTTGACTAGGGAAATGGCAATGCAAGTTGAGACAATTTAACTAGCCCTCAACATGACAGCGTACCTAATAACGCAAATTTTAAATGAATAGTTCTACCGGTCAGTAACGATAGTTTATATTTTCTGTTTAATATTAGGTCGTAGCATGATGTGCACACTTTCTACCAAAAAATAGGTAAATGTTTGTGCTCTGGCAACAAATTTTGACCAGTAGCTCGCCAAATGGCAGACCGTGCTTGTGCGACCAGGAAGCTCAAGGTAATAAAATCATATATTACCTTTTAATATTTCCTTGGGAAATAGAAAATCACACCACGACCCGAAGCGAATCTTGGCCTCCAACAGGAGATCACGCCACTTTTATCGATCCTGCGCCAGCTCTTTCCAGTTGGAATAGTTGAACTACCGAAATACCTAAAATTCCTAGTAAAGTATAAGCGTATTCTTGGGTGTATCTTTTAATGCACACTGCCAGCTTACTATTAATTTGAATATGTGCATTTTAAGATACATTGCCAAGTTGCAGTTATTATAATTGACCGGCGATTGACCTCAGTATCACCTGATGGTAAGTGAATACGGGGTCGAAAATGTAGGTCGCTGGTTCAGCAACAACCTTGAAGACCCAAATTATGTTTTTTTTAGGAAATACACACCATGGGAGCGAGTTCCATCCCTTATAGTGATAGTAAATAAAATGGAAACTCACAACATAAGGATAAAGTCACTCCTCTCGCCTGGATGTCCGATGGTGAAATGGGGATGGTGGGATTGAATCCAAAATAGATCCGATAGAAAAGTGACATGCAGCGATGTTTGAGACTCTGGATAATGGTCCTAACTGGCAAGGCCGGCGGCATCACCAATGAGCACGTGTTCTGCTGAATCAAAGGTATCCCCTTGGTCTTTTTATCAAAGCTCTTTTATTAAGCTCTAATACTGGCCGTGATTTAAGAAAATTTCTTAAACAATTTCTGTAAAAAGCACTAGAACTAAAACTAGAACCTAGGTCTCTTTCGCTCTGTGGCAGGCAAAGTACCCTTAAATATACACATTTATTTTTGTGCGTCATCATGAACACTTGGTAATGTATCCAATAAGATACATGCTGTAAATACTGAAATACGAATAAAATAGTTATTTTATCGTGTATTATTATCGCTTACAAACTAAATCAAACAAGAAAAAAATTAAAAACGCACACCTAACTCCCTGTCAATTAGAGGGCTAGCTTGTGTTGTCATTTCACCAGTTCGGAGAATTGACCAAATCCCTGAAAATTTCCAACGAAATGGCAATACAAATTTTGTTACCAATCCGATTTCGTCATTTCACTGAACTAGTCTAGCGATTTGATCAAATCCCTAGATTTGTTTAGTGAAATAACAAAACTGGCATTTTTGTCATAGTCTGCCGTGGAATTTTCAAGTCCCTGATTTTACCATTTCTCTGCAACATAAATACTCCTAGGGGTAGGGTAGACAGGACCACGTGGGGTCGGGACTCAAAATCTAACACTTTTACGGATTCTAGATTTAAAAAATTAAACGAGATATATGCACTTAGTCACTTGTTTTAGAGTCAAAATTGGTTTGCATCTTTATACCTATCAATAACATCAATAATAATCTTATTAAAACATTCGTGATACATATTGAATTGTTGTATTAAGCGGTTACACCATAATAATTCGAAACATGTCGGGCCGTTCCTGACAATTTCACGTGAGTGAAAACCGCTTAATACAATAATTAACCTATAAATATTTTCTTACAGTGAGCGATGATATCCAAAACTTTATTTACCTACGTAAAGGATTATTTAAGTAATTCGATTTAATCATACAAATTAATGAATATATAGTTGAAACTAATAACTTAACCAGTACTACTGGGCATAATATCGGTTGCCGAACTCACAAGCTAACCGTTTTTAGAATACCAATAAAACCGCTTGCAAGACCTTCTATATTTTATGTCGGGCCGCAGATTTCATGAAAAAGGACATAACAAAGGTTTGGGATATTGATGGCGCAAGCCGGGGATTTATAGTTCAATCAGACAGCGTTTCTAGGGTTATGCTTTTATTTTAAGTCTATTGGATCAGGAGAATAGGCGTGTAATTTTTTTTTTGAAGATTACAATCGATCATATGTCTATATGGTTATACTTGTTGTAAGTAGACTGATCTCTCTCTGACTTGACTCTTCTAAAAGTCAGATTACAACGGAGCGCTGAAAACGCTTCATACAAATGGCCACCTAATCGTGACGATATTATACGTTATGGATACCAATATTTGTATGGATACAATACTAGTAATTTGCCATTTTCATCGTGAAAAAGTGTGTTTAAGTTCATGGTTGTGATACAGTTATTGTTTTGTTAAATTTGGTGCCTGATGCAAGAGCCATTGAATTTTCAGACCAGTTTCTTCTTGCATTACTTAGCGTGGCATTATGTTCAGTGGTCCAATAGGTAGGACGCCCGTGTTGGCCCGGAAAGCCGTTGGAGTCGCAGGCTCGAACCCTGCCTGAACCAATACTTAATTTGAAATTTCGCTTCATTTTAAACATATCATATAGGTATGTACTTATTATACTTTGTTAATAATTTCCACAGAAATGCACAAGTACTATCTTGCCGCCTAGAACTACAACTGTAGCGGTTATCTGCCTTTGAACTTTACCAACGCTATATACTTAGGTGCTCGTATGTTACGTACAGTTCAAGATATTTTGGTTCTAATCAAATAGTCTAGGTACTTACTCTTTTCAAGATTGCGTAGCATCCGACTGGTACCAAGGGGGTCATATTAATAGGCCACCACCATTTCATATCATTACGATATCTCGGGTGGGATCTCCTCATTCATTCTTCCACTCTGCGGAAGTGACTGCTAGTACTGAGTACTTCATATCTCCATAAAAGAAAATCTATTACGTGATTGTGAATAAATGTGTGTAGATAAAGTAAGTAGTGGTGTGATCGTATTATGAAAGTCGCCTTCGGTTCGTTTCCACTTGTTTTTTAAGACCATTCATTATATAACAGTTGCGTACACTTAGTTTAACTTTTAGCTATGGAGCGCTTAAATCAATAAATTGCACGACTCGTAAAAGGTAAGCAATAGACGCTGGTGAACAATAGTTAATTATTATAACAAAGACGAACTAAATTATTACTGACATATGTTTAAATAATTCTGAAACGTGGAGGTAACATAATTATTACCTTGCATGTTAATTACGACAGCACATCACAACTTTGTTGAGGAGTTAAGGTACGCTTTGGAAAGTTAACGATGCGGGGTGGAGACTATTAAACAATACTTTACTTCCATAACGAGATGAGTTCACCTTAAAGTTCTCAAGTTATTCCCAAAGTTTTAATCTTTGGAAAAACATAATAAGCATCAGGTTTTACCCATGTATGGACTGATTTTTGAAAGTTTATTTAAGTATTTTGATTAGACGTTTAAAACGGCTAATTTAAAAATAATAGTTATCATTTTTTTAAGTTATTATTTTTTTAAAGTTATTATGCTTCTTCAAAAAGTATTGAATATAGTGGCCACTAGATAGCTTCTTGTCCCAGCCCGGGCTTTATCAGAACACGAAGATATCTCGGCTTCTGTATGGTTTATTAATTTCATTCAAATTTAACGAAATTCTAATACCATCTAAATAAGTAGTAAATAATGTGATGCAATGAAGTAGTAAATAATGTGATGGAGAAGTCTGTTGAGGATTCCCTTCCCAGGAGGAAGCATTTTGCATTCTGAACTAATGTCTGTTTAAATTATCTTCAGATCAGTGAATGGCTTTGGCCAACTTTACTGTACAACTACGAAACCTTAAGTTTTTTTTATCATGTCAGATTAAATCGAGAAACGAGGGATCAATGGAGCAGCTGCTAAGTAGTACAAGGACGGGTGGAATGAAAAAAATAGTGGATGATCTTATTCCCGATGGACAGGCATTCTGAAACTACTAAATCGTTAATTATCGAGTGCTCTCGCAACGCTCAAGCCAACCAAAAACTGGATCAACCATAAACGGCAGCTAAACAGCTACGACCACGTTGATAAGGGTGTACGACTTAGTACTTAAAAGAAGACGAAGTAAATAGTCTTTTAGATACATTGGCGAATGAACACTTCCATATATTGCCTGCGACATGGCACACTCAGCTAGTTCAAATATTTGTTTCATGGTGTAACTTTCTCTTTGCTTAACTACTTTAGTTTGAGCGATATACTTAAATGTTTAAAGAGTTTGCAGCTTTTGAGGATTGTAGGAACTATAGGCCGTGAAAAACAAAGAGAACGTAGGAAAATTATTGTAGTTAATCGTAAGGAGAGGGTATTTGAAACACTCTTAATATCCAATCCTTTGTCTAAATATCTAGCTGTTTCACCATACTGCCCGTATATCTCAAATGATTCTTCAGAAATTTCGTGAGCAGGTTTAGTAGGTACTCGTATATTTAAAGAATTCTTTTATTGTGTCACTTTTTCGAAATTTATCAAAATGGCGGAGATAAAGTCATATTTCATTTCAAAAAATGATCATGAGGTCATTCAGTTTACAGAGCTACTAGAGAATAATTGTGTCATTGTGTTAAGTGCTTCGAAAGCTTTATGTGTGTAACTTGGGACAACCTCGATTAATTTAAATTGTCTGCTATTTATTTAAGCAAATAGTACCAGTACCACATTTATTTTCATAAAGCCACATTTTCACTTTGATTAAATTTAAATCACTTTTGTTTAAACTTCACGCACGGAACAGTGACGCTTTGTTTACACTTGGAATTACACGTAAAACAACTTCGAATGTTGCGTTATTTAAGTACGTTCAACGCGAATTACCACGTGTAGAAGGATGTGGAGTGAATTAACAATTCAAATTCGTATACAGAAGGGCTACTCCGATGTTCGAAATTCGATCGTCGTCTAGTGCCGTCCCTTTCGATGTCCTGTTAAACTATGTTTGGGTGAGTAGGGCGGCATTATACGACGCTCGAATTTTCGAATATCGGAGTTGCTCCTCTGAAGCTGATGCACGATGGAGGCACTGGAGATGAAAATCATATGAAGAGGTAAGTAAGAGGAAAACTGGCTTATTTCAAACTGATGTTATTTAGTGTTATGGCCACATAAAAACTATTAATTCAAACCCGAATTCCATTTTCAGTCTCACTTTTTCTTAAGACATAACTTGAACTGTATCAGGGTTGGTTAGCCCTCTCTACCAGTAGTCGGACTTAGTGTGGGAGTCACAGACAACCCCCACTAGACGGAGCATGTAAGGCGACCCGCGCGCACCAACGATATGGTATGGTACGACAGAACATTAAAGTATCAACACGGCGGCCACCGTTTAGTTGCGTCCATGTTTATGAGGTCTCTCTACACCACTTAACACTACAATTTACCATATTATTTATTTAATTTCTTTTTTCGTTGACGTACGTATGGATCATAAACAAGGACGCAACTAAACGGTGGCCGCCGTGTTGATACTTTAATGTTCTGCCGTACCATATCGTTGGTGCGCGCGGGTCGCCTTACATGCTCCGTCTAGTGGGGGTTGTCTGTGGTGGGAGTATAGCCCGCTAATAGGATTATCTCCGCGCCGCAGGAAAGTAAATCACTCACGATTTTATGAGATTCATACAGCCACAAGAGAATCGGGGAGTATTATGACACACTGGCAGCACCGAAACGGATTTGACAGAACCAACCAACCAATCAGAGCGTGATGACGTCAAAAGTCTCAACTAATGGCATACCTTGTTTTCTCATATCGATACCTTAGTTCACACTCGTACTAATTATTATTTTTGCCAATGAAATTTAAACCACATAGAGTTGTGCACTAACGTCCTAATTGCAAAGAAAGAGAGTACGAGTGTGAACTAAGGTATCGATATCATGGCCACAACGAAGTTACAGGAGCTTCAAAAGTGTCCTAAATAGAAGGATGACTCGGCTGTTCTTGTTTGCTCGTCTTGGTAAGAGTATACACTATGAAATCCCTAAAAGAATCGGGAATCGCTTATTTTTAATTCACAGCCTGATTCCATTTTCCGTCCCGCTTGCCGCGCTACCAAAGCAATCGCAATCTAGATACGTGATTCTGCTAACCTAATACTTTTGCAGATTTATTTCCCACGAGGGCTGTCGATATACGGGTTACGTTTTATCCATTAAGTGAACAACCTTTGCTTACCAAGGACTTTGCGTATCAGTTTTACTTTTCCATTAGAAGTTAGTCAAGGTTCCGTGAGTGCGAAAATAAGCATAAAATCTAAAAAAAATATGCAGTATTTTATTAGGTAGGGAACTTTACAAAACAATGCATGCGTTTGACATAAAAAATAATAATATCGTAATGTCGTCGATGTTACGCCAATGTTTTTGTAAGCCTGATGAAAACATTATAGCACATTGTTTCGTATAACATCTTCGCATTTAAGCGATATTATAAGGAATTTAATTTATCACATTCTGGGAAATGTACAGTCGAGTTCATTTACATCTAGGTACACACTTACGAGAACATAAATATCTGAACACGATTTTATGCTCCTGACAATATGGTCGTGTTCAGATATTTTTGTTCTCCTAAGTGTGTAGATGTAAATGAACTCGACTGTACCTACTAGGGCTCATCATTCGGTGATTGGTGATTAATTATTATTTAGCCAGAAAAAAAGAACATAAAGCTGATGACTCAAGATGTTACCTTAGAGTAATGTTAGCATTTGTATTTTTCTTTTTAATTTTACTAATAAAATGTTAACTTTTCACTATTTGCTTATACGTATACCCTATTTATTTATTTATTCAAATTAGTTACACAGTATTACAGTATAAACCAAGGCACTGTGAACTAAAAAATTACATTTTAGAAAAGCTTAAATCTAGTTTGATGTAGGCGACGTAACTGCGTGGGCCTCGTTGCGTCGTCTGATCTGGCGCAGGATTCGGCAGATAGCCCCGAAACCGCCGAAACACAACACCCTTCGGCCAGAAGTCTGCACTTGCGATGGTGCTCTGCAGCGGCCTCGGCACGCACACCACAAACGAGCTGAAGTGCACGTAGTGGCGGGACTGCAGCTGGTGCACCCTCAGCGAGAAGCCAGTCTTCCGGCGGACGTACTCCACCACATCATCAGCCACGGCGGAGTGATGCAAGCGCGACACATAGAGCGCCTTACTCGGTGTGGCAATCCGAAGACCAGAACCAACCGGCTCGGCAGTGTCTTGGTCAGTGAAGAGTCTTGCCGGGCGCCCTGCGCGCCTTGCTCTTCCTTTCCACTAGTGTGAATCCCTCCTTATCCACATTGGTGCGGGAGGACTTTTCTTTATCGAGAACCCGTACTGTACATGCCTTAGAAGGCAAGGAAGAAGGGATATTATAATATTACCTTTATTACACGATAGAGTTTCTGATATTTATAAAACTTATTTGTTGACACGTATACGCGTTTTGCAAAGAACAAAATTGCGCATTAACCAAAAGCAAAAACATGGTTAAGGTTTCACAAAAAAAAAAAAGAAGGAAAAGTTCTTTGTTCACACATTAGTATAACAAATTAAAGCACAATTTTGCTTTTATCCCAGTAAGTGGGTGTTTAAGGACCCCTAATTATATCGGCCGGATGCCTTGGGACAAAAAGCAGAGTAAATGTCGTAGGGGAGGGATAATGTGCCGGTCTAGTGTATATGATCATCCCGGGATGGACGGGATGAACCAAAAGAGAGCCAAGAAATTATAATTAATTCACAACCTCTTATCTCAGATATGCGGCTGCTTCCGTCTACTGATTACTTTAACTGATTCTCGTGAAATTGTGTGAGCTGCACCTCTAGTATGACTGTCACATGTGACTCTTTGCTGCGCAACAAACACTACCTGTCATTTTCCTTTCAATATCGTGCAAGCATGACAGGCAGCTAAGTCGGGCGACAAACGAAGCGCGGTAACGGGTAATGGCCCTGGAGGTTCAATAATCATAGATTTATTTTGTCAATTCAGTTTTTTAAATAATAATGGCGGATGTATGGGGGTTAAAAACGTATTATATTAGGTACATGCTTTGCTTAAAGGTTTAACCCTTCAACTTCAACCCTTTTACTAACTAACCACAAAATAAAAACCGAAATCAACGTTTCTGATTTTTTTGAGCTGTTATTTTGTTTTAAATTACAGCCATTCCGAAACGGTTTTTTGCGAGGTCTACAACGCACAGAAACACTAGTTTAGTTTTATTATTCGAGTGTTTATGGAACCCTAATTACTTCAGCCTTGGTACAAAAACAGAGTTAATGTTCCGGTCTAGCGTACATGATTATCCTGGGATAGAGGGGATGATGCAGAAGATAGCCAAGAAAGTATAAATATTAATTTACCAGCTTTTATTTAGATTCACTTGTCACAGTGTCTTTCTGCAATTAAGTCTTGCAAGTGCAATAACTCACGATTCAGCTGAAATTTTGCATACATAATGTAAATGGAGTCATAATGTAATATTATTTTGACATGGACCGGATCTGATGAGTTGGAAGGTCATGAGAACTTTATAATTAAACTACGCGACCGTATCGAATTTGGGCCCATATGAGGCGTCTTGCCGAGCAATACAATACAACAATATTTGTATTGCACGCCAGTAAAAGTTTACAAAAAGAAACGAAACAAAAACAATTTTTAATAACGGTTGACAACAGGCGGTCTTATTGCTAAAAAGCGATGTAATCCAGGAAACCTTTGGTTAGTGAAATTAATGAAAAGTTTAATATAACTTAATATAGAGTAGCTGCTGCAGAAAGCGTAGGAACAATATAATTATATATGTACCAACAGAAAACAAGTAGGTACGTATATGGGGAAAAATATATACACATACATATTTATCTAGTTTTTTGAATCTTTAATGAAAAACATCTATTTAGATACTTTAGGCTTTTATATTAACTTATACATCAATAAGACCGATGTAGATACTATTATATAATTTGCTTGTATTAGATTTACACACCCTATCTATAATCGTATTGAGCGGCGCGGCGCATGTCGATAGAAATCAAGAGCGATCCAGCATTAAGTGCTCCCAAGTGAGTTATCCCTATATTTAAACCTCGTATTTCTTTATAAAACCGTTCAAAAATAGTTCTTAAATCATTGTAAAAGATCACTTTTCTAATCAAACAAACGATCACGATAGGATTTAGTGTAAGTAAGGAACAGAATCGTAAAACTGTGCCCTAATGAAATTGACCGTCAACTTGTTAGTGTAGAGGACGTATAGTGATAGGAAATCGGTGTTAGTTAAGCTCTTTTGTATTTGTGAGCTAGCAAATCGGTAGGCCGATAATGAAATCCTTTTGGCTTGTTGGTTGTGATTAAGTCCCTTGGCAGGCACTTGGAACTGACAGGTATACGGTTCATTACTTGTTATCCTTACGAATATGAGCTAATTAAGCGCCGCGAACCGCGCTAGTAGCCTACCCTACGAACTAGTATGCACCAGCAGCAGGCATATCCTACCGCGACTTCACCTGTCTTGCTTGAACGGTATTGCAAGGAAAGTACTAATAGCTGTATTAGTGTTAGTACGTGGATTTGTTGACCTTTCTTCATTATCTGCGCAACAGGCTGTGCCTAGGGCTTGCAATTCCGGAATTGGTTGGTATGGGCAGTATTGGAAATTTCAGTAATTTCGCAATAAAAGCCATTTTCGGAATTGCACGCCCTGGCTGTGCCAAGTGCAGGAACCAATATACAATTTATAAGCATAATGTATAAGCAGTTGTTTAGTCTTACGTGTTTGATATTTAACTCGCGACAAAAAGTCGCGTGTTACAGTTATGCTCAGTCTTCCGGTTTCGTTCGGCGCGTGTTCGTGTCATGTCATAGCGTTGACGGTATGGAAAGATGGGCAGTGTTATTTCCTGTTAACCTGAACGCCACATTTTACACAAACGCCCAATAAAACTCAGTTCTTAGTTGGCTTTTACGATTATTAGAAGCGAAAACCTTCTGTAGAGTCGACGCAATTCGCAATTCTCTTACATCTAAATTATTTACATTAATATAACTAACATAATTAACGTCTTTTACTCAACAGGTTATTTTACGAGCCAAACGTTTGTTGAAGCGATTTTGTTGAAATGCAACGGTTCAGGCGGGGTTTGAACCCGCGTCTCGAATGGCTTTCCGTGCCACACGAGCGTCTTACCTATTGGACCACTGAACCTGATGCGACAGCCATTGATTTTTTTGTAAACTTTTGGTTTACGCAACTTAGCAAACGTTACTGCTTGAATGAAAACTATTTACGAGCAAAAGTTTGTATAAAATAATTTCCAAAGCACTTGAAATAATAGTGGTTTAGCCTTTAAATTAAATGTAAAATAAATACCACGTCAAGGGTTATCTGAAACTTTTAGTTGAATTAAATTTAGTTTTCAGGGAATCGGATCAAATTAGTCTCTGGCTTTCATAATAAGAATTTTCGTTTGAAAGGTAATCAAAATGTAGGTAATCATTTTACGGGCCTTTTAACTGGTCTTTGTCAATGATGCCGGTTTAAGCCCCGCCCGCGGCATTTACTGACTAACGGATGCAGCCAAACTAAGCTTCCGGCGTCTCAACTTAGGAAAAAAAGATGACGGTTTTTTATTACTTAACTAGCTTTTGCCCGCGGCTTCGCACGCGTAAACACAATATCATCCGTTCACTACACTTATTGCGAGGCCAAAGGCCGAGCTCCGCGTAGCACCGAAGGTGCGGAGCGTCCTAAGGAAGCCGCCCACCCACTTAATGTAAGTCGAAGTTACTTAATGCGAGGCCGAAGGCCGAGCTCCGCGTAGCACCGTAGGTGCGGAGCGTCCCAAGAAAGCCGCCCACCCACTTAATATAAGTCGAAGTAACTTAATGCGAGGCCGCAGGCCGAGCTCCGCGTAACACCGAAGGTGTTGAGCGTCTCAAAGAAGCCGCCCACCCACTTAATATAAGTTGAAGTAACTTAATGCGAGGCCGAAGGCCGAGCTCCGCGTAGCACCGAAGGTGCGGAGCGTCTCAAAGAAGCCGCCCACCCACTTAATATAAGTTGAAGTAACTTAATGCGAGGCCGAAGGCCGAGCTCCGCGTAGCACCGTAGGTGCGGAGCGTCCCAAGGAAGCCCACCACCCACTTAATATAAGTTGAAGTAACTTAATGCGAGGCCGCAGGCCGAGCTCCGCGTAACACCGAAGGTGCGGAGCGTCTCAAAGAAGCCGCCTACCCACTTAATATAAGTTGAAGTAACTTAATGCGAGGCTGAAGGCCGAGCTCCGCGTAGCACCGAAGGTGCGGAGCGTCTCAAAGAAGCCGCCCACCCACTTAATATAAGTTGAAGTAGCTTAATGCGAGGCCGAAGGCCGAGCTCCGCGTAGCACCGTGGGTGCGGAGCGTCCCAAGGAAGCCGACCACCCACTTAATATAAGTTGAAGTAACTTAATGCGAGGCCGCAGGCCGAGCTCCGCGTAGCACCGAAGGTGCAGAGCGTCCCAAGGAAGCCGCCCACCCACTTAATATAAGTTGAAGTAACTTAATGCGAGGCCGAAGGCCGAGCTCCGCGTAGCACCGTAGGTGCGAAGCGTCCCAAGGAATCCGCCCACCCATTTAATATAAGTTGAAATAACCTAGTGCGAGGCCGAAGGCCGAGCTCCGCGTAGCACCGAAGGTGCGGAGCGTCCCAAGGAAGCCGCACCCACTTAATATAAGATGAAGTAACTTCATGCGAGGCCGCAGGCCGAGCTCCGCGTAGCACCGAAGGTGCGGAGCGTCCCAAGGAAGCCGCCTATTAAGTTACTTAAACATATGTTAAGTGGGTTGGCGGCTTCCCTGGGACGCTCGTGGAACTCGGCCTGCGGCCTCGCATTAAATTACTAAGGGTTTATAAAGTAACTTAGCACCGAAGGTGCGGAGCGTCCCAGGGAAGACGCCCACCCACTTAATATAAGTTTAAATGTGTGAGCGGCTTTCCTGGGACGCTCTGCACCTTCGGTGCTATGTGAAGCTCGGCCTATGGCCTTGCATTAAGTTACTACTTATATTAGTCAGTGGGCGCCTTCCCTAGGACGCTCCGCACCTTCGGTGCTACGCTTGTGAACATCATCTTGGTTTAGTTTAAATTGAGGCTAGACTTATGTTTATATATCGTTTTGAATATTTATTGATTATTGTAAATAACTATTCAAAGCACCTTGAAAAATAATTAGCTCATAGTCCTACCTGAACATATATTAATGACATCTATTAAGATGACAATAAATTATTTTCGTCTACAATGGTACTAATACTAATATAATAATATGACCTGTCATAATAATTTCCTAAGTAACGCCATAAGATTCAGGTGCCAACTTAACTCAATCGAGCGTACGTCAATAATGGCGACAGCACCACTGAACGGATACGTGATGGCCTCACTGTTTTGTTATCCGTGGTATAATGAATAAGGAAGCAAAGGAAAATGCATGAGATGACACGGTTATTATTTCAGTAGGTTCTGGGTTCAAATCCCGGCTGGGTGAAATCCTTTCTACATTGTAAATTTTATAATTTTGTCTTGTCTCGAATCATGGTTGTTTTTCATACAAAATGCATACATTGTCGAGCAGCAACTCTCAATAATTGATACACTGCTGCTTACTCGTATATTATTAGGTATGCGATCAATATTCAACAACTTCGGTAGTAATTCTCGAAGTCCGGGTTAACCAATCACACTACACCCTAGCTTGTGCCGAATCGTGGTCACAGGCACGCAACGACGTGCGTGAATCCTTTATATGTATGGAGCTGGTGTTATTAACTCGGGAAAAATCTTAACAGCGCGATGCAGCCGCTAGTATGGAGATTTTGTCAAGGTAACAACGCCATCTAGTGGAAAATTGGGTCATCAACAAAATCTCAACACGCCGTTAAAAATAAAGAATGATTGATATTTATTACTTTGAATAAATTTTATATATAAAAAAGAACTACATAGATGCAAAATTGTCGCTAAATATATCGTATATTTATCGTTTATTATACATTTCGCTACCTTATTAGTAAGTTAGGCCACGTTAGGCCAAACACAAACAATACCAAAATTTGCGCCTAATGTTCTAAATGTTGGTTGGTAAAACATATTTAGAACTGTATTTAATTTACTTAAATTGATTCGAAATACTTTTATTTCAATTACACTCGATAAAATAGCATTAAAAAATCTGTTTTATTCATTAACGTTTTTAATTGCGTCTCCGGGATTTGGTCGATACTTACAAACTACAGAAGAATATAAGTGTATATTCAATAAAAGAGCATTAGTTCCTATTGTCGCAAATTGTGTTTTTAAAGAAATGTATAATTTTTTTTTGGGCATGAGACAATTTACAACGAACATTGCACTCATATTTTCGTCTGTGTTGGTCGATAATTGGCGCCATCTTTTCTATCTAACTAAGACCGTTTCCGTAAGTCAACGCCTCAAACAACCTTAACCTTATTGTTAATGCCGGTGGGCCGCGCGGAGGTATTATGTCGAATTCATACTTTTTAGTTTTTGTACACGTAAGAGCCACGCGGGGGTCGCGTCGTTCTAAATTCAAAATCACAAACGCTGTCATTATAAGGTTTACACATTGTAAGGAAAATATTTCATGGAATTTATGTTTTCAGAGATAAATATTAATCATAATAAAAAGTATCCTATAACCATCTTTGGATGTTCAGCTATTCCTGTACCAAAATTGGTAGCTTTTTATCCAGCCGTTTCGGCGTGATGCGAGGACAACGGTTTTTTTGAAAACAGATGGCGCCAGGTTGGCACGGCGACGCGTGTCCATACAAAACAACTATCCGGCTGCATCACGCTATCGAGATTTTTCCTGAAATCATGACCTCCCTCCATAGAAAATTTATTTTCAATACAAATTTAGGATTTTATAATAGTATAGATATCCTGTTTTCACACACTAGCACAACTACAGCACAACTGTGTACTAACTAATGCGACTCATCACACGCGACATAGATTGTCCGTCCTCTTCCTTCCAATACAGTGTGAGAAGGACGGGTGAGGCTGTGTCACGTTGCGGCTAGTTTTGCTAGATGTGCTGTCCTTAGTGCATTATCATAAACAGGGAATTAGGTAATTCGAGGATGCCGTTTGAGAGATCGCAAAACGTCAAAACTCTATTAGATAACAGTGACATCGCCTTTGACCTGTCATTAAAATGAGATGAGCTTCAAGTGACATAAATCTCATCTCAAATTTTGGAAATACGAAGGCGATAATGATTGTCAAAAATATTTAGAATTTCTGTTTTGAACGAAATGTAACTGACTAATTTCACGCACGACACGGTTAAGTATGCACCTGTTATTAAATTTATGCCGTCACACACAAAGGAAACGCAAAGTAAGCGCGACCGGATTAATGAAGTTGCGATGTTCTAAGGATATCGCCACTTGTCAAAGTAGGGACACGTCAAAAGTGACGGATGGCGATGAAATGGAGAGATCTCCATCATCTCTCTCAAATTGGTCGAATTACCTCCCAGTTTTTCTGCCTTGACATTCAGTTAAGGAAACATGACAGTTTTTACTATTCACGCTGCATTGAGTGCTCTAGATAAAACTGGAATCCTACAAAAATACAGTCTTATACCAAAAGAAACCACGCGTACGCACACACCGGAAAAAAAATATCAAGTATAAATACGCCCGAAAATCACTGTTCCAAAAAGTAAATAAGAACCTGTGCCGGAAGTGATGTTTTGCACAGTTTCCTTTAGCAAATGGATGAAAAAGGAAAACACGAGGCTTTCAGGGCGAGATCGCGATGACAAGAAGGCGGTTATCTTACAGGGCTTGGCGTAAGGCAGGAGAGTGCGATTTATTACCTTGTAGCTTTTGGACAGAGTTATTTTAACGGTGAATGGGCGGAAAATAAGTATATACACCCACGTACAGTACGACACAAAAGAGTAGAAATTAAGAAGTGGCAATACTGTAGTGTCGTCACTTTCTAATCAATCTAAGAAAAAAGGGACGACACTACAGTATTGCCACTTTTTAATTTTTACTCTTTTGTGTCGTACTGTAGCACACAGGCCTGCATAAGAGCTTTTACAGCCCTTATACGACTTATTTCAGCTGTGTAAGGGCTGTATAAACAGCATGTCCTACTTGTAGTAAAATATATAGTAATAATACATTATGCTGGGGGTAATGACAAACCGTCTTCTCTATTGAAATTAGGATATTTTTAGCAAAATCATAAAATGGCGGCGTTTCACGATATGCCTAGGAATTTCGTGATCTGCCGGATTTTCACGATATGCCCGGTATAGAGCTAGGAATATCGACGAATGCGTTGCTCTAATCGATCTGCCGTATTTTTCAGGCATATCATGATATGCCTGGTCAACATTTAGCCAAATCATGAAATGGCGGCGTTTCACGATATGCCTAGGAATTTCGTGATCTGCCGGATTTTACGATCGGCCGCCGACATATATTTCTTCCAAAAACACCACAACCTATAAGAGCAACTAAAAAGTTGCGCTAAGTCATAGGTACTGATCTTCCGTTTTGGCTGTTTAGGACCTATGCGTATTTTTACATGGGTATTTTTACTTTTAAAAAAAATTGTACCTCGACAAATAAACGAATTTCATACAACATTATTGTCGAGCAAATCGAGCCGGCAAGGTTTTTTTAATTAAATTTTTGACTGACCATAAACTACGCACTTCTTTTTCTGATTTTTAATCGATAAAGTCAACATTCGCGACCATTTTTGAGACGTACCTATCATCTTAGTTAAAAATTGGCCACTGAGACTTAAGGAACAATTACTATTGTTAGAATTTTCAATAATACTACGACATAAAGTTGTGAATCCATCTGTGCCCGCAACTTCGACTATTTGGAAGTCATAACCATTTTTTTGCTTCTCCGTATTAGTATTTCATTTAACCTTCCGTGAATTACATACCTAGCTACTGGTATACCAGTGTATCTCTGTTAAGTTTCCTAGAACAAATCGTTGTCTGTTTAGCGATCTTTATATATTTTACGGCCAGTTTTTTGAGGTGATCGAAAAATACTAAAAAGATAAAACCGAAACGAATAATAAATGTTTAAAATTCAATCACCCTTCGAACACAATACTGCATTTTTCGGAGCTGTTTTCACCCGAAACATTGTTGTTCAGTATATTTTGGACGCAACCCAAGAATTTCGTTCGATTTACAATTTTTGCTTCTTCCGCGAAAATTGAGACATCGCCAGAGATAAATATGCTTTGATATGGTTTATACTTTCTCCTTTTTCGGATAATACATGTATGTATAGCTTTACGGCTATGTTTGCCATAGCTTAGCGTGTCTTGTACTTTTATTACATACATAATGTATATACTCGTACTATGTAAACACCGCCAGCGCATCGACGCGTTTGAGATGTAGTGCTGGAGGAAATTGCTCGGGACTCACTGGATGGAACACCGAACCAACGAGTCCATTCTTACCGAGCTCAAGATCCCGATGACACTCAGCACCATATGCATGCGGAGGAGTTTTGAGTTCTTTGGCCACATATTGCCAGAAAGAAAAGGGACAATCTGGAAAAACTGTTGGTAACAGGCAAGGTGTGCGGAGGACGGCCCAGAGGAAGAAGTCCAACACGCTGGTCGGACCAGATACGCTCTACCCTCAAGACCTCAATTTACGAAGCCATCCATGCAGCCCAGGATAGAGTGAGCTGGCGCAAAATATAGTCCACAAAAAAGTAATTCAGAGAGGCCACGACCCTCAGCATTGAGGATATCGACTGAAGGAGGAGGAGGATGTAAACACAGCATTATATATAAAAATTGGGCAAGTGCGAGTCCGACTCGCGCATGAAGGGTTCCGTACCACAATTTATAACAAGTTTTTTGTATGGGAAATGACCCTTAAATATATATTTTATTTTATTTTTAGTATTTGCTGATATAGGGGCAATAGAAATACATCATTTGTGAAAATTTCAACTGTCTAGCTTTCACCGTTCTTGGGATACAGCCTGGTGACAGACGGACGGACAGAGAAGTCTCAGTAATAGGGTCCCGTTTTTACCCTTTGGGTACAGAACCCTAAAAATGAATTCAGTATTCCAAAAAAAACAATACACAGCGAACGCAAAAGCGTAAAAAACAAAGGCTGTATAGAAGTGGTGGATAGATTGAGAAATGCGTGAATTGCACTTAGGCAAATACTTACTCGTAATATACATAATGTTATGGATCCATATTGAATCATATAAAATTCTTATTCATAATTGTCCTTAGTCATAATTTTATATTGAATCACATAAAATTCTTATTCATAATTGTCATTAGTCATAATTTTCCTAGTCATAACTTCTAATTTCCTCTGAAACAAATAAGTTTCCAGGATTGTTATTATAAAAACCTAACCTAACCTAAGCTAATGGGTTTTTAACCGACTTCAAAAAAAGGAGGGGGTTCTCAGTTCGGTTGTATGTTTTTTTTTTTTTTTTTTTTTTTTTTTTTTTTAATGTTTGTTACCTCATAACTCCGTCATTTATGAGTCGATTTGGAAAATTCTTTTTAGGTTCATGAATAAACATCTCAAGGTTGGTCCCATAAAATTTTGGTGAAGATCGGATGACGAGATCCATGAGGAATCGAAGGAATTCCTGAAACTTTATAGGCAGTCATAATATTTTTCATATATTTTCTAAAACTATTTAAGTATTTGCATATGGTAGTCATCATCTTCCAATGCTGAACTGATGATGGAAGGTACAACTCCTTAACGGTTAGGAGTTAGGAGATAATTAAAACGAGTTGCATTCCTTCAAGACCTCCCTGATCACCCCGCCATAAGTATTTTATATGAATCACTAAAAAGCGAAAAAAAAAATTTTTAACAAAAAAAAGAACCGACTTCAGTAAAACTAAAAATCCAAAAATAACCCGTTCAAGTACAGATTACATTTGACTCACCCTTTGAAGTCGGTGCCAAACCTCACGTAAACTAATATATAAATATAATAACAGTGGTTTGGGATCGACTTCAAAGGGTGAGTCAAATGTAATCTGTACTTGAACGGGTTATTTTTGGATTTTTAGTTTTACTGAAGTCGGTTCTTTTTTTTGTTAAAAATTTTACTCTCAAAACTCTTGGAAAGTTAAAAATTTCAGTTATGGCTAACGATTTATGACAAATAATACGTTATGACAATCAATCGATATATGAAAAAATGCGCACCCACATATTATAGCAGTTGATGAGTGTCTTTTCAAAAGGACTTACTTTTGTAAGGTTTCCATAGATAAATTAGTCCTTTTGAAGAGACGCGGGTAGATGGACAGATGAATTCGTGAGGGTTGCGGGGAATCAAATGGATGCGGTCAGTGCAGTTTGTAGCGTGTCATGGTGAGGCATATGTTGAGCAGTGGACGTCTGTGGCTGATAGATGGATAGAGATTTGAAGAGACACTCCTGTACCAGTTGTACCCACGAAAATGAATCCGTAAATAAATAGATTAATTCGTAGATTACTTTATATAGCTATGGAGCGCAGCATATTAGGTGTAAAACTAATGGATCGAATCCGGAACACCACGCTGCGCTCACAAACCAGGATAGTTGATGTAGCTTGGAAGGCGGCCAAGTTGAAGTGGGACTGGGCTGGTCACGTCTGTCGCATGCCCGACGACTTGTGGGCCAAAAAAACCACAGAGTGGAAGCCCCACAACTCGAAACGGAGACGTGGCAGACCCCGTAGGCGATGGCGGGATGACTTGGACTCATTTTCGAAGGACTGGCCAGATACAGCTCAAAACCGCGACAGATGGAAGAAAAGGGGGAGGCCTTTGCCCAGCAGTGGGACATAATAGGCTCATAATATATATAATATAGGTATATGACTCTCGTATTTATTAGGATATGATATGATAATAGTATGATATAATATATGTAATTATATCTACATGTATTTTATTTTGGCATTACACATATTTTATTATATTAAGACATTAGTCCATACTCCATAGTGTATCTGCGCATACTAACTTGTTCGTTTGTCTATCCCGTTATTTTCTCATTTGCTCAAAGGTTAACTGGAAGAGATCCCTTATAGGAATAAGATCGCCTTTGTACATATGTTTATTGTTTTGAAGTTTTGTGAATTGTTTTTGTTTACAATAAAGCGTTTACATACATACATAAAGAGACACCTAAACGACGACGTAAATTACGGAAAACGGTTTAATTGAGAATAATAGTTGAGATGTATTTAGCATTGCAAATTTCCTGTCGTTCGCGTGTCGCGTTACTCATGCCTCATTGAACGCGTTATGGTAATGGATTGACGCCATTGAAATGCGATATGGCTGTGTGGTGGCAGGTGAGGTAATTAATAGCTCCCAATTTTCAACTTAACTGGTAACATAGTAGTTTGGAAGCATCTCGTGTATTTGCAAGTTATAATGTATCTCACGATATACATAGCTATTCATGACGAACGAAGATACAGAGAATTTACTGACTGTCGTAAAATAAATATTTGTTTTTGATTTTTTTGTAGTTTAGTGCTAATTTTGGTAGGTTATTTAAGTTATAGTAAGCTATATTATAATATAGATGAATATTTAATTTAATTTTAGTCTTTCCTTTTGCTCAAGGGCAACTGTAGTTGAAGTTATATAAAATTTTAATTGAATTCTGTATTATAAATCTTAGCCGTACCTCTCTGTATATTATGTTGGTACAATAAATCTATTTGTAAGTATTTTAATCTATCTATGTATACATATCTCATTTATAAATTAATTAATCTCAGTAACTCCATTAGTATTCTTTTTGTTTCAATACAAATTGAATTTATGTGGAGACAAAGAAATTCAGGTCCTGATTTCAGGAAAAATCTTAATAGAGTGATGCAGGATCGTCTCTTGTTTTGTAATAAATTATAGGATTTTTGTTTTCTTCTGGGGTTACTACTCTAGCAGATACTTAACTAAATAGAAGAATGCACCGAATCGAGTTCTATGGCCCCGTTACTGTAATGGGTAATGTGGCTCATTCATATATACTGGGTCACCTTCGTCGTAGTGTATTCAACTTAACAAGATATAGGTTACAAATATTTCAGCCTAAGCATTGATTCGGCGTTTGACACTGACATATATATCCAAGATATCTCTGCTAGATACTTATTTTAGCGATATATGGTTAAAGACATTTATTTCTCATAATAATTTGAATCTGTTATCATGAGAAATGTAACATAGACGAGTAATTGTACCTTTTCAATATAAAATGTCAACTGACATGAATATAAATTTACCCTATTTGGGACGAATAAGTAATTTTAATAGGCTTAAGACTTTAAATGGTGAGTACAGTAATGGCGAGTCTCTTAAGAACAAAAATTACAGGACTGAGTTAATGCTCACTACACTAATGTGTAGTATACAATATTCATTAATAATATCTCCTTTCAATTGTCAACTCCTGAATGTCCTACAATGCTGTTTCACTAGCTGATATGACTAAGGATATAACCAGACATCAAAATTTTAGGAGTCACAAGTTATCGATATAATAAACCTAATAGGGTTGGATAAAACATCGACAAGTAAATGTCGATATGGAAATCCTTACCTGTCACTCTCAATATTCCGATGTCTTCGGTATAATGCCGAGATATTTCATAATTTGGAATATTGCAATACGTCGTCGAATAGAGGCCCTGGGTTATACCAACACGTTAGCTCCACCCACTTGCACGGGTAATGGGGCAAGTTGGCCCATTATAGATTTAACTGCCATTTCATGTCGCCGTTTTTATGTACCACTTAAACTTTTTCATAGATTTATGGTACATCCATAACATGAATAGTTTGAGTGTTCAAGGTGACGTGGATTACATAGTACCTACATTTGCAAAATACCTCATTTTCTGTAAGAGTGCCCTACTGATGAGCAAAGGTCTCTCCCAAAGATTTCCACTGGTTTCAATCTGACGCCTCTTTCGACCACTTGCTCAGCAATCCGTCCAAGTCATCCCGCCACCTCCAACTTGGTTTATCCTTGGGGCACAGGTGCATATAATGGCCCATTTTACAGGGTGTATTTCTGATTTCTGGTTAGGGTATAGTTTTATTATACGAGTATATACGTAGTTACAAAGTATAGATACAGAGCTCAACACGCAAAGAAAAATAAGATTGCACTCACACGTCGTCCACGCAGCAGCACGCAGCGCCCCCAACAAGGTGGACCGACGACCTGGTCGTGGATCGCGGGCAGAAATTCGATGAGGGCGGCGCAAGACCGATGGTTGTGGACAACATTGGTGGAGGCCTTTGTTCAGCAGTGGACGTCTAACGGCTGATATGATGATGACGATGACACGTGGTCCACACCAGGAATGCAATCTTTGGATTGCCAGTCCAACGTCCTAACCTTTAGACCATAGACGCACTTACTTCCAATTATTGTGAGCGCATCTTAATTTTCTTATAGCAATTAAAAATGTAGTGGTAATTTACCCACAATAAAAACATTTCCAAATATAATTTTACTCCGATATTAATATTATATGTAGTAGATTATAAAAAAAAATGAAAACCGGTCAAGTGCGACTCGGACTCACGCACCCAGGATTCCTTACAAACACTTTCCATCCTTAAGTGGTTAAGTTAATAATAATTCCATACGAATGAGGTGCAAAGTTAACGTAACCAACCCCATTTGTTGTATGGGAGCCCCCCCTTAAATATTTATTTTATTTTATTTTTAGTATTTGTTGTTATAGTGGCAATAGAAATGCATCATCTGTGAAAATTTCAACTGTCTAGCTATCACCGTGCTTGAGATACAGCCTGGTGACAGACGGACGGACGGACGGAGAGCGAAGTCTCAGTAATAGGGTCCCGTTTTTACCTTTTGGGTACGGAACCCTAAAAAATTAAGCAGAGTAATCAGATTTTTTTTTATCAACAATATTCTATACTAATACCCACAGACGTTTACCGCAAGACAAAGGTCTGGTGTTAAGAAAAAAACAATTTAAGTAAATGGATCGTTGTTGAAACATTATCCCTGATGTTTGGCTCAAATAATGAATATACGCGATATAATCCGTTTTAAATGGTTTTATTAAAATGTGTGACAATCTCGGAAACCGAAGGAAATAATATTCAGGTCTGCTGGTTACATTACAATAGGTTCCAAGCTGTGAAATCTAAGAACAACAACTAATTATACGGTATTTCAAACGTTAAAGAAGACCCTCATAATTGTCAGATACAATAGCCGGTGTCATAATAACCGTCATTATAGTAGCTATACATTTTCGCGTCCTAACAATTTTGCTGAATTGTAACACGAAACATGGGAGGAAGTAATAAAGACAGCTTACAGTGATCCCAAACTACCTGGGTAACTCTTTAAGCGTTTCAACTGGCTAATTAATTGCCTTTGCTGCAATACAGGAGTCATGAGAATTTGTGAAAGGCGATCGAGGTTAGCGATCAATTAACCTATCAATGAATTCTTAATTAGCTGATTATTTCGAGATTTTGAGGCTGGTCCTATAATGAAAGTTGCTCAGTGTGAATCTCCTTTTCACCTTTGTCATTCTCACTCATGACTTATGAATCACGCAATATTAACGAACTGTATATAATGCATCATGTATAAAATGGGTGGAAGAAGAGCTGTTGGACGCAGGAAGAAATCGTCGCTGCGAAACATCCAGGAATGGACTGGAGTCACAAGTGCTGCGGAGCCTTCCAACGTCGCTAAAGACCGAGATAAATGCGAGATGAGAGCTGACTGCCAATCTCCAATAGTTGGAGAGGCACTATAAGAAGAAGAAGTATAATGTAGTGAGATTTTCGATAACCTTATTGAGGTAGTGGTTTTAGCATTGAGGTGTAACACCATTTATGGTTGAAATGTTGACGACGACGCGGTTGGCACAGTGGTGCAGCCGCCTACTTAGCCGACAGTCCTGAGTTTGAATCCCGGCAAGGGCAAATATTTGCGTGAACTCGAATATCTAATAGTCTCTGGGTCCTGGATGTTCTGTGTATTTATATATATACTAGCTTTTGCCCGCGGCTTCGCACGCGTAAACACAATATCATCCGTTCACTACACTTATTGCGAGGCCAAAGGCCGAGCTCCGCGTAGCACCGAAGGTGCGGAGCGTCCTAAGGAAACCGCCCACCCACTTAATGTAAGTCGAAGTAAGTTAATGCGAGGCCGAAGGCCGAGCTCCGCGTAGCACCGTAGGTGCGAAGCGTCCCAAGGAATCCGCCCACCCATTTAATATAAGTTGAAGTAACTTAATGCGAGGCCGAAGGCCGAGCTCCGCGTAGCACCGTAGGTGCGGAGCGTCCGAAGGAAGCCGACCACCCACTTAATATAAGTTGAAGTAACTTAATGCGAGGCCGCAGGCCGAGCTCCGCGTAACACCGAAGGTGCGGAGCGTCTCAAAGAAGCCGCCCACCCACTTAATATAAGTTGAAGTAACTTAATGCGAGGCCGAAGGCCGAGCTCCGCGTAGCACCGTGGGTGCGGAGCGTCCCAAGGAAGCCGACCACCCACTTAATATAAGTTGAAGTAACTTAATGCGAGGCCGCAGGCCGAGCTCCGCGTAGCACCGAAGGTGCAGAGCGTCCCAAGGAAGCCGCCCACCCACTTAATATAAATAAATAAATAAATAATAAATAAATATCAGACAACCTCACACAAATCGATCTAGTCCCAAATTAAGCTCAAGAAGGCTTGTGTTATGGGTACTAGACGACGATATATATACTTATATAGATAAATATATACTTAAATACATAGGAACAACCATGACCCAAGCACAAATATTCGAGTTCATCACACAAATATTTGCCCTGGCCGGGATTCGAACCGGGGACCGCTGCTCAGTAGGCAGGTGCTTGCAAACTGAGCCAACCGCGTCGTCAAAAAATATAAGTTGAAGTAACTTAATGCGAGGCCGAAGGCCGAGCTCCGCGTAGCACCGTGGGTGCGAAGCGTCCCAAGGAATCCGCCCACCCATTTAATATAAGTTGAAATAACCTAGTGCGAGGCCGAAGGCCGAGCTCCGCGTAGCACCGAAGGTGCAGAGCGTCCCAAGGAAGCCGCACCCACTTAATATAAGATGAAGTAACTGCATGCGAGGCCGCAGGCCGAGCTCCGCGTAGCACCGAAGGTGCGGAGCGTCTCAAGGAAGCCGCCTATTAAGTTACTTAAACATATGTTAAGTGGGTTGGCGGCTTCCCTGGGACGCTCGTGAAACTCGGCCTGCGGCCTCGCATTAAATTACTAAGGGTTTATAAAGTAACTTAGCACCGAAGGTGCGGAGCGTCCCAGGGAAGACGCCCACCCACTTAAAATATGTTCAAATAAATTAATGCGAGGTCGCCCACCCACTTAATATAAGTTTAAATGTGTGAGCCGCTTTCCTGGGACGCTCTGCACCTTCGGTGCTATGTGAAGCTCGGCCTATGGCCTCGCATTAAGTTACTACTTATATTAGTCAGTGGGCGCCTTCCCTAGGACGCTCCGCACCTTCGGTGCTACGCTTGTGAACATGATCTTGGTTTAATTAAAATTGAGGCAAGATTTATGTTTAAAAAATTGTTTTGAATATTTATTGTCTATTGTAGATTTAAATAACTTAATGCGCGGCCGCCCACCTAGTTAATATAAGTTTAAGTGTGTGAGCGCCTTCCCTAGAACGCTCCGCACCTTCGGTGCTACACTTGTGAACATGATCTTGGATTAATTAAAATTGGGGCAAGACTTATGTTTAAGAGATTGTTTTTAGGGTTTTGTACCCAAAGGGTAAAAACGGGGCCCTATTGCTGAGACTTCGCTGTCCGTCCGTCCGTCTTTCACCAGGCTGTATCTCAAGAACGGTGATAGCTGGACAGTAGAAAATTTCACAGATGACGTATTTCTATTGCCGCTATAACAACAAATACTAAAAATAAAATAAAAAAAATATTTAAGGGGGGCTCCCTACAACAAACTTCATGCGCGAGCCGGACTCGCACTCGCCCAATTTTTTAATATTTATTGTCTATTGTAGATTTAAATAACTTATTGAGAGGTCGCTCACCCACTTAATATAAGTTAAAATGTATGAGCGGCTTTCCTGGGACGCTCTGCACCTTCGGTGGTATGTGAAGCTTGGCCTACGGCCTCGCATTAAGTTACTACTTATATTAGTGGTTGGGCGCATTCCCTAGGACGCTCCGCACCTGCGGTGCTACGCTTGTGAACATGATCTTGGTTTAATTAAAATTGAGGCAAGACTTATGTTCAAAAAATTGTTTTGAATATTTATTGTCTATTATAGATTTAAATAACTTAATGCGAGGTCACCCACCTACTTTATATAAGTTGAAGTGTGTGAGCGGCTTCCCTGGGACGCTCTGCACCTTCAGTGCTACGTGGAGCTCGGCCTACGGCCTCGCATTAAGTTACTACTTATATTAGTGGGTGGGCGACTTTCCTAGAACGCTCCGCACCTTCGGTGCTTCGCTTGTGAACATCATCTTGGTTTAATTAAGATTGAGTCAAGACTTAGGTATGTTTAAAAGATCGTTTTTAATATTTATTGTCTATCGTAGATTTAAAAACTTAATGCGAGTCGGCCCACACACTTATATAAGCTTAAATGTGTGAGCGGCATCCCTGGGACGCTCTGCACCTTCAGTGCTACGTAGAGCTCGGCCTACGGCATCGCATTAAGTTACTACTTAAATTAGTGGGTGGGCGACTTCCCTAGAACGCTCCGTACCTTAGGTGCTACCATTGTGAACATCATCTTGGTTTAGTTTAAATTGAGGCTAGACTTATGTTTATATATCGTTTTGAATATTTATTGATTATTGTAGATAACTATTCAAAGCGCGTTGAAAAATAATTAGCTCATAGTCCTACCTGAACATATATTAATGACATCTATTAAGATGACAATATAGTAGTTTTTGATACAAGTGTGGAAAGTATGTCATTTTGAACGAGTCCCGAGAAGTCTTGGCCTGAGCCGCAAGGCGAGGGTCAAGACTCGGGACGAGTTAAAATGACAATTCCACACGTGTACCAAACAACGTTTTTTAATACATTTGCGAAAAATTGCAATAATACAAGTTTAAAACATAATTGAAAGGGGCAATTATATTTATTTCTGTCTGATAAAAATTAAGAGTACCTACAATTTTTAGAGCAATTGTCAAGGGTCGCATTTGCTGTTAAGTTTAAAGTTTTATTCAATTTGTTAATAATTCTCTTTTTCTCGTTTCCAGCCAATAAAATGTTCATAGACGGCAATGTAATTTTTCTTTCGATTTTGCGGGTAAAATACTCTCACTTGCAATTTTTGCCTTGGCTCGTATAAGAGCGGTGTTAAATCTATTCTGGTAACATCAGAATCCATCATTTTCTATGAAAAACTCTTATTTTATAAATCTTTCGTGTCATTTACACATACTTAAAACAATCTTGAATGAAAAAGAAAGTTTTACTTTTAATTGTAATATTTTTTTTCAAGTTGGCGTCGGCTGTCATCATTCAGCCAAATCAAAAGAAATAGTTTTAATATTTCCGAAGAGATATGATAATGTTACACAGTAATTTAATTGATTCCAAACAATAAACATCGTGAATCTGTTTTTAGTTCTTTACACTTCATATAATTGTAGATAAATATATTATTTAATACACAAAAATAGCGATTATTCATAATTATCATGAATTTATAAAGCAGCGTGTGGGTCACGCTTAATACTGTATTTTCTAATCTGTGACAATACCTTTCTTTTTAATTTTTTTAGGTCACGCATAATACTCATTTGCTCATTAAATAATAGTCACTCAAACAAATTATTAACACCGTTTTTGAGTTTTTTTAATAGATAACCCTTTGATTGATCCAATATGCAATTTAAATATTTTAAGCATAATTATGAGATATACACCTGCAATGCGGCATGACGTTATAAATAAAGTCAGAAAGTGATTGACCTTTGTTTGGATGTATGAGGTATGACGTGTTAGTACAACAGAAAATTAAAAAAATTTGAAAAGTAAAAAGCACTAGTTCGAAATAACCAACTTTTCGCACGATTTGCAGCTACGAAAACTACCACTTTTTGAGCAACTGTATTAAAAAATTATTTTCTTCTACAATGGTACTAATACTAATATAATAATATGACCTGTCATAATAATTTCCTAAGTAACGCCATAAGATTCAGGTGCCAACTTAACTCAATCGAGCGTACGTCAATAATGGCGACAGCACCACTGAACGGATACGTGATGGCCTCACTGTTTTGTTATCCGTGGTATAATGAATAAGGAAGCAAAGGAAAATGCATGAGATGACACGGTTATTATTTCAGTAGGTTCTGGGTTCAAATCCCGGCTGGGTGAAATCCTTTCTACATTGTAAATTTTATAATTTTGTCTTGTCTCGAATCATGGTTGTTTTTCATACAAAATGCATACATTGTCGAGCAGCAACTCTCAATAATTGATACACTGCTGCTTATATTATTAGGTATGCGATCAATATTCAACAACTTCGGTAGTAATTCTCGAAGTCCGGGTTAACCCATCACACTACACCCTAGCTTGTGCCGAATCGTGGTCACAGGCACGCAACGACGTGCGTGAATCCTTTACATGTATGGAGCTGGTGTTATTAACTCGGGAAAAATCTTAACAGCGCGATGCAGCCGCTAGTATGGAGATTTTGTCAAGGTAACAACGCCATCTAGTGGAAAATTGGGTCATCAACAAAATCTCAACACGCCGTTAAAAATAAAGAATGATTGATATTTATTACTTTGAATAAATTTTATATATAAAAAAACTACATAGATGCAAAATTGTCGCTAAATATATCGTATATTTATCGTTCATTATACATTTCGCTACCTTATTAGTAAGTTAGGCCAAACACAAACAATACCAAAATTTGCGCCTAATGTTCTAAATGTTGGTTGGTAAAACATATTTAGAACTGTATTTAATTTACTTAAATTGATTCGAAATACTTTTATTTCAATTACACTCGATAAAATAGCATTAAAAAATCTGTTTTATTCATTAACGTTTTTAATTGCGTCTCCGGGATTTGGTCGATACTTACAAACTACAGAAGAATATAATTGTATATTCAATAAAAGAGCATTAGTTCCTATTGTCGCAAATTGTGTTTTTAAAGAAATGTATAATTTTTTTTTGGGCATGAGACAATTTACAACGAACATTGCACTCATATTTTCGTCTGTGTTGGTCGATAATTGGCGCCATCTTTTCTATCTAACTAAGACGGTTTCCGTAACTCAACGCCTCAAACAACCTTAACCTTATTGTTAATGCCGGTGGGCCGCGCGGAGGTATTATGTCGAATTCATACTTTTTAGTTTTTGTACACGTAAGAGCCACGCGGGGGTCGCGTCGTTCTAAATTCAAAATCACAAACGCTGTCATTATAAGGTTTACACATTGTAAGGAAAATATTACATGGAATTTATGTTTTCAGAGATAAATATTAATCATAATAAAAAGTATCCTATAACCATCTTTGGATGTTCAGCTATTCCTGTACCAAAATTGGTAGCTTTTTATCCAGCCGTTTCGGCGTGATGCGAGGACAACGGTTTTTTTGAAAACAGATGGCGCCAGGTTGGCACGGCGACGCGTGTCCATACAAAACAACTATCCGGCTGCATCACGCTATCGAGATTTTTCCTGAAATCATGACCTCCCTCCATAGAAAATTTATTTTCAATATACAAATTTAGGATTTTATAATAGTAATAGATATATAGATATAGATATAGATATAGATATAGATATAGATATTTATCTATATAAGTATGTATGTATATCGTCGTCTATTGCCAACCCAAGCCTCTTACTGAGCTTACTGAGGGACTAGATCGATTCGTGAAATGTTGAGCAGCTTCCATAACTATACATTATTATTTTTATCGAGTCAGTTTTTCGAGAAATGTTCTCGAGGTCTACCGCTCACAAAAACCGATAGTTCTGAAGCGAGTATATTGTGAACATCTAAAGTGTTTCCTGTACCTTTTTAGCTTTTCATATGTATGTCGGAAAATCTTAATTTAAAAGCCACGAAGGCATTGTAAGGATACCGTTGGCGCTTTAGCGGCAATAATTCCACTGGAAGTCAGGAAATAAGCTGGCACCATAAACAACACCTCTGTTAGTGCTCTATGGCACCTTTAGTGCCGCATGGCACCTTTGGCGCGCAAACTTTCTGCCCTAAGATTTATCGGGCGCGTATTATGCTAAATTGAAAGGAAAATTGTTTTTCAAAGACTCGGAGTGAATGTTCTGGAAAACTGCGGTGATAGGAAGTTTGGCTGAATTGGGAACTGGTTTTGCCTACGTAATATTGGTATCCTAATAAAGAAAAAGTTTGAAAAAAATCAGGAAAAAAAAACTATTTTTTTAATCACCAGGTCATCACCATTTAACAGCTATGTCTATCCAAGATGTTGATACTATATTTTATACTAGCTGTACCGCGCGGTGTTACCCGCTCATCCCACGGGAACACAATTTTTTTTCGGGATGAAATGTAGCCTATGTGTTAGTGTCAGCTACCTTCATACCATTATCAAAATTGGTTCAGCCAATTGAGCGTGAAGAAGCAACAAACACACATAAACACACTCAGAAACTTTCGCCTTTATAATATTAATGTGATTTCCAACCGTTTTGGCGTGAAGAGTGGACAAAGAAAACAGGTGACGCGCCCATCCAAATTCTGCATCGTGTTGTTGAGATTTTACCTGATTAGTTTTCTATAGAGAGGGGTCACCTCTCTATAGAAAACTAATTAAGTATCAAAATTTTATAATAGTATACATGTCGTGATGCCGAAATATTACACTTCTTCTTTCTTCTTGTTTGTCCATCCCTGTTCACGTTATTCGGGGTCGGGTCTCCTCACTCTTTAGCGCCATACTGTCCTGTCTTGGGTTGTCTTCTGGCAAATGGGCGTGCTTGAGGTGTCTCTTTATATTTGTCCACCAGGTCGACGGCGGGCGGCCTCTGCCCTCTTCTGTGGAATATTACAATACTAAAAAGGAGAATAATAACATTCCGTCGAAATTAGCACCCTTATCAACTTAATCCGGCTCCTACGACCAAAATCGTCCTCACTCCATATATTTAAACACCCAAACAATGGCAAAAGTACGCAAAAGGCTTTAGAACAATCGCACAGATTCGGTTAATTACATCCGCCGGTTAAATTGCCCTAATTAATAAAAAAACACGGAATTAATGCGGGCAATGGCGATTTTGCGATGAGAAATCACCTTTTTTCAGGGATTCTTGTTCTAATTCAGTGAACAAAGGGTTGAAGGGGTTTCACCTTATAAACGGTCCGGTAGTTTTGACATTTTTGATATGATGTCTAAGATGGTTAGTGAGTGTTTAAAATGCAAAATGCACAATATCAAACTTCTGAATTATACCTTCGTTTAGGAGCATTTTAGCTATAAAAGAGCTTAGAAAATGTTGTAGACAATCAAATTTACTATAACCTACATTTTAAATTTTTGTTTCAAAGACAGAGAGTTACGGAGATATGCACATTAATTAAATATTAATAAAAATTCAAAACTACCGGACCGTTTGTAAGGTCACCCCTAGTACTTTATATTCACCAAACTGTTCCAGGGAAATTATTTTTTATAACACTCATATTTTATACAACTGCTATAAACAGTGTAGGATACACTTTTTAAGGTTCCGTACTCAAAGGTAAAAAGGTATTTTGATCTTCGTAATGAACGTCTAAAACTTTTATATTAGATGTTCTTTGCGGAGATCAAAATAGAGAACCTTCAAAATAGAGAGATTAAGTATGTTTATTCTGAGACTTCAAAAAATATTGAATTATTGAGATATTATTAAAACGTTTGTGTTTTAATCATATATTTGAAGCTTTACAATTAGATCAAGTTAACGTACTTAAAGCCTGACCAGAAATATATGAGGATGCGCCATATTGCGGAATTTCACTGGAACTAATTTCTTACACTGGCAATGATTTTATGATGGTTTGTCAACAATGTCAATGTCATTCGTGGTGATTTATTTAAAAGGCAAATATTTAAAATCATCCAAAGAAAATGCCGAAAACTTTTCACAATTGTGAACGTAAAATTATAAATAAAGTGTACATGTGTTTACTACACGAAAAACAGTCAGGAAAAGAGTGCATTCCTCTAAATGATATTACGAGGTGAGCATAGTGGAACTGACAGGTATTTAAAACTAATGTCATTATAGTGGGTTGCGATTGGTTGCAAAATTGTTGCCATGTAAATCGTATAAATTGCGCCCTCTTGACAATCCTCATATATTTCTGGTCAGGCTTTAAATATTTAAACATGTCAAAATACTACATTTTCTACAGTAGCAAATTCCACCATTTTCTGTCTCCGACACGCAATGTGTCAGTTTGCGGCCAGGCTGGCTGCGCTAAATGCACAATTAGTGATCTCGTTAGTAATGTTTGCTTTAACGCACCGTGCACAATAATGTTACATTATATAACATGATTTTACCTCAAGTGCCGTTTTAGAGCTCTGTGGAAACTAAAATAATTCAGTAACTGCAATTTTTGATTTGAATAAAACTATTCAAACAGATCGCTTATTATAATTTCATTTTATTTAATAAGGATACCTAACTATATCTAGGCAGTTAAAAGAAAATATTATTTCGAAAGGTATCTATAAAATAAAGACAAAAGTTGAAGTAGGTATATTTTTGCCCCAAATGCATATATGCAAATGCAATAGATGAACTGCATATTTATGCACCGCACTGACGAAGTGTCACTTGGAACACTGTTAGGTGGCAACTGAAGGTCTCGATTTATGCGGGTTGAGGCGGGGGAAACGAAATAGTAGTCACACAGATGTAATGTTTGTCTCATGACAAGTGAACGACAAAAATTGGCGTGGACAATCTTAAATTGTAAATAATTCGTAACATAAGCGTACAATTATTATTTGACATACAGCCCGACACAAAAGAGTAGAAAATAAATGAGGGTGCCACTTCCTTCGCAACTGTCACATTTTTGACGTAAAGTGCTTGAATATGGTAACCATTTTGTATGAAAAATTTCAAAGTAGTTGTATCAAAGTCCATCAATCAAGGTTATTGATTTTGCTGTATTGTCCGCGTGAACCGTTCAAATATCATTCATTCATTATGTCCCTTTTTGTACAATATATGAAACCTATGCCATACAAAATAAGGCTATGTTTCCTGGACAAAACCACACAAAACTTTCAAACGTCTTGCTTCGCCTGTTTGCCTATTTTTTATCTATTTGAAATAAACGTCGGTCTGGTATGATGAAAATTAGTGGCTTAATTCGATTGACTCATCAGTCGTCACGGACACGTACTATGCACAACTGCATGGCCAATTTATGAATGACTTCATTTATTTTGCCACAAAATTCTGCAGTTCACAGTAAGTAGCCTAAGGTTCATAAATTAAAGAATGCGTAGATGTCCATAAGACGAATTTGTATTTATATTATTATAAAACGCATTACCTATGGTATGGAAGATATTAAAGCGTAAATGACCGAATAAATGAGAGACTCATTACATTACGTTCAAGTTTAAGCCACGCAATCGCGTCGTGGGGTGTGTCTGAAAAATCGCCACCATCAGTCTCAGAGTCGAATCGTTTGTGTCATTACCGCCCCACCCTACTTGTAAGGGTGTGATTCAGAATCCGCGTTTAGTTCGGACCAGGAAGTTTTCTGAAGTCAATTTAAATTCCACATCATCTATAGGTACATATAAACGGATAAGTCCTGAGTGACTAACAAGTCTTGAGTGACTAACAAATCCTAAGTGACTGACTCATCAACGCAGAGCCGAAACTACTGAACAGGAACTTGATTTTTACTGTATGTCTAGTATATAACGCAAGCAAGGAATAAGAAGGGATATTTCAAAACCCATTCCCTAAGGGGATCAAATTGGGGTTGAAAGTTTAGATGGAAATCGTGTAATTTTTGAGTAAGAAATATAAAAGTTTGTGTACAGATTTTCCATCTAAAAACAAGAAACTAAATTAATGAAACATGTCTCATTTTTTTTTTAAATGTGGGTACATCACAATTTTTATTTAAACTATTAATACAGTCCAGTACGTTAACCACTTTGTACATGGAGCTAGGGTAGGTACATTTCTAAAGACTGGGCTGACAGGATAGTGGCATCTGAGTGATCTACAATCGACCTATGATAATTGTAAATCTGGATTAAGCTAGCTGGAATAAATGTGGATTTAGAAAAAAAAGTCATCAAAATAAAATATTTTAATATCAGTGACAACCCTACTAATTCAAAGGTTTTATTTGCATTTTAAATTGACACATGTCTTTAATTTAAATAAAACCATTTAAACGGATTATATCGCGTATATTAATTATTTGAGGCTCCCTGACGTTTCGGTACCTTCACAGGTACCGTTGTCAAAGGTTGACTGAGAAAAACACAATTTATTAATATAGGCGATATAATCCTTTTAAACTGTTTTATTTAAAGAAGAAAATAATATGTCTTTAACTTTAACAAGCGATGTTCAAAAGATGCTAGGGTTGATAATATTGTGCAGATTTTGACACTAATGTTTAACGAACTGTATCTCAAAAATGGATAGAAATATTTACATAGTTCATTGGTGAATAATTAAATACTCAGCCTGAACAATTCCCTGTTTGCTTAAAAGTCCCTCGATCTGTTCCACCCTGTATGTATTTTTTTGTCCTGTAGTAAAAAAACTGCGTGATTATAAAAATAAGTTTACGTTTATATTAGATGGAGACATAGATAGATAACAACTTTATTCATATCCACAACAACAGCAACATACGTTTCTACAGGTACGAGGATCTACAGGTAATACAATCAGTTCTGTAATCTGACGACGCGTTTGGCTCGGTTTGTAGACACCTGCCTACTGAGTCGGCGGTCCCGGGTTCGAATCCCGGCCGGGGCAAATATTTGTTCTTGGGTCATGGATGTTATCTATATATGTATTTATATTATGTATATCGTCGTCTAGTACCCATAGTACAAGCTTTGCTTAGTTTGGGACTAGGTCGATTTGTGTATGATTGTCCTTTAATATTTATTATTATTATTATTATTAGTTACGCTGAGCGAGGATAAGTAAATAAACTTATTCCATTGGTTAACAAAAGCACATCCCTCGCTACACATTCTCGCACATCTCTGGAAACGCCTAAATTTAATATATAAGCTAAACAATTTCCTAACTAGTTTATTATCAAAACAAAACACTATAGAAAATAAAAATCATTCAAAGACAACTCTCTAAAGCCCGACCGCATCGTCATCGTAACCTAAGTTGGACTTTAGTGCCGTTTCAACGCCAAACTTTTCTACTTGTGTTTATAGTGACTTTTCATGTCTGTCACGTCAACTATTACGAAACTTAACTCTTAAACTTAACAGACGCTGCTTAGTGGCTCCCACCGACATGATCTCGTCGTGTAACCGAGACACAATGTCGGTATTTTGTTTCATTTCACTGTAAGAATGATAGGACTTATTTTCTTTGTGTTAACCTAACCTAACTAAAGTTGATTTTTATTAGTCAAAGTGATTTGACGGATGTCGTAAATTATATTTCGTTATTCAGAAATTATTTCTTAAAGCAATTAATCAGAAAACACGTAATTGCTGATAATAGATTGACTATTATTATTGATAAAAAGTGATATGCCATCAATCAGAATTTACAGAAAATATTTCACAAACAGTTCTAGAATAAAGTTTTTAAAACTCATGCAAGCATTTGTTAGACAGGTTAACTCAAATAGGTAATAAATCTAAAATGTCGTTTAGAACAACATTTAACCAGTCTCGAACGAAGTCGTCCAACTGGCGTTCACACTTTGTTTAAGAGAAACCAAGTTGGTCCCATGCATTTAGCCACTTGACCGTCCGACGATAGCATAGTATCCAAAACCAATATGCTCCTAACCGTCCGCGGATACCTTACTATCCAAGATTGGAAGACGGAACAGTTGATTATAGTGGCTTCTAGTGGAATGATTCGGCATTATTTACTGATTATCTTGATGCAACAACGTAGCCTAAATAAATAGTTTGCTGTAAAAAATATAAATGGCAGTGTAGTTACGCTAGTTTTGTAGAAAGTTGAGGATGCGCAGCGCGGGGCGTGCGTCGCTAAAAAAACCCGGACGGTTGACAGGAAAATAGTCTCGCGGGCTGGACGGTCAAGTGGTTAACTTATACTTGAAATTATCTTGCACAGGTCTCGTAGAATTGTAACGATCAAGACAGTATTATTAAATTAAAATTAAAAAAGATACCTCTGCTTCATGAATTTCAGTACTATGCTTTAAGCTTTTCAGCCTACGGCTCAGGTAACACTCAACTGGAAGGATTTTTCATGACACACTGGAAAGGGAAAAAATACAGAAAATTAAAATATTTGCAAGGAAATATTCACAAGAAAAGTTGGGAAAAATTCTAAAAATATTAGGGAAATTCTTTTCAGATTAAAGGAAACCTATAACGAGTTAGGTATCCTAACAGGGAAACCTATGAATTATCCAGATAATAATAAATTATAAGTAGCTAACTGAACTATAAATGGAAACTTATAGGAACTATGTTATACTATATAATAGGATAGGAAAATGAATATTAGGAAAATAATAGGGATTTTGTCTAGATAATATACAAAAGCCATAAGATTTTGAATTAATTTAGAAGAAATAGTACTTTCAAGGAGGCCTAGAACTTAAAGTAGTGCAGGTACAGCTTTGGGAAGTGTTCGGGGTTCGAATCCCAGCCAGGACAGGAGTTGGGAGATAAATTTGAGTAATTGGTTCTGGGTCATGGTTATTATTTAGATAATATAGTATTTATATTATAATTATTGCCATTAGGAGCCATGGAGCTGTCTTTGCTTAGTATGGGATTAAGCCAATTTCAACCGAAGGAACCATATATCAAGATTAAACTTTGGGTGGAAACAGAACCATGATAGATAGAATTAAATGTGTATTTTTAATTGTTATATCATATAACAATTACCCATATGCCTCAAAGAGTACAATTTAAACCAAATTTTGAGTAAATAAGTATATAAGAAAAAATAATTGGATAAAAGGATAACTTACATTATATGGTGGGATATTTATGCCACTTAGAGTTTTCAGAGGGGTTTTCATGACCACTTGGTTCATCATTCTTGACAATTCACAAGGAACAGAAGCCTGGAAATCATGGGAAACACTAGTTTAAGAGGAGAAACTTTTAAGAGGTTCGGTGGAATGGTTTTAGTCAAACTTAGTTTGGTGAGAGACTTACTGATTGAATTAGTATTAAAAAACATCTACAATACACAGGGAGGAAAGTTTAGACATCACAAGAATACAAGAATGCTATTGTAAATAGAATTATTGGGATAATTATAAAAGGTAATCAGTAGCAAATTGAATTTTGTTCTAGAACAAAGAAAAATTTCCAAGGATTGGAGTAAAAGGGCAATATTAGTACTTACAGGTCTTAGATACATCCGTTCCATTTAGTTTTAGATATTGCGATACATTAGTTAGGCTGAAAAAAAAGGATTTTTTGTTTCCACTCTTCCAAGGAACATGTGGTTTTAACGCATTTGTGAATTCATAAAACAACATGTTCTGGGCCGATTTATTGGCTCATAAGTATATCTTTAGTCTTGGTGACTAATAATTTGGATATTTTGAAAGCTGAAAAGGTCTAGATTTTGAGATATTTGGGTCAAAATGCGAGTGATCGACCAATCAGACCTGACTTTGGGGCCTCAAAAACCAGAGAAGGGCTTGAAAATATTAATTGAAACTGGTACAAATTTATTAGGCATATAATGAAGTTTTTAATTTTAGTACTGAATGGTTTGGGGTCTATGGGAAAAGCGCCAAATTTGACTTTGAAAGATGTCAAAAAACATTAAAATCATAGAGAACACTACATTCGAGACACGATAAAAAGCTTGGCAAACGCCGAAATTCTAGCTTATTGGATTGACATTTTTAAACCTTTCTTAAACAAGATTGAGGTGATCTTTCAATTTTCCCCACTTTTAGGGTAATTATTTGGTGGAATATTTACAAATTAGGAGAGGATAATTAAATATAAAAATATATTACTGAGAGATTTTAAAAGGAAAATATTTTATAGTTGGAATAAATTATAAAGAGAGGGATTTGGCAGTTTTGTGAGAATTTGAGCAGGGAGAACGGAATTAGCGGGGGAACATTGGGGTATAAAAAATATTGTGAGGTAGACTGATAATGAGGGGGCTATAAAAGGCGTAGCGCGACCAGTGTTCGGGATCTTTGACTTCAAGCAGCCAGCCACCTAAGAACCAACGGGAACGGGAACGGAGCCAGGAGCCGGAGCCTTCGACAACAACGAGGCTTCGAGACCAGCTAAGCAGGCGCTGAAAACATCAATCAGTGAGTAATTTAAAAATAATCACTGGGGTTTTATATATAGCTAGGATACTGATGAGGGTTTTGGGGCAGTTGGTGGATTGGAGCTCAGGGATTATATCTATCAGTCTGGACTTGGAGGATTTAGAAGTGAATTTTTGAAACCAAACGGTGACAATGAAGAAAATTCGCTTTTAAAAGGCAACTTTACCTCGGTTGGCTGGTGGTGTGATCTCGGGGTTTATGTCTATCGGTCTGGACCTAGAATCAACACAGTTGGGCAGGCAGGCTAAGCGAGGGGCTACTATTGGAGGGTCTTAGAATAGTTAATAGGGGCTCTACGTGCGTAGCTGTATTCTTTGGGACTATTGGAGGGTCTTAGGATAGTTAATAGGGGCTCTACGTGCGTAGCTGTATTCTTTGGGACTATTGGAGGGTCTTAGGATAGTTAATAGGGGCTCTACGTGTGTAGCTGTATTCCTTGGGACTATTGAGGGATTTAGAACAGTTAATAGGAACTTTGCGTGTGTAGCTGTATTCTTTGGGGTAGAATTAGGATGTGGGTGTGTATTATACTGTTGCATGATGTATTCCTTTAGGTATCACGTCGTGGAACTATATTGTGTGTCGGCGTCTTCATGTAAACCATATTTTAATATTAGAACCTGATGTTAGCTGCAAGATGGTGTCTACGTTTTCATGAAAACTAAAGTAGATTCCTAGGTCACTGGCTGCGTCTTCATGGAAGTCTTAACTTAATATCAGAAGCTCACGATAGATATTTACCTTCCTTTTAGGGAGCTTTAGGTGCTACACGTCGATTGAATGACATGTGTACTTGACTTATTACTGATATTATCTTATGGCTAATGTGGTGTGCATGTGTGTATTAATCCGTTTAAATCCAACAGATTAAATCGGGTGAGTGCTAGGCGATAATTCCGTTGCTTTTATACTGTTTTACTAATTGAAATATGCCCTTATCTGCTACACTTCTGCTATTTATTGTGTGTGATAAGTGCTTTAAAATATGTGTTTAGTCAATTTGTTTCACGTGCGGTTTATATGATAAACGGTTGCGTATTGGAATTTTATTCCTCGGTTATAATTTCCGTCGCTTTTATACTGTTTTACCGTGTTTATGGGCTATTCAATTTGATATATGCCTCTTTCTGCTGTGCCTTTTTATTGTAAGCAATACGTGCTTTAAGAGATGTGTTTAGTCAACTCGGTTTACGTGCGGTTTATATGATAAATGTTTTGCGTATTGGAATTTTATTTTCCACGGTTATTATTCCCGGTCTGGTAGATCATTTGGATAATGGGGAGGTATGAGGAAGAATCTGGCAACACCTGACAATTTTTTTTATAAACTTTTTTTTTAATTTGGTTATATTAGTTTGTGGCGACCGCCTTATGAAGAGAGGTGGCAACACCGCACCGCTGAATGAGTGCTTGTCAAATTAGACAGATTGTTTATGATACACAAAATAACTTGTTAGTACTTAAGACCAGATGGTAATTGTTGTGTTGTATGTCTATCAGAAGATTAAAGCCGACTGTTACATGTACACGTTTGTTTTCCTGACGTCCACGTATCGTCCCTGCATCATCACACCAAAGTGGTGACCCCCGACTCTTTGAATAGGAGTCGTCCGACCGTCCTGCGCGTGCGGCTACAAATAAGCCGCCAGGCCGTTTTGCCTCAATCCAGAGCAGCATCGGGGCGCATCTTCTATAGCGCCTAAGTAATGGTCAGTCCCGCGCCTGCCGGTGCCGGCCCCGCGGAAGCCCCCCGTGCTCCCGGCTCCAAAAGCATCGTTTCGCCTGCATAGCATGGTGTTGACGGGCGGATCGGATTTATAACAGTGTAAAAGTGTGGTGAAGTGCATAAATTCGATGATACGCGTGTGCGGTACCCCAAAGTATCACAGTGGGATTGTTTGTGCTCCATGGCTAACTACAGACACTTGTAAGTAAATTGTACATTAATACAGACTGATATCAGTAGCGTTTAATTTGCTTTATTCGTGTGTTGGGGAACATTTAACACATACGTCTAACACAATAACAAACTGGTGTGCCCGGACAATCAGAACTTTATTTTTAGGTGTGCGCTACATGTATATAATTTATCATTTTTATTGTTGCTGCCTTGCATATTAATTATCTCCTTTGTTTATCAGTAAAAAAAAACAGCATTACTTTCACAGCCAATAAAGATTACAATTGTATGTTGAAATAATATTTGTGAAGTAAAACAATATTTATTTGAAGCAAAACAATAGCGGTGGATTGTTACTTTGAATTAACCATCTAATTAAGGTTAATATTTGTAGTGTTACTAAACTATATTAAGTGTTTTGTGTGGTTATTTGTTACACTTCTCCACGGTGAAGGTTTTCATTAACAAATTTAATCAGTATTGGTACTTGCTGGGGCAGTGCATTCGCTTTCTTTTTTTTTCTTAATTTTTTTATTGTAAATATAGCTTGAATCATGGCCGATGAAGCACTTCAAGCCCAGCTCAGAGAGCTGCAGAACAGAAATGCAGCACTGCAGGCAGAGTTGCAAGCCCATAAAAAGCCTGCAGCACAAAAAGTGCCCGTTGCACCCATCTCCAACGACCAAGTATGTGGAGTGTCGGTCAAATTACCACCATTCTGGACTGACAGACCTGCTGCCTGGTTTGCCCAAGCAGAGGCCCAGTTTCACATAGCAGGAATCAAATGTGATATGACAATGTTCAGCCATGTCATAAGTGTTATAGACCAGCGGCTGATCGGTGAAATCGAAGAGATAGTTTTAGAGCCTCCAAAAGAAAAAAAGTATGAAATTTTGAAACAGGAGCTCATTCGCCGGTTATCCACATCTGAGCAGGAGCGAGTAGAACGTCTTGTTAGTGATGAAGAACTTGGAGATAATAAGCCATCTGCTTTCCTCAGGCGACTTCGTTCCCTTGCAGGAGCCACCAAGGATGAGGCTCTTTTGCGACAGTTATGGATGAGACGTCTACCTCATCATGTGCAAGCTATTTTAGCTGCACACACTGACCTCAGTCTAGAAAAGTTAGCAGGCTTGGCTGACAACATTATTGAGGTGTCACCAGGCCCGTCCAGAGTCCATAAAATAGATAGTTCTGCTACACCAAGCGAAGTCTCCTCTCTCAAAGAGTGCATAGCCGAACTCTCTAAGCAATTAGCAAACCTTGCTGCATCTCAAGGGAGGAGTCGCTCCCGTAACCGGTCCTCCTCAAGATTTAGAAGCCGCAATGGGACCCCAGTGCCCAGAAGATGCTGGTACCACAAAAAATATGGCACTAATGCGAGCAAATGTATTTCTCCATGTGATTGGGAGGAAAACTGCAACCGCAATCAGTAAGGGCGGCCACTGATTGCTCCACATTAAAAAGTAAAGGCCGTCGATTATTTGTTGTAGATAAGTGTACAAAACACAAATTTTTAATAGATACAGGATCGGATTTATGCTGCTACCCTTACCGTTGGCTTAAAGAACAAAGAAAACCCACTGACTGGGAACTCAGTGCAGCCAATGGTAGCAGCATAAAAACATATAGTACTATTACACTTACCCTAGACTTGGGGTTACGTAGAAACTTTATGTGGCAGTTTGTGGTTGCAGATGTCAGTGTTGCTATTATTGGCTCAGATTTTCTGGCACATTACCACCTTTTACCTGATTGCCGCATAAATAAATTAGTTGATGGTACAACAGGACTGAACACCACAGCTTTAGCGGTTTTAACTGATCACTCCAGCGTCAAAGCCGTAGATTGCCGGAACCCTGTATTCGCACAAGTGCTTACAGAGTTCCCAGATGTTTCTAAGCCTCCTGGTTTTCCACGTGTGATAAAACACGACACTGTGCATCACATCCGGACCACAGATGGGCCGCCGATTTCATGTCGACCTCGGCGTTTGGCGCCTCATAAATTAGCAGGTGCTAAAAAGGAATTCGAGGATATGGTGCAGAATGGTACTGCGCGACCTTCGCAAAGTGCGTGGTCCTCTCCATTGCACATGGCCACGAAGAAGGACCACTCTTGGCGCCCCTGTGGAGACTATCGAGCCCTTAACGCCAGGACTATTCCAGACTGCTACCCGGTGCGTCACATAAATGATTTTTCACATAACCTTGACGGGGCAAAGGTCTTTAGTACTATCGATCTAGTGAAGGCGTACCATCAAATCCCAGTGGCCGAGGATGACATTTCGAAAACCGCCATAATTACCCCGTTTGGCCTCTTCGAGTTTCCGTTTATGACCTTCGGATTAAGGAATGCTGGTCAAACATTCCAGCGTTTCATCGACGAGGTCACACGGGTCTTGATTTTGTTTTTCCCTATGTAGATGACATCCTCGTCTACTCGGCAGATGAGGCTCAACACGAAGAGCACCTCAGAACCCTTTTGAAGCGCCTCCAAGACTACGGAATCGTTATTAACCCCTCCAAGTGCGTTTTTGGCGCCTCAGAAGTCGTATTCCTAGGATTTCATATAAGTTCGCAAGGTACTCGCCCGCCGCAAGAACGTATCCAAAACTTACTCGATTTTCCGCCTCCGAAGACCGTCGAAGGGGTGCGCCGGTTCCTTGGAATGTTAAATTATTACCGCCGTTTTATTCCTCACGCCGCGAAGGCACAGGCACCTCTGATCGAGGCAGTAGCAGCAACAAATGGCAAGGGCGCTAAGCCATTTATATGGACACCCGAGCTTCTCTCGAATTTTGATGCTTGCAAAACAAGCCTATCAAATGCAACTTTACTACAACATCCAGTCAACGGCGCGCCTCTTGGACTGTTCACGGACGCCTCGAGCGTTCACATTGGATCTTGCCTTCAGCAACTCATCAATAATCAATGGCGCCCTCTTGCTTTCTTTAGCAGAAAGTTGACTCCGGAACAGACTCAGTGGCCAGCGTATTATAGGGAATTCTTTGCGGTGTACGAGAGCGTTCAGCATTTCCGGCACATACTCGAAGTGCAGCACGTAACGATCTACACGGATCACAAACCGCTGCTGTACGCCTTCGTACAACGCCGGGATAAACTTCCGCCGTCACAGCTAAATCAGCTATCCTTCATAGGACAATTCACAACGGATATTCGGTACATTAAAGGAGAAGACAACATTGTCGCTGATGCGTTTTCCCGAATTGAGGCCATTTCCTTGGAAAAAGACTACGAGGGACTCTCAAAATCACAGAAGTCAGATCAAGAACTCGCAGATTTGTGCCAAAACAACTCTAGTCTCAAACTAGCCAAGTTTACCGTTCCCGGCACAAATATCTCCATTCAATGCGACTTGTCAACTGGAAAGCCTCGCCCTTACTTAACCCCTCCGTTCCGCCGTGCAGCATTTAATAAGTTGCATAACCTGAGCCATCCTGGCGTACGTGCCACTACTCGACTCCTTGTTGGAAGGTATGTTTGGCCTTCAATAAGAAATGATGCCCGACGTTGGGCTCAATCATGCATAGACTGCCAACGTGCTAAGGTCTCAAGACACATTTCGGCACCTCTCGGTTCTATTGTCCAACCCTCCGGCCGTTTCCAGCATATCCACATTGACATTGTAGGACCTCTTCCCACTTGCAAAGAATTCCGTTATTGCCTAACTGCGATAGATAGAGTCTCAAGGTGACCAGAGGCGTGGCCTATGCGTTCGATTACGGCAGAAGAGGTAGCCGATACTTTGATTCGTGAGTGGATATCTCGTTTTGGCACACCTTCCATAATAACTACAGATCAAGGAACTCAATTTGAGTCTGATCTGTTTTGCCGTCTAACCCAAACTCTATCTTCGAAACGCATCAGAACCACAGCCTACCATCCATGCGCAAACGGCATGATAGAGCGAGTTCATCGGCAATTAAAAGCTGCCCTCATGTGCCATTCCGAGTCTTGGTTGCAGGCTCTTCCACTGGTATTACTGGGCATGCGTACTGCTTTTAAAGACGATCTTAAGGCCACAGCTGCGGAAATGCTATACGGGGAATCCCTGCGCCTACCCGGAGAGATGCTTACACCTGTTCCAGATCGGTTGGAGAACCCTGCTGATTACGTTTCACAACTTCGAAGGAAAATGGCAGCTCTACGACCGGTTCCAGCCTCTCGCCATGCAGAACCAGCCATTTTCGTCTCTAAGGCTCTAGCATCAGCTTCTCATGTTTTTCTGCGCGATGATACAGTGCGGCGCCCACTACAACCTCCTTATTCTGGCCCTTTTGAAATCCTATCTCGGTCAGCCGTCGGGAAAACTTTAGCCCTGAGCATCAAGGGAAAAAGGGTTGTAGTGAGCGTCGACCGCGTTAAACCCGCTTTCCTGCTGTCCTCCGATCCTGAACCCCACGAACAATTCAAGGATGTTACTGCACCGGACAGTTCGTCGTCTGCGGGGCACTTTCCCAATCGTAGCGTTGAGAAAGGGACCTTGGGATTGCCCCCAGACGCTACTGCCCCAGCAAGCCAACCAGAGCCACCTGCGTGTACCACGCGATCCGGTCGTAAGGTTAAATTTAGCAAACGCGATAATTTCTTTTATTTTTGACGATTTTTCCTTCTCCGTGGGGGGGTGGTGTGGCGACCGCCTTATGAAGAGAGGTGGCAACACCGCTGAATGAGTGCTTGTCAAATTAGACAGATTGTTTATGATACACAAAATAACTTGTTAGTACTTAAGACCAGATGGTAATTGTTGTGTTGTATGTCTATCAGAAGATTAAAGCCGACTGTTACATGTACACGTTTGTTTTCCTGACGTCCACGTACCGTCCCTGCATCATCACACCAAAAGTTATTGTTGAGAATTGTAATAAGTGTAAAACTGGCTTTGTGATGCTGTTCGTGCAAAGCTAGCCTTACGTATTGCATTGTCTATGCCCGCGCTCTTTTGTCTAGATTCAGTCTCCGATCGGACAGATTTGTTGGAACGTGCATGTTTTTTGATGTTTTATTTTACAATGAATTATATTATTAAAGTTGTAATGTGCGTATTTATTCAAGCGAAACCGGCGGATACAAACCGCCACAAGTGGCGACCGTGATAAAAAAGTGACGAAAAATGGATGGAATTTTGTAGATCTGACGAAAAACAATTCGTGAACGGCAACAACTAAGAAGGATATTTAGTCGTTCTGGTACATCTCTCGAAAATAAATTACTAGAAGAGGACAGAGATTTTGATGGGATAGAAGTGGAGTTCCTGTATCTGGAAGATAAAATATCCCGTCTAAAAGTATTGGACGACATCATACAGAATATCTACATAATGAGTGAAGAGTATCAAGAAGAATTGCATAGCAAAGAAGTAGACGACTCGGAAAAGTATATAAGTTTATTTTTCACATACAATCAAAATATCTGCAGTTGAAACAAAAGCAATCGCCGAAGGAAGAAGTGACATATACAGCTGTCAACGAAGAAAAAAGGAACTTTAAACTACCAAAAATAGAAGTAAAGAAATATAACGATGACCCGAAAAATGGATACAGTTCTGGGGACAGTTCAGGAAAATACATGAAGACAAAAACATCAACGCTGAAGACAAGTTCCAGTACCTCCTTCAGTACCTTAAGGAAGAGTCTAACACGCGGGCTCTTGTGGAGAGCTTCTCCCCTTCAGCAGAGAACTACGAGAAAGCCATCGCACAATTGAAGAATCGTTATGGAAGAAAACGATTTAATTAAAAAGAAAGGTGGGTGTTATATATGTTTAAAGAGTGGACATATGGCAAAAGAATGTAAAAAATGCCTATTATGTAAACGAAGGCATTTGATTGTCTTATGTCCAGAAATACACACCACAAAGAAAGATTATAAAGAAGGCTGGGGTGGACATTGCAAGATCCTACCACAAACACTTACAGATCATCTCTATTACATACCTGTTTCTCAAAAGAGAGTATTATAGCAGGCTTGTGGAACATTGTTAGGAATTAAAGATCCACAAGAAAAGAAGAAACATGAAGAGATATTAATATATTTTGACGATAATATTTCAGAGACAGAGATGGGCTCATCTCTACTACATACCTGTTTCTCAAAAGAGAGTATTATAGCAGGCTTGTGGAACATTGTTAGGAATTAAAGATCCACAAGATAAGAAAAAACAGGAAGAGATATTAATATATTTTGACGATAATATTTCTGAGACAGAGATGGGCCGATATGAAGTGAACCATTTGTGGAAGGAAAACACTCCAGAATTAGAAACAAATTATGATCAAGCTTTAAAGAGGCTCCAGAGTACATCAAAGAAGCTTAAGAACAGGACATATGCAGACTTATGATAAGGTGTTCCAAGATGTCTAGTCTCACCACGAAAGTCAGGTCTGTATTCGATTCTTCTATGAAGGATATTAATGGATGGTCACTAAATGATTGTATGGATAAAGGATAGATGACACAGTAACGATTCCAGTATTAGGTATGATATGGAATACTATTGAAGATGACTTGCAGTGCAACGTAAACTTGATACACAAGATTAAAGACAAGATTACGAAGAGAAAACTGCTAAGAGTAAACGTTATTTACACGGACAATGGCACCAACTTCCAGGAAACAGCAAATTTAATGAAGAATATCGACTGGAATAAAGTTGAAAATACCACTGCATCACGAACCATTATATGGAAATTTATTCCACCAGGATCTCTGTGGTGGGGAGGATGGTAGGAACACATAATTGGTACAAGATAATGTAATGATGTTTAATTTGTTTAGAGTTATTAACTGTACCTGTGATTTGTAATGTTGATAAAGTGTACTAACTAAATGTTATGTAAGTTTGAAATGTTTTGTAAGTTTGAAGTTAAAAACTTATGTTCTTAACTTATTTGTTTGCCCGCGGGAGGATGTTGAGAATTGTAATAAGTGTAAAACTGGCTTTGTGATGCTGTTCGTGCAAAGCTAGCCTTACGTATTGCATTGTCTATGCCCGCGCTCTTTTGTCTAGATTCAGTCTCCGATCGGACAGATTTGTTGGAACGTGCATGTTTTTTTGATGTTTATTTTACAATGAATTATATTATTAAAGTTATAATGTGCGTATTTATTCAAGCGAAACCGGCGGATACAATCCGCCACAGTTATGGTAAACAGTGACAAATTATGTCAAAAGTTCATTCAACGCTAATAATCGCGCTTGAATAGCTGTAAGGGACTCCTTGAGGCCCTGTCTGCGACTTGTACGGATGTGATCGCTCTATTATCCGATAAATATCACAACGGATGTCTGTACTTAAACTTTGACTACTCATTATATCACTAAGACTACCCCTTACTGGAACGACCCTATTTCTATAGTTATCAGTTTTCGACTGCTATACTTCTCTTCATCTATACTCTAATAGAAATACCTGATTTATCACAGATCTAATAATTGTTTGTATATTCGACTGCTATACTTCTCATCAATTATACTCTAATAGAAATACTTGATTCATCACAGTTCTAATAAATGCTTGTATACCTATTATTCAGCTTCCTACTCGACATTTGATGCTCACTAAGGATACTACAGCTTCTAATTGGGTTACTAATAGTAATATAACTACATACTTATAGTTATCTGCATATTTAGAGGTAACATTGCCTGGGAATTTATTATAACTACTAGTTGATCAATAAGTGGATCCTTCAATAAACAAATTATGTCTAGGTAAAGTTTCCTTGGGTTGTACTGTCTTCTCGAGATTTCTAGGCCGTCGAAGCTTTGATTCCGCCTGCTTGTGCTGGAGTTGTAATGAGTCTAACACTTAGAGTGCCCACGGGCTTAAAGGTGTTAGTCATCAAATAAACGGTGCATCCTTTTGCTCTGGTGTTCAGATATCAAAGAACTCTACAGTACTATTCAGTCACGAGTTGAAGTTAAGACCAAGAAGTTCTATCAGTTTTATCCTTTATTCTAGATTAAAATAGATTCATAGATATATTTCCACATTTACTTAGGCTTTAATTATTTCATACTTAGTACTGACATTATGAAGGTTTCTTATTTAGTAGCGAGACTCTGCAAGACTTCCAAGGCAACTTAAAAAGGATTTGGGTTCTACGGACACAACGAGTAAATGGGTTCCTATATACCACTAACGATCACGACCATGGCCAATTTAATTCTCAATATATATAGTTTAAGTCTTAGAATGTTTTCCATTTATTTTAGGTAATATTTCAGAAGTAAATAGTTCAATATGGTAGGAGAGGGAAAATCTTATCTACTTAGAAAATTACTAGTATAGTTATGGTATGAGTTTCTTGGGGTTTTCATTTCCTTACGGTATAATTTCATTTCATATTAATTTCAGAGCTTAGGCAAGTTTTAGCTAGGTTAATTCAGTTAGACAGTTTCAGTTTCAGTCAGTATAGCTAGGGCAGAAAAGTTCAGTAGGTTTTCCATTATTTTCCATTAGCTTATAGCTTTCCATTAGCTTACAGTTTGTCTCTACAGTTGGTCAACTCGCCATATAGCGCTATAGCTTAGATAGTAGATAGAGTTAATTCGGGGTAGCGTTTCAGAATGGAATGAAGCTCCTAAAGGACCAGTTGAACAATACGAGGGTTAAGAGCTGGTTAAATGACGGATTCGAAAGAGGATCTAATCGACCCGGTTCAGTCTATTCACGACGCAGTCCATGCGCCCAGTGCGCCCGCGTCAACTTCCATCCCATTATTTAGTGAGTTATACCCTCAGACAAAGTCCGACTCGCTGGTAGTGAGGGCTAAACAGCCCTGATACACTTCAAGTTATGTTAAAAAAAGGAGTCTGGTTATCGGTAAACGTAGTGTAGAGTGCTCTGTTACCGAGTGGAGTGATAATTTGTACGTGATTAGTACCTCGCTGATATGAAGTCAATCCTGACTCCTGTCATATCAATACATTTTATAACTTAAAAGGATTTACTTCTTACGGGTGGGGCTATAATAGATAGTGTCAATGCATAGAGGAGAACAGATACAGTAGTAGATTACAGTCAACGGCCCCCAGAGACTCATTATCAGCGGTCGACTAAAATTATGGTGAAATGTTTAGTTCTTACCTCACTATAACCACTTCCCAGATTTATCACATTTTACACGCATCACAATATTACATACACGTAAATTATTTTCTCTTTCGGCATTCAACATTTGATGTCTTTTAGAGTTTAGTTATACTCCAAATTATATCAAATGTTGAATGCGAGTATGGTCTATTCGAAACTCTATAAGATCAAATTACCATGTCCAATGTCCAAGTCCCAATTTGATCTTTGAGTTTCTGATAGACTAACAGTTGTAACTCTACTCATAAGCATATAATTATCTAGGTACTTGCAATAAAAATGCCTGTAGGTAATTGTTTTTTTGTAAACAAAAAAATATAAAAGAAGCCGACTTTTACCTGTTTTATTTGGCCCCCAGGCAAACGTATAATATGTACTTACGCTACTTACTGCTTCTTGGAGCGTGAGTTTTTGGAACTTGTCCGTTGTCTATACTATCCTTCGCGCACATAAGGGCGTAAGTAGACACGCTTTTGTATAAAAATTGGTCCTTTTGCATTAAAGATCTTTAGTGCTATCCGAAGAACATTCTATCATCCATTACGTTAGTGGAGTAATATTACACTCGATTGACTATGTTATGTAAGGAAGTTATATTTAGGTATGGTAATATAATGCCTCCAGATGGAAAATTGAATTGGGAAATGGAAAATTGTGCGTTTCTCTTTCTTCCGAATACAGGGGAAAGGGGAAACGCGGCAAACGTGCTGCCTCAGACGGCCTCAGTACCGGGGGATTCCTTTTAATTAAGTTTTATTATGTACATACTAGCTTTTGCCCGCGACTACGTATGCGTGGAACTTGATAAAAGGGATTATTAAAAGCGCCTAAGCAAATGTAAGAGCAATTGTGCTTTTGGACTAATAATTACATTTCCTACAGGGTCACCGCACCCCAACAGAAATATTCGCTCACTTTTCAATATTTTCAGGTATAATTTCCAGGATGAAAACTATCCTATGTCCTTCCTCGTATCTTAAACTATCTCTATGCCGAATTTCATCAAAATCGATTCAGCGGTTTAAGCGTGAAGAGGTAACAGACAAACAGACACACTTTCGCCTTTATAATATTAAGTATGGATAGTTTTTTTTCCATCGAATACGTTACCTTTACCTATGTTAAAAAAACATAATATTTTTAAGGTTAGTAATAGTAACAAAAACAGCATCGTAGTAAACAACTACCCAGTAGCACACAGGCTGATGCCAGCCTTTGTACAGCTAAAATTAGAGTTATAATGGCTCTTGTACAGACTGTTTGCTACATGAACTTACAGTTCCCCTGACTTTCATCAAAGCACTAGGTAAAATTCAGGGGAAAACTTATACATACTTTACTTAAGCACGAATACGATAAACATCAAACGTATTTATGCTATCTTTATTAACCACAACGCCACAGTCATGTATAACAGCATCGGAAAATTGCTATACTGATACGCCACCTCTTCAAATGACGTCCAAATTACAATGGTCAAAAACTTCGTAATTCAAACTGTTACAAATATTTATTTCTTTCAATCCCTTTTGATTTTGGACCACTTTACTACGGGCTCAGGGGCACGGTGAATTGCTACATCGCTTGACGTTTAAAAGGTTAAACAAATAAATTATAATGCTATTTCCAATACTTTCACCTTCCATATTTATAAAGGGGAGAATACACGAAGCAATTGTGTGTGTAACGTATTAGAATTGGAAATTTGTTGCGACGGGTGTCGTGTGCACCCGCCTTAATTTGACTCAATAAGGCTAGGAGTATATCGACGTAAATTTAAATCTTAATAACTTATAACGTAACTCGATTTAAAGAATAAGTTTTTACCCGTTATCGTTAGGTTTATTGGATTGTTGTAGGTAGTCCTGAAATTCTTATGAAGCTACACAATCAACTATAAAAATGAGCAGGGTTTACGTTAGTGAGCTAGTATAGCGGTCTCTATGTTGCACTTTTATATGCAAATAAAAAGGATAAAAAGGGCAGCGGGCGTAAACAATTGCACCTCACTTTCAGCTTTGGCTTACATGTCGTCGCTCAAAATATTTATTTTAATATTCCTTATTGATTTTTGGTGCGGTTTTAATATACTAATAAAGACACTTTGCAATTAAACAAGTATAATTGGCAACATATTGTCTTTTAACCGGGGGTTTCTCCGATAAAATTCCACTAAAGGATTTTTTTCTCAAATAATCTTTGTAAACAGATACCAAATGAATACCCGATGACGAGGCAACAGACTTCGCAAATGTAATTGTTTGAGGCGTCTGGAGTCTCTTGGTGAAAAAATAATATAAGTTTCTTATCATGACTTTTTCATGTGACGAAAAGGCTTCCTCCACCTAATTAGATTTGCCATTATAGTTAAAGCCATTAAACACGAAACAATCCAATTCACAAGCCGCGTCCAAGATGAAACGGAAAATATAAACAGAAAAAAAAACACCCCCGACCAATCATGAGACCCTCATTCAATGAGTGATATAGAAAATGCTACTAAAACTGAATATAACACACCTTTAGAATTATAGTGACCTAATTCAAAATCGTCGACGCTTCCATTTTCGATTATATATTTAGAATTAAAGAGACCTAATTCTAAAACTCCAAGATTTTGAATTAGGTCACTATAATTCTAAAGGTGCGCTACAAAATTTTTGAATTCTTAGCTTTAATATTGGCTGAGATCTTGTTAGTCGTTGCAATTAAAGCTTTAGCCTAACATCTAAGAAACGATCTCGACGGACAAGTCTTTCCGATAAAAAAAAACGCATTCAGATTGGTCCATCCGTTTGGGAACAACTATGCCACAGACAGACACACAGGTACACAGATACACATGTTAAACTTATAACCCTTTTTTCGTCGGGGGTTAAAAAAAATAGTTGAGAAAGGAGAGCACTATCATGCGCCCGCACCGTACAATACGCAAGAATAGACAGATGTTGATTGAATTTTGGCCGCCATGTAAACTCATCCGGAGCTCATGCGTCGCCCATACCGCTGAGCAATTATGTGCTCTCTTACATTTTTGGTACTAGCTCGCTAACGTAAATCTTAATTCAAGTGTGTGTGTGAATTCATACAAAGTTTTATATGAGAACCGAGTCACATTAAGCTGACGGCCACTCTTAAGCCGTCTACACAACACAACAAGTCTATTGTCTTTTATCGGATATGAGCACATGCCCTAAATTTAATACATTACGGTACATTGAATTTGTGTCGCAAGTCGGGCCGTGTTAAGATGACGTGTTGTTGTGAAGCGAATTGAGACGGAAAGCAATATTGATTATGTTATGTTATTTTCTTAATACCTACAATGTCTTTGTGGCTTTGGTAGCATAATTGGTAATCTGAATCTGGTCTGGAAAGCCGGGGGTACGTGGGTTTAAATGCCGCTCATAGCATAAAAAACGCTTCTATATAAACATTTAATTTACGCTAGCAGACTTTACTGCTTTAATAAAAAAAAAGATATTATTTTATAATTCTGTACCTATTAGATACATACAGATTCCAATACATGAAAGTTATGATGAGACTAAGACTAAAGATTGTGGGACACATGAAAAACTAAATCGCATTTCTAAACAATCAATATTGATAAGAATTGACAATATCCATCGCGGATCATAAGCTAATATAATTTTAATAGATGACCCAACATGTATTACAGAATAAAATATAACAATAAATTAAATTAAACAATAAAACTAATAACATGTATTGCGTCTCGACCTTATAACTTTGAAAATAATATTCATACTCACATTTTAGTATCAAAATGTGCATATATTCATAACCTGAATTAGTCTGTGGGAAATAAGCAAAACGTTTTCACGGCAAAGTTTATGGAAAACAAAGCTGTACTTACTCCCACTAACATAAAGGAATTATAAATGAAATATATTTGAAACTGCAGTTCGGTACATTAAAATCCTAATATAAATGTTAGTCATGTCTACAAATTTAGGTCACATTTAAGACTGAACCACAGAAAATATAACTACAGACGTCTTACTAATAATTAAGAGCATTCGGGTCAAATCCGCTTTTAATAACAATATAAGGAAACATAGTAATAAGAAGGAAATTACTATAATATTGAATTAGTCAAAGACAAACTTTGTTTCGTCTTACTGCATATGACGCTGTATTGATGCTCATATAAAGCTTTTTTAGTGTAAAATGGTGCAGCGCTCAGAAATTACGGTCCCGCCTAGATATTATTGTTACGCTGGTAGGTTAGGTTAAAACTTCAAACGTCAATTTAGGTGTTTTAGAAGCGTTTTCAGCAGGCTGAAAAGTCAGTTCAGGAATACGAACCCAACGCTCGTAACAATATTCTCTCAATCCCCGTCGATAGGCTTCGGTCGCCGCCGATGTCGTAACCGGGACGTTGGTCACAGCTCTGCCCTATAATGTTTTCTGTGTCTTTTAGGCTGCAGTCTATAAGTCACTCTACTGCAGCGCGGTGACAGTTTCATTAGGTTCTTTCGCTGCCCTTTTCACATGAAAGAAGGTTCGTTTAATTTCAAAACGTTAGAACTGGTGACCATTTTAGATACATTTACTAGTAGGGTCCAGACTTATTACGTAATTTGTGGAGGAGTTTTATTTTTGTGGAGGCAAAAAGAACCCGCATACCGGTAGACGCAGCCTGGCCCCAACAAGGTGGACCGACGACCTAGTTAGAATCGCGGGAAGCAACTGGAAGTGGACCGCGCGCGACCGATTATGCGGAGAACTTTGGGGAGGCCTTTGTTCGTGTTCGGGTAAAAAGTTGTTTTGTCCTGCTAGAGACATATCTAGCATGAAACCTTTATACCACCGATAATATTCTTGCATTCTTTCCTAACGTTCAAGTACCGATATTCTTAGGCTGATAACGTCAGTCAAATGGTTGACAAGCGTTACCGTCGAGGTGGAATTGAGTCTTTGACATAATGCGTTTTTAAGGGTTCCTTACCCAAAGGGTGTTAACTAGGGTGGAGCGAAGATGTATGGAGAATAGAAAAAAAAGTTGTCTGATCGACCTGGAACAGTTGTAATATGTTGCCTTTAGATAAGATATTAATGAATATATATATATATATATGTGATTGATTTTTAATATGTTTCAGCCCTCTACTTGAGCTAGAAAAATTTTTTTTTACTCATAATTGGTAAAAAAAAAACTTTTTTTTTTTTACGTAAATACTATTAGATTTATAAAGAAGGGTTTCAACTCCAAATGTTTTGAGCTTATTTCATACTTACGGCAACTACTAAGTGAACCTGTGACCCAAATTAAAATTCAGTATTTAAAAAAATTTAATATTTTTAATATTGTTATATTTTTATGCAATAAATTTCTTTTATTTCGAGTATTACCTATGTGCTTAGGAAAAAATCACTTGACTTTCATAAAAAAAAATAAGATTTTGATAAAAAAAAAAATCAATATGGGCTTGATCATAATATTCAAGATGACAGTAGAGGGCTAAAAGTAGTATTGAATATTTTTATTATTATTTTTCTCGTACACCTGGCAGCCTAATGCAACGTTTTAGAGACGTTCTCAGTTGAATTTCCAAAAAAAAAAAATTCGCTTCACCCTAGTGTTAACGGGACTCTATTACCAAGCCTCCGCTGTCTGTTTGTCCGTCCGTTCGTTCGTCACCCACAGGGCTGTATCTTTAGAACCGTAATAGGTAGATTTAACATTTTTGCATAATTCATATATATATATATATATATTACTAATAGTCAAAAAAAATAAAGGTGTTTTCTCCTCGCAAAAAAGTGTGTGAGGAAAAGCTCTAAGGGTTAAATGGTAATAGGTAATTTGTAATTTACACAATATGTATGACAACAAAATTATAATACGGAACGCCGTTTGTACGCGACTCCGACTCTCACTTAACCGATTCATTTTCTAATATAAATGAAAACCTCATCTTCAATCTTAACTCATCATCGACACGCATTATAAAAGAAACTCAATAAAAAATTAGAGACATTCGACAATGACATTGTGACGGCGAAATTACCAGGTTTTCAGCACTAGGCCGGGAAAAACTCGATCTTATTAAACGAGAATAGGGTAAGTAATGAGTGAAGTCGTAAGATGGTCGTGCGGTGTCTACAAAATGATGCCTACCCACGCCATTTCTGTGACGTCATTCGTGTCTTATTGAAGAGGCGTGTGTATGAATAAAATATTTTAATATGCGTGGTAATAAATATCCAGCAATGTTAGCACATGTACCTAAGTTATGTAGTAATGTAATAAATATGGCAGACATGAAATAAAGTCGCGAATAGTTCGACCTTCGAATATTTCTTTTCACATTTCATCTTTTCCCTATTTTATGGTAAGTACCGAGATATTTCCCAGTGTTTTTTTAATTGTACCTATAATAAGTATTTTGTAATAGTCAATAAAAGTTCTGGGAAATTTGGGGCTTAAAAAAACGTAAGTTTGAGAAACCTACTCGTAGGTATATCTTTTACGTCACCCGCCATTCGTTACAGATGATTTCATCTCAGAGAAAAAACATTTATTGTTACAGAAATGATATTATTTTTCAATCCAATTACGAAATGAAAGATTTACGAGGAAGGACTTCATGGAAGCAGTCTATTATCAGAACGTAAAGGAATAGTACATTACATACCTAGGGCGGTAAATTCGTGAATGTCCCAGATTGCAGGTGTTGCGATATGGGGCTTTACGAATTAGCGCCCTAGGTATAACCAAAGTTTCGTCTTGCCTTGACCAGGAAGTGGGATTTTCACGGCCCAGGGTGACGCAAAATGCTTTATTGAAAGCGCGATATAACGTCAAGGTAATAAGAGGATTACGCTCCAGTGATATGGTAGCATACTAACCTGCCTCTAATCGTCTTTAATCGACAAGCCTGCTCCTCCGTAAGGGTGTTATACGGCTGCCCCGATCGCCCGACGTAGGTCAAGTGCGACAACAACCAGCATGAACAACTTACTCCTTTGGCGCAGTGACCCAGTCTTCAGACCTCAGTCTTGGTCTCGTGTGGTTTCTCTCCAGTCGACGGCATAGATCTCGCGCAGATCATCTTCGACCACATCTCATCATATCAGCCGATAGATGTCCACTGCTGAATAAAGGCCCCAAAAGTTCTCCACAACGATCGATCTTGCACTGCCTTCATCCAATTTCTGCCCGCGATACTAACCAGGTCGTCGGTTCACCTTGTTGAGAGACTTCCCTTTTCCGGCCTGCGGTCACCACTCAAGAACCTTTCAGCCTCAACGGCAATCGATTCTACGAGCAATGTGCCCCGCCTACTGCCTCTTAAGTTTGACTGTCTGAGCTATATCTACAACCTTGGTTCTCTTGCGTATCTCATCATTTCAGATTCAATCCCGCAACGAAACTCCGACTATATCTACGAGTAGCTTCATTTCATTGCCCTTTGAGTAATTTTGAGCTTATGAGTATTTGAGTATTATGAGGACTACATCTGCCCACCGATATCTGGGACGGCCTGCCGGACGACGACCGGATTTCCATGGAACCCTCTTTTAACCTTATGCCGTAGAGGGGCGTCTCGGCATTGGTGAACATGGAAACGGTTGATATAACAGACTAGCTACGGTATTTGCTTAAGTTAGATAGACTGGGAACACTGCAAGTATCTAATCTATATTTATATATAAAAGAAGAAGTCCTTAATGACTCATCAACGCACAGCCAAAACTACTAATGTAAGAGAGTTGATTTTTACACAGTAGGTTACTTTTATAACGTGGGCTAGAGATAAGAAGCGATTTTGAAAAATTCAATTCCTAAGGGTGTTAAAAAGGGGTGCAAAGTTAGTATGGGGGAAACTTTTTTTTTTGAGCTAGACACTTGAAACTATGTAAAAAGATTACTTATTAAAAAAAACAAAAAGAGATTTCAGCGTTTTTAAAAATTTTACCCCTAAGGGGGTTAAATAGGGGTGCAATGTTTATATGGGAGAAACTTTATTTTTCGAACTAGAAACTTGAAACTTTGTAGAAAGCTTACTTAATCCAATATAAAAAAAAAATCAGCGTTTTGGAAAATTTCACCTTAAAGGGGGTTAAAAAGGGGTGCAAAGTTTGTATAGGGTAAACTTTTTTTTTGAGCTAGAGACTTGAAACTTTGTAGATAGTTTACTTAATCAAATACAAAAAAAAGTAATTTCAGCGTTTTGTAAAATTTCACCTCTAAGGGGGTTAAAAAGGGGTGCAAAGTTTGTATGGGGAACACCGCTAATGTTGTTTATAAAGAAGTGTTACGCTAAGGTTATCAGTTTATATTTTTTTTTATTTCCTGTCTTTTACCCAGTGACTACATTTTTTTTTTAAACGAACTTGCACCCCCTTTTCTATGGTTGACTGTCAACAATATTTTCTTAGTGATGTCTCTTATTAAGTAATTGTGTTCCAAACTTTATGTGTTCCTATATTTAGTGAGTTGTCTATCAGCACATGCATAATCTATACTTTATATACCTATTCTTACTTTATTTAGCTTCTTTAGAAATATAGAGAACTGTAGCACCAGAATATATTGGATCACTTTAAAGTTCAAGGCAAAAATCAAATGTAGTCAAATTGTGGCCTAGACAGTCCAAGACCAACCCAAACAATACTACTAGCCTGTAGACCAAAATAGTGCATTAAGTTTTTAATGGTCACATTTCAGCATTTTCTTTAAACACTAGCCTTTTTAATAAGTGGGGTACCTGCTAGACCATTTAGAAACATATTGGCCAGCCTCGGGAACTTCGCCACACCACTCTTTTCGTTTAATAGCCAGGCCGGGGTGTACAAATACCAGTGCTGCCTTATATGAAAAGAGGTCATAATTTATTATTGTTTTGAAATAAAGTTTATTATTTATTATTATTAAAAGAGATACTCTTCATTAAACTGCCTCCATCTCTCGATTTCCAGTGCTGAGTTTAAGATTGTTTTAACAGCCTTACAGTTGCCGAGAAACTTCTTGACCCAAAATGGCGGATCTGCGCATGCATATTTGTACGTAAATCGGCTACTGCGCAGTCAAGGTTAGGCTCAAGAAGTTTCTCGGCAACTGTACGATATTTAACTTTTTTTTTAATCTCACTCATAATAACTAAGATCCCCATTTTCTAACTCCAAATCTATGCGTCGCTCTATATCAAGCAGAGTCATTTTTGCCAAAGATTAAAAGCATCAGGTAACTGACGGAATAAATATTAAGCATCCTGCAAACAATTCCCGTAATCTAATTGGAAAATCAATTCTTTAACAATTGCATATCAGTGTCTGCCACTGTTTGAAATGTAATATGTCTAGACCATTTTAATTAAGAATAAAATTCACTTACCTATTTTAATATCTTTGTCATCATCAAAAATCTACGCGGACGAAGTCGCGGGCGGCCGCTAGTACGTTATAAATAATGACACTAAGGTAAATTAAGAAAGAAAAATTGAATGCGATCTACTACAATCGAAGCGGGGTAAAAATAAAAATGTGGTATTACCACATAAAAAAAATATGAATCGATAAAAAGATTCTATACAAATATCTAATACGTTGTTTAAAATTTCACGAGAACAGTGATATTTTACTCTGATTTTCTACTCTGCACCCACTTGAAGCATCTCTGTTTGGCCCTATGGTTGACTGGTAGAGAATGCCATTAGGCATTAAGTTCGCCATTTGTACTGACTTTTGTTTTGTGCAATAAAGTTTAAATAAATAAATAAATAAATATTTTTAAATATGCCGCTTTTTTATGATACGCTTAATTATTCAGTCAAGCCTGGCTGTATCAGTATCAGGCTTCCGAGCCTACCGTATATTTAGCACGACCACTCCGTAATAACGGTAAGCGCTTCGCCACTAGCTAATTGGCTTAGTGGGCAGCCCTAACGAATTGCCTGTTAGTACCCAGGGCCTCTATCTTAAGCGAGTATTAATAAAGCCTACGACATCCTTATAGTTTAGTCTCTCATATTACGTCGGTAACTTTATCCGCGTGAAGCCTTATTAACTGGTTAAAAGTATCCTAATGGACTCCATCACCCAGTTCAGATTATTCCTAAAAAAAAAAAACTCCATTAAAAACTCATCTTCAATACCTACAGTCTTACAGAATAGTTAGATAACTAGTTTCTTTTTTAATCATTACGTCGCAAATGAGGCTTAAACTCAGAGCGGGTAGACGTTACACTTAAACACAACCAGTAGAAAAATATATCAAAGCCTTTAATTGATAATAGTAAAGATAAGCAGTGATATTTCTCCGAACTTAAAATGTCTTCCTTAGTTCACGTTTTCAGTACAGCCTTTCGAAGTTATTGCACGTGACTTTGTGGCCTTGTACAGCATACAACGGGCTGTGGTACAACGAAACAAGTGACTGATTTTGGCAGCGCTCCAAAACGCTTAGGGTTGTCGCTATTGACAAAAAAATGCATATAATTTTTAACACAGTATAATGGATTAAAAGAAAAGGTAATAGATGTTGTAGAAGTACAAGGTCATGGCTTTTTTTATAAACGTTGTTTATATAAAAAAAATGTGTCGGACAGAAAATAATCCCGAGTCACAGCTGTGATAGGAATAGGGCATCGTATTAGAGTTTTTAAGCAACAAGATTTTTGACATGATAACGTCTTATTAAAATCGATAAACGCCGGCTGCACGCACGAAAAAGCATGACTCACTGTCACGTCCGCCTGAGCCGAGCGTGTAAGCCAAAGCGTTTGGCTTGTGACGCATTTATCTCTCTTCCACTCCATCGACCGGCATTCAATTCATAAAAGTATGCAATTTTCATCAATGTTGTCTTATGACGTTATCACGTAAAATTATCGTCAGTAAACTGTCTACAGACAACCATCGTTTTTGAGTAATATAAAGGTTTTTGTAGCAGAAAGTCTTTGTCGTGCTTTATCACCTCGTGCGGGCTCGCGGTTTGTGTGCGATCGATGCAGCAAGAAATACCGCGCTGCTATAGAACTCTATAGTCTTTAACGGCGATGCGGGAACCCTTACGGACATGCAATGCCTTTGCACGTCAGCTTTTTCATAACCCGATTCTCTTTCCCCTCTCCTCCCGCCCTAAGTCACACTGATTCGATTCAGTCTATTCACGACGCAGTCCATGCGCCCAGTGCGCCCGCGTCACCCCAACCCAAATTACCCCTGTGGCGCGGAGATAATCCCATTAGCGGGTTATACTCCCACACAAAGTCCGACTACTGGTAGTGAGGGCTAACCAGCGCTGATACAGTTCAAGTCGTCTTAAAAAAAATGCGCGTCAGCTGTAGCGGCACCGGTGTAGGTGCGTCTCGCTTACTCGTTATGCCGTCGCGCTCGGATCTCTCGCTCAACCGCTTACCGGGCCGCTGGTCGTGCAAATTCGTGGCATCTCCGTTAGACCCATAAGTGCCGCAAAAAAAAAAATATAGATGTTGTGGCCTATGATGATGATGTACGTAGAAAAAGATTACGTCAACGAAATGAAATGAAATTATGTTTTCAGTAAGTATGTAGGCCTTATGGCCTTAAGTAGGGATCGGAAATTCAGGTGGATATTTACCTAAAGTTGACAAAATCCTATTGCTATCTCACTCATACCTCAAACAAAGCTGCCTATACCTACAACTGAACACCAAAGCCGCCGCCAAAGTTTAGGTATAAAAGAATCCGATTTTCCGATGCCTAGCCATAAGTCAGATTGTGAATCTATCGCTTTTTCCCAAGAGTAAACCGCCATTGAGAAAAAGGCCGAAAGAGACTCAACAGTAAATATTTTTCTCGTAATTCATACTTAAAACAATCAATTACATTTAATGGTATAACTAAGGACATTGTACTCGTAAAGGAGATGCAGGTATAAATTCTCCAAATCAATATTAAGTAACTACATTTATACAAAACTGAATTTTTACAATACTAATAGCTGCGGGGCTATTTGTTTGTTCCTCTGGCTGTTGAAACGTCTGGTTGTTGGTGCGCGGAGGCAAAGGCGTTCCTGAAAGAGCTTGGGGGTCGCTTGAGGGAGAAAGGGTTTGATGCTCGCTCCGGATCATTCCTGGCGCAGAGGTTATCGATCGCTGTTCAACGCGGTAACGCAGCGAGTGTGTTGGGAACTTTTGCGCCTGGAATGGTGCGGGGCGACTTATTTGAGTAAGTTTTTGTATTTGTTAACATTTTATATTATAAGAGACTGTAATGTGTAATTGTGTATATTTTAATATGTAATAAAATTTTGACTATACTTTTTATGAATTTAGGAAATAAGTAATATTTATTAATATTTTCCAATATCATCATCATCAACCCGCTCATCTTTCCTTAAAAACGTATCCTACCAAATATATGAAACAGAGAAAATTCAAATTTTTTAAACTTTTGCTTAGATTAGGTTCCTTGAAAAAAAAACCTTAACAAAACTCGACTCGACCTCAGTTTTTTGTTTCGCCAGACATTTGATTAATGATGTCCAAGAATTTTTGGGAACAGGAAGTTGTCCCCGACAGGAAATAACTTCCCTGTTAGGAATACGTTATACCTAATTAAGAGTTGCTCGGTTTGCGGTACAAATTTTGAGCGCGACATCGTCATAGTTACCTATAATATATAATTAGCTTGACTTAAAAAAACTATACAGTTTAAATTTTCACAGATGATGTATTTATGTTGCCGCTATAACAACAAATACTAAAAACAGAATTAAATAAATATTCTAGTGGGGCTTCCATACAACAAACGTCTTTTTTTTTTCGTTTTTTGCTCAATACTGTCACCAGCCTGTATCTCATGAACTGTGATAGCAAGGCTGTCGAAAATATCACAGATGATGTATTTCTGTTGCCACTATAACAAAAAATACTATAAACCGAATGAAATAAAAAAAATATTACAATACAACAAACGTGATCGGTTGCGTTAACTTTGCACTAACCTGGCCAGATAAGATGGGACAAGTGTTTGTGCGGAACCCTCGGTGCGCGAGTCAAACTCGCACTTGGCCAGTTTTTACTTTTTGTCGTAGTATTTTTGGCACTATTACGAGATGAAGCAACCCTACAGCTGTGAACTTACTACTAGGTCATAACTTCAAAGTTACACTGTACCCAGTGCACAGTGCTGTAATAACGGCGCACTCTCATTTTTATTCGCTTAAACTAATGACAATAAATTCTAAACTACACACAAGAGTTTGAAAGTACACTCAGAAAGAATATCGTGACAAGAGGTTATTAGAAACGAAAGTGAAGTTGGTTATTAAATGGCCTTTTAACCCCTGACGAAAAAAGAGGAGTGTTATAAGTTTAACATGTGTATCTGTGTCTGTCTGTGGCATCGTAGCCACAGACAGACACATTTTTGTTATTAAAGACTTTTATTGAGGTACTAGCTTTTGCCCGCGGCTTCGCACGCGTAAACACAATATCATCCGTTCACTACACTTATTGCGAGGCCAAAGGCCGAGCTCCGCGTAGCACCGAAGGTGCGGAGCGTCCTAAGGAAGCCGCCCACCCACTTAATGTAAGTCGAAGTTACTTAATGCGAGGCCGAAGGCCGAGCTCCGCGTAGCACCGTAGGTGCGGAGCGTCCCAAGAAAGCCGCCCACCCACTTAATATAAGTTGAAGTAACTTAATGCGAGGCCGCAGGCCGAGCTCCGCGTAACACCGAAGGTGTTGAGCGTCTCAAAGAAGCCGCCCACCCACTTAATATAAGTTGAAGTAACTTAATGCGAGGCCGAAGGCCGAGCTCCGCGTAGCACCGAAGGTGCGGAGCGTCTCAAAGAAGCCGCCCACCCACTTAATATAAGTTGAAGTAACTTAATGCGAGGCCGAAGGCCGAGCTCCGCGTAGCACCGTAGGTGCGGAGCGTCCCAAGGAAGCCCACCACCCACTTAATATAAGTTGAAGTAACTTAATGCGAGGCCGCAGGCCGAGCTCCGCGTAACACCGAAGGTGCGGAGCGTCTCAAAGAAGCCGCCTACCCACTTAATATAAGTTGAAGTAACTTAATGCGAGGCTGAAGGCCGAGCTCCGCGTAGCACCGAAGGTGCGGAGCGTCTCAAAGAAGCCGCCCACCCACTTAATATAAGTTGAAGTAGCTTAATGCGAGGCCGAAGGCCGAGCTCCGCGTAGCACCGTGGGTGCGGAGCGTCCCAAGGAAGCCGACCACCCACTTAATATAAGTTGAAGTAACTTAATGCGAGGCCGCAGGCCGAGCTCCGCGTAGCACCGAAGGTGCAGAGCGTCCCAAGGAAGCCGCCCACCCACTTAATATAAGTTGAAGTAACTTAATGCGAGGCCGAAGGCCGAGCTCCGCGTAGCACCGTAGGTGCGAAGCGTCCCAAGGAATCCGCCCACCCATTTAATATAAGTTGAAATAACCTAGTGCGAGGCCGAAGGCCGAGCTCCGCGTAGCACCGAAGGTGCGGAGCGTCCCAAGGAAGCCGCACCCACTTAATATAAGATAAGTAACTTCATGCGAGGCCGCAGGCCGAGCTCCGCGTAGCACCGAAGGTGCGGAGCGTCCCAAGGAAGCCGCCTATTAAGTTACTTAAACATATGTTAAGTGGGTTGGCGGCTTCCCTGGGACGCTCGTGGAACTCGGCCTGCGGCCTCGCATTAAATTACTAAGGGTTTATAAAGTAACTTAGCACCGAAGGTGCGGAGCGTCCCAGGGAAGACGCCCACCCCTTAATATAAGTTTAAATGTGTGAGCGGCTTTCCTGGGACGCTCTGCACCTTCGGTGCTATTGGAAGCTCGGCCTATGGCCTTGCATTAAGTTACTACTTATATTAGTCAGTGGGCGCCTTCCCTAGGACGCTCCGCACCTTCGGTGCTACGCTTGTGAACATCATCTTGGTTTAGTTTAAATTGAGGCTAGACTTATGTTTATATATCGTTTTGAATATTTATTGATTATTGTAAATAACTATTCAAAGCACCTTGAAAAATAATTAGCTCATAGTCCTACCTGAACATATATTAATGACATCTATTAAGATGACAATAAATTATTTTCGTCTACAATGGTACTAATACTAATATAATAATATGACCTGTCATAATAATTTCCTAAGTAACGCCATAAGATTCAGGTGCCAACTTAACTCAATCGAGCGTACGTCAATAATGGCGACAGCACCACTGAACGGATACGTGATGGCCTCACTGTTTTGTTATCCGTGGTATAATGAATAAGGAAGCAAAGGAAAATGCATGAGATGACACGGTTATTATTTCAGTAGGTTCTGGGTTCAAATCCCGGCTGGGTGAAATCCTTTCTACATTGTAAATTTTATAATTTTGTCTTGTCTCGAATCATGGTTGTTTTTCATACAAAATGCATACATTGTCGAGCAGCAACTCTCAATAATTGATACACTGCTGCTTACTCGTATATTATTAGGTATGCGATCAATATTCAACAACTTCGGTAGTAATTCTCGAAGTCCGGGTTAACCAATCACACTACACCCTAGCTTGTGCCGAATCGTGGTCACAGGCACGCAACGACGTGCGTGAATCCTTTATATGTATGGAGCTGGTGTTATTAACTCGGGAAAAATCTTAACAGCGCGATGCAGCCGCTAGTATGGAGATTTTGTCAAGGTAACAACGCCATCTAGTGGAAAATTGGGTCATCAACAAAATCTCAACACGCCGTTAAAAATAAAGAATGATTGATATTTATTACTTTGAATAAATTTTATATATAAAAAAAAACTACATAGATGCAAAATTGTCGCTAAATATATCGTATATTTATCGTTTATTATACATTTCGCTACCTTATTAGTAAGTTAGGCCACGTTAGGCCAAACACAAACAATACCAAAATTTGCGCCTAATGTTCTAAATGTTGGTTGGTAAAACATATTTAGAACTGTATTTAATTTACTTAAATTGATTCGAAATACTTTTATTTCAATTACACTCGATAAAATAGCATTAAAAAATCTGTTTTATTCATTAACGTTTTTAATTGCGTCTCCGGGATTTGGTCGATACTTACAAACTACAGAAGAATATAATTGTATATTCAATAAAAGAGCATTAGTTCCTATTGTCGCAAATTGTGTTTTTAAAGAAATGTATAATTTTTTTTTGGGCATGAGACAATTTACAACGAACATTGCACTCATATTTTCGTCTGTGTTGGTCGATAATTGGCGCCATCTTTTCTATCTAACTAAGACCGTTTCCGTAAGTCAACGCCTCAAACAACCTTAACCTTATTGTTAATGCCGGTGGGCCGCGCGGAGGTATTATGTCGAATTCATACTTTTTAGTTTTTGTACACGTAAGAGCCACGCGGGGGTCGCGTCGTTCTAAATTCAAAATCACAAACGCTGTCATTATAAGGTTTACACATTGTAAGGAAAATATTTCATGGAATATATGTTTTCAGAGATAAATATTAATCATAATAAAAAGTATCCTATAACCATCTTTGGATGTTCAGCTATTCCTGTACCAAAATTGGTAGCTTTTTATCCAGCCGTTTCGGCGTGATGCGAGGACAACGGTTTTTTTGAAAACAGATGGCGCCAGGTTGGCACGGCGACGCGTGTCCATACAAAACAACTATCCGGCTGCATCACGCTATCGAGATTTTTCCTGAAATCATGACCTCCCTCCATAGAAAATTTATTTTCAATACAAATTTAGGATTTTATAATAGTATAGATGAGTTACATGAACTACTCACACACACTATAGACGACTACATAAGGTTAACTCTTTGATCTTCACAAAAACCACATAGAAACTGAAGGAATATGCATGAGTGGCGTCATTCCTGTGTAATGTGCCTTGATTATCATCAATTCCCGGTACTTTCTTATCTCACTAGTTTTTCTAGTTCTAGTACATCTTCTTCATGTGTAGACCAATTCTCTTTTCCAGAATTCGGCTTATTTGCTTAGCGACATATTATTCGAAGTAACTATTCTATTTTACACGCTTTTATTTGACGACTTTAAGCAACATGACGATATTGCTTTGTTTCTCACGAGTCATGTAAGAAATGAAGCAAGTGGTTGAAGAATTCAATGGCTTTAGCATCGGTTCAGTAGTCTAATAGGCAAGACGCTCTCCTGAAACATGAAATGTTCGCTTCTGTCCAAACAAATACGTTAGCAAATGTTAGTGCTTGAATAAAAAGTGAATAAGGCATAATTATAACAGTGGACATAATTATAATGGCGATATTATTTATGGCATTAGAAACATGAAATACTGCCCTATCGCAGCAACGGAGATATTTTGGTTATATATAATTTCCACATCCGTTAAATGTCCTACCATTTTACTCTAAACGAATCTGAGCTAGAAGATAACCTGAAGAGATTGTCATGGGGAAATAGGGTTGAACCAATTACCCTACTTTTATTAACGCCCACTGTTAATGGCGCTGCGTTTATGGCAGCCCTGATTGCTCGTTGGGTTGGTTTCTGGAATGTTTTAAGGAGTAGTGGGATTAAATAAAGGGTAGAGAGGGAAGAAGGGTAGTGAAATTTCATTATAATGATACTTTATTGTGAAACACATGAAGAATAATATCTTATTATTTTTCTTCTCAGCATATATTTATGTGTCCACTGCTGCACATAACTTGCATGGATTTTCAATGTGTTTTTAATACGACCATTATACTCCAGCCCGTTTAGCACAACAACTATGCTTAGCGACTCCCGTCACTCGACATAGCGCTACCCGTTCCTCTCTCACTGCTGCATAGGAAGGGACAGGCATATATCTCGCGCGAGAAATAGTCGTGTGACAGTTGAGCTAGAGTTGCTGTTCGGTTTTGATGTCGTCTGAATGTACAACAAAGAAGTAAAATAACATAAAATATGGTAACAACAGGCGGTCTCATCGCTTAAGGCAACATTTGAGTAACAGAAAAAGTTCATCATAGTTATCATCATATTAGCGGACTAAACCCACTTTTTGTCAAAGAACTCTTAAGGTTCTTTACAACCGTCGATTGTCCAGATCGTCGGTCCTCGACTTGTTGGGGCCATTGTCAAGCCGCGTTATCCGCTACGTTGTCGCCACTTAAGAGCCTTTCGCCCCTACGGCCGTCAGTTTTTAGCCCACTGCCACTTAAGTCTGGCAACATACTGAGCTAAGTCGGCAACTTTATTTAAAGTAGTATAAAGAATAGTTATTTCTTATCCTTGTGCTTAGCAATAGTAGTTTATGCAGCTGTTACAATATAATGAGAGGTCTTAAAACATTAGTGTGATTTCATGAAACTAGCCGAAGGCGCGAGGAGGGTCGGCGCCGGTGGGATCGCCATAATGTTATCATATATCGTAATGTTCACATTACGGATTTTGATCATCTATGCGCCACCGACGCCACTGCCAAGTTGTGTCAGGTCTTTAAAACTACAGTTAACTTATTTATCTGAACTGGTTATAGTAGTTTAACAAACCATAATATAGGTGTAGATAAACGTCTTAAAACATCTTAAGACGACGACGAGGTTGGCGCAGTGGTTAAGTAACTGCCTACTGAGCCGACGGTACTGGGTTCGAATCCCAGCAAGGGCAAAAATTTGTGTGATGAACTCGAATATTTGTGCCCGGGTCATGGATGTTATTTGTATTTAAGTATGTATTCATGTTTATCGTCGTCTAGTTTCCACAACACAAGCCTACTAGAGCTTACTGTGGGACTAGGTTGATTTGTCTGTCCGTTTGTCTGATATTATTTATTCATTTATTTTTATCTTATCCTCATAAAACGAGAGAAAATCTGTTTCCGAATCGATAGGCATTATTCAACATCGACTATCCGTCATTGTAACGACCGAATTTAACACCTGTCACCCCCTCCTAAGGGGGATACTTGTCAAAACAACAATCAGTCATTTTGTGTCTCGACGATTTGCGAGGAAATATTTTTTGCAGATGTAACTTGAACGGGTTATTTTTCGACGTTAGGAACTTATTTGAAGCTTAAGGCTTCATGCAATTTTTTTTGTTAATTTGATCTCTATTTGATTTTGAATTCTTGTTGTCGAAAATAGTAAAATGTTTACATCAAAAAGACGTCAAGCAAAGATAATACCCATGTAAATAAATACCTATCTTATGAAGATTAAACAATAATATATTGACGTAATTTGAAATAAATCCTTTGTGTTTAAATAGTTTGAGTTGTTGCACTCAACATGAAGTTTTAGTAAATGCTCACACTTATTTTTTTCTTTTCACGGATGCACGCTACTATGCAATCGGAGTAGTAATAGTAGATAAAAAACTTAATTTTCAGTTATATACGAACTTTCATCGTGAGTATATACGATTGGCAAATTTGAATAATAAACGTGATGTGTAAATAAGTACCTGTTTATGTCGCTACTTTGAGCTAAGTATAGTTTGCGTTAAATAGATTGATCCGTGCACAATTTTACTTGCTATGTAACTTAGTGAAATATTCAGCATTTGTAAGGCATTTTTTTCATTATTCTCATTTCTGCAAATATTGTTTACATAAATGATTGTTGGAAGTCGATTTTTTTATGTAACCTGAAGCCGCTCCGGTGTCTGATCCTAGTTTGATCATGAATAAAACGATTGGCTCTTCCATTGCCGTAATAATCGTGAATAAAAAATGACGCCAGAACCACGTGGTTAGAACGCTCGGAAAATCACTCAACTAATTATTATAATCATCATATCAGCCGATAAAGTTTTCTACAACGATCGGTCGAGCGCCACCCCTATCCAATTGCATCCCGCAATCCTAACCAGATCAGTCGGTCCACTCTGTTGGGGACCTTTCCAAGCTGCGTCTTCCAGAACGCGGTCACCACTCAAACCTTTCTGCTCCAACGGCCATCGATTCTACGAGCAATGTGCCCCACCCACGTAACTAATGTTGCCTGTAAAATATATTGTAGTGCCAATATAATCTGCCAAAAAGCTGCCAACTGCCGAGCATGTTCAAAAATGATTTGTGATTGTTCGGCGTATTTCTCCGTATTCGCTATCGATACTTCATTTTTATATTTAAGCAAAAAATATGGGTCCCGTGATACAGAAAAGTAACTACTGAGTAGAATCTATTGTGTGGGTAAGTTACAAAGAAAAATGTTTCCGGGCAGTGAGCAAAGAAGAACTTTCTTACTATGTTATATATAATATCTATTTTGATAATTATTATTAAAAAGATAAGTTTGAGAATGATAACAATACATATTTTAATAAAAATAATGCGGTAGCACTTAATTTTTAATCAGAAGGAATAATAAAAAAAGACCACTTCAGAACCAACAATCCCTAAAAATGCTAGCAGTGTTTAATCACACGAAAATTAATTCGAACCGAAAATCGTTTAAAATCCATAAGGCTTTTATTTACACTGCATTCAATTTATGTATGCAAAAAACAACGTTCATTTACTCACAACAATCCAATGTGCTATTTTCACTGTAGCAAAGCCGTATTTGATATTGCTTTGCCATTCGAAACTAAGTCGTAACCGTTTTGTATTATGTTCTGATTCTTAAGTAACATTCGTTACGAATTGAGTGAAGGAAATGATGATACCAATATATGATGTAACCACCAGTTTCAATTCAGCGCATTTAAAGTGAACAACTTTCTGCCACGTTTTGTTTCACAGGCTTTGCTTTTAATTTTGCATTTAAACTTTTAAACAAATACGCAGTGGAGTTTTTAAACAGCTGTATTTAAATTAGAGAGTTCAGCTGTTTCTGAGTCAATTAATGTAATAGTGTGCTTAAACGCATTAAATTAAGAACAGACAGGTTTGTGTAAGGGTATTTATTGCAATGGTTTTAGTGTACGGTCCATGTCAATTGTCAAGTGATATGCAGAGGTTTTTTTGGAAATATATGGTAGGCGAAGAATAGATGCACAGGTGAAGATACTGGATGAAATGTTAGACCGACAATCAAGGTAAACAAGAGGGATTTCTTCTTTGTAACCTTTTAACCTCAAGTTTCCTACTTTATTTGATCTTCCTATGTATATCGCTATCTAAGCTTAATATCTTATCATTGTAAGTGATCTTATATGCTTTAGAAATTTCCTATAGACCTAAGGCATCTTAAAGCCTGTATTAATTTCCTTAGAGCACACTACAAAAGCCAACTACAGTCTGCTCCCCTCTGATAACGACAGGCCAGTCTTGTGTGAGCCGGACTGTACCTGCATTGAAGCCTATATAATGGAGATTAATGTCAATGGATTAAAGATTATCTTTGCCCCGATATCAAGCCCAATAGCCTATTGTGTCTCATTGTATAGTTACCTGAGTAATTTACAAATTGTGTAAGTCGACGATAGTGCTGCATTAACCTGGATAAATAATTCATATTAAATAAATATTAAGGGTCATCTTACACAAATCGACCTAGTCCCAAACTAAGCAAAGCTACTATGGGTACTAGATGACGATATACAACATATAAATACATAGGTATATACTATATATCCAAGAAGAAATATTCGAGTTCATCACACACATATTTGGCCTGGGCGGTTTGTTCCTTGATTGTTTTACAAAAATCATGTTACCATGATATTAGCAATTTAGAAAGTGAAATTAACGGCATAATAAGCCGGTTAAATGCAAAAAGGAAAATGATCTAAAAACTACATCAAACAGTGACAGAATTCAAAGACACCCTTACCAGGGGCCCTATGATGGTTGCTTTTATCACGCGATAAATAAGTGATAAAGAATCCGTCACGTTTTGATATATTGCGAGTGTGAGTGACAGATGCTTTGTCACTTATTTATCACGTGATAAACGCAACCATCATAGGCCCCCAGACTCGGTAGCTTCATTGGTCAGATCGTATCGCCCCGCCATGGCATAGGATACCAGTTCAAATCTAGTCAGGGCCTAAATATTTTCACTGTTTCTATCATTCTATTTGCAATTCAATAACTATATATTTCTAGTTAGGCTGCAAATATAGAACTGTTATAATTATATCGTATAATATTATTCAATTCGAACGCTGCCACGTCAAAGGTATACACTTCATTAAATATCCATAGTGCCCTGAACTCACCTTATAGCGTCAATAAACTTTATATCTCCTTTATACCGGCGAACATATATCTTATCTTTATTTGCGTGTAATCACAAAACTTTTACTATCTCATCAAAATCCAAAAACCTTAAAACTTGATGTTTTATAAGAAAAAAGTTTCAGCAAACGCAACCGATATTTTGATAGCTCCGTAAAAACTCAGACTTACCTGCCTTATTAGTTTTTGTGGAGAAATTTAGGAGAGAATATTACTTAAATTAATTTAGCTTGTTATATTTTCATTTTCGCAAACGTGCATTCAAGTTTTGCGGGCGGCTTAAAGTTTTCAACATAATTCCTGCAAAGTTTAAAGTTATGAGATTCCCTCCTCAAATTTATGCTTGAATTTTTAATCTACGAATGTGGAAATTTCGTATATTGTATAATTATTATAATTCGTTGCGTTGCGTTCGTACTTGGTGCAAAGGTTGTCCATCGCCATTCAACGTGGTAACGCGGCCAGTGTGATGGGTACCTTTGCGCCAGGGGCAACCCGAGGAGCCCTGTTTGACTAGGCTTAAGCTAGTCTTAAGTATTATTATTATTTTTTTGTTTGTATATTTTTGACGAATAAAATTTATTTGTTACAATTATTATAATTTCATGATATTATTTTATTACTGGATACATACATTAGTAGATATTATTCACAATTGCCACACAACCCGTTTATTTTGGCCAGGTCGACAGAATTGTCAACGAATCATTGCATTAAAATAGGAAATCGAAATAGAAACCCAAAAATTTATGCACGGTCAGAAAAAAGCATGTGAATCATGACTGTGATCAAAAGACATCACTTACGCAAGGGTACTTGAGTGCCGGTTAAAGTATTTAGGTAGGTAATCAATATACTATAACAATATGTACATGTCATGAAACAAAGAAAAAAAGTTTTTTTTATATAGTAATTTCAAAGGTACACAAATTTTGATTTTCCGTTTCTTAATCCAAATGAACTTTTGGAATTGTTTTCAGAATCCTCATAATATAACAAATAACTCATTGTCTCCATACAATTATTGATACCCATAACATACGAGTATAATGACGTCCCGATTAGGTGGCCATTTGTATGAAGCGTTTTAGCGCTCCGTAGGAATGTTGAACGTTGACGGTAATTTTTGACTTTTAGAGCAGTGGAAGTGTAGGTAGTGCCATATAGCCATTTGATCCCAATAAAAAAAGAATCGATTGACATCCCCAAAAAAATAGTGCGTGGAGTGCCTCCGCGCGGATGAAGTGAAATTTCGTCACGAAATGAAAATAGGAAGGGGTAGAAATTGATTTTTAGTGAACTCATATGGTTTCTTTAAGACAAACTTCTTCACTCTCGCTCTATCTTTTTCTATTCCCCCTCCCCAGGAGCGTTGAACGTTTAACGCAACAGTGCTTTCCTACCCCCTCCACGGTAGCGTTAAACGTTTAACGCAACCGTTAAATGTTTAACGCAACCTTGTTGGAAGTCGCATTAGAAGTTTCACTACAAAAACGTCATGCCTATTGAGCGACATAATCACTAGTGACTAAGGTCATAAAGTAAAGAGAAAAAAAATGCATCACTTGTTTATTGCACACGATCAAATTTTTTTTTTTACTTTTGAAACCTTCAACAATATGTACTTAGGCGGTCTTCAAAATAGCGATATCTTTTTTAGGGAAAAATTTACAAACTAAAGTACCATTATTACGATACCTAATCGTCTTGTGTAAAGAATAGTTCCTTATTTTGGGTTCTTTTGGTTGGGTTCTTTTGGGTAGCTGGCTTATTGACAATTGTTTTTATAGCGTAAAATATTTTCTCGAGACATGTAGAATCAGGTAATTATTATTGACATTATATTTTGATTTTATTATTATTTATTGGAAATGTTACTTTTTAGATTATTACAATTCAATGTTTATTTTTTTATTTTTTTAAATTCTACTCTAAATTTTGCATGCCTACATATAGGCTGAATACATGATACTAAAAGTTTTGTATTTAACATCTAAAACACTGTATTCTGGCAAATAAAAATCTTTGAATCTTTGAATCTCATGCAGAAATGAATCCTAGGTTATGAAATTAAACCAATTACTTTTTTAATATTTACTTTCTGTTTCGCCGGCAGGAAATTTCAGTACAACGAATTTTAATTGCATTTTGCGTGGAGCTTTATTACGGACCCTGGGGAGTCTTCATTTACTTTATTATCTCCCTTGAGCGATATATAATTTTGTTTGTAATTAGTTTAACTGCGCAACTAAACGATAAAGTATATGTATAAAGATTGATGATTCAAAATAGTAAGTGCCGTGAAATAATTTTGTAGTTTTTGGTTATTTTTCGCACGATTATGGGGCGCTACTGGGTGTAGCCTGTTACAGGAGCAATAAATTTACACATAGATTCTACTATTCAAACATAACAAAAAAAAAACAGCCACGTTACAAAAAATTATGTTCATTATTTAAAAAAAATTCAACAGCATTTTCAATGTACGCCGTCCAAAATTGATATTCTGTTACCTTTGACATAACTTTCACGAGTTCACGCTAATATATATTAGGTAAGTATTACGCAATACACCGATTTTTTAGGATAAAGTTGTTTAAGAAGTTATATTATACAAATCAAAACCTTTTTTTTTTTCGGTACTTTGAGAAGCCGGAAGCCTAATAATATGGCTGCATCCGAGTGTCTATTAATAGTAGGGGCGGGGCTAGCCGGCCGCACCTGCCTGGAGTGCGCACCTGCCCGGAGTGACAAATCAAAACGTGCCGTTACGACTTTTTAAACAAATACGGTTTAGTCTGAGGGGTTAAATCTATGATTTAATTTCTTGCTCCTTTCACAGGTCACACCAGGTATAAGCTATACTCGTATTGATACATATCTACATCATAACCCAACAACAGACCGTAGAGTAAACGACGAAGCAATCATTAAAGGGTTATTTACTATTGAGACTGTATATTAATATTGTTAGGAACCACTTGAGATTTCCCCAAGGCGGCATACTCGGCCCAATCTGCTTTATAGGGATGCTTCTCTCGATATATATTTGGGTAATATTGTTTTACTCTGGCTTATTACAAACTAGCTGTGCGGCGCGGTGTTACCCGTTAATCCCAAGGGAATACGAAATTGTTTTGAGATGAAAAGTACCCTAGGTGTTAATCTAGGGTGTCAGATACCTTCATACCATATGGTCTAGCCACACTCACAAACTTTCGCCTTAATATTGATGTGATTCGGAGGTGCTCGCAACTTCGTTCGCATAACCCTCCTTTTTATTGGAGTCGGGTAAAATACTTTTTATGGAATACTTTTATACAAAAATGGTTACAGGGTAGCTAGCTATGCTTGTGTTTATAATGATTAAAACCCGTCGTACATTTTGGCGTGATGAGATCTGACCGATAGAATGGCAATGCAATCGGTACCCCTTCAAAACAAAAGAAAACGTCCATCGCATTGTTTATTTGTGTTTAGAAATCATGTCCCTTCCACATACATTTATGTAATTCAATTCAATTTTAGAGTTTTTTACTAGTATTAGCTTTTGCTTGCGATTTCGTCAGCGTAGAATTAGTAGAACTCCATACATAATTCTACAGCACTCTTCTGTGATAAAAACTATTCTATTTCGATCCCCAGGACCGAAATTATACTGTATCTCTTTGTTAAATTTCATCTAAATCGTTTCAGCAGTTATTGATCCTTCACACATTTTCCATCCCCTTTTCAAAGCTTAAGGAATGATTTCCGGGATTAAAACAAACAAACAAACAATCTCCATACCAAATTTCATCTCAATTGCTACCCTGTGGTTTACCTAAGCGTGGAGAGACAGACAGACAGACATACTTTCGCATTTATAATATTAGTATGGATAGATGAATGGGGGAACCAGAATTACAATATAAACATAGTAAAATTACCTACATAATAACTGCGTCCGTACTCGATATTAATTGGGTTGCCCACCTGAGCATGACACTTACTATATATATTATGTATATGAACGAGGAAATACTGCATCGATAAAAGAACCATCGATCCTTACAGACCCCTATTCCGCAGGGTTCTAACACAAGGTTTAATAATTAGAGGTCGGTCAATCAAGCTTTATTGAGGCGAGCCGGGCTACTCCCAACTCGGCCTCACTAGTTTGTAAGAAGAGCAGTGACAGAGAGACAAGTACAAAATATGACCTTTTAAGATTTTTAAATTACGCCAATGATTTTTCACTAATTTTTAGTTGTCGAATCGACAGTTTACTATATTCTAGTCATATTGTTTCTTCATTGCTATAGGTCAAACAGTAATTGTAAGATTTAGAGCTGGTATTTTCAACTTTCATCATTATCATCATACTAGCTTTAGACGCAGTAAAAATTCTCCCTTAAGGATCTGCACATCGATAGGTCGTCCGCTTCCCTCATCCGGCTTACTCTGATCCTAACAAGATTGCCGGTCCACCGCGTTGGGGCCTTCCCACGCTGCCTCTTATCTGTTATATATTTTTAAACATTGAAAGTGACTTAACCCTTTACACCCGACGTGTAATGATCGTGAGTGTTGATTTTTAAAAAATATTTCGCGTATGGCGAACCGCTTCTGCGAACCCAACCGATGTCGATCGATCGTGCGGCTATGCTAGAATGAAACAAAAAATACAGAAGGCTCATGCGTACGCGTCGGGACTCGTCAGTCTCCTTGACGTGATGTGGGGGATGGCTGTGTTCTTTGAACGTCGAGCTCACTATCGTAAGTGGATTGTTTTACTAATTACCAGCAAATATCTTCGTAATTTACTATCGGATTGCAAAAAGTACTTGTTTGTGTAATATATTTTTAGTATTCTGCATTTTTTCAAATGAAATACATATGTGCAATTGGTTCTTGAATTTAAAGTATCACGAACGTGCGATTTCGGTTGCATTGCGTATAATTGAACTCTCACGATCGTGCGGTTTCGGTTGTGTTTTGTGATGTTGGTTTAGTAGGTATAACTTATTTATTTACACGCTTGGCTTACTTTGAGAAGCCGGAAGCCTAATAATATGGCTGCATCCGAGTGTCTATTAATAGTAGGGGCGGGGCTAGCCGGCCGCACCTGCCTGGAGTGCGCACCTGCCCGGAGTGACAAATCAAAACGTGCCGTTACGACTTTTTAAACAAATACGGTTTAGTCTGAGGGGTTAAATCTATGATTTAATTTCTTGCTCCTTTCACAGGTCACACCAGGTATAAGCTATACTCGTATTGATACATATCTACATCATAACCCAACAACAGACCGTAGAGTAAACGACGAAGCAATCATTAAAGGGTTATTTACTATTGAGACTGTATATTAATATTGTTAGGAACCACTTGAGATTTCCCCAAGGCGGCATACTCGGCCCAATCTGCTTTATAGGGATGCTTCTCTCGATATATATTTGGGTAATATTGTTTTACTCTGGCTTATTACAAACTAGCTGTGCGGCGCGGTGTTACCCGTTAATCCCAAGGGAATACGAAATTGTTTTGAGATGAAAAGTACCCTAGGTGTTAATCTAGGGTGTCAGATACCTTCATACCATATGGTCTAGCCACACTCACAAACTTTCGCCTTAATATTGATGTGATTCGGAGGTGCTCGCAACTTCGTTCGCATAACCCTCCTTTTTATTGGAGTCGGGTAAAATACTTTTTATGGAATACTTTTATACAAAAATGGTTACAGGGTAGCTAGCTATGCTTGTGTTTATAATGATTAAAACCCGTCGTACATTTTGGCGTGATGAGATCTGACCGATAGAATGGCAATGCAATCGGTACCCCTTCAAAACAAAAGAAAACGTCCATCGCATTGTTTATTTGTGTTTAGAAATCATGTCCCTTCCACATACATTTATGTAATTCAATTCAATTTTAGAGTTTTTTACTAGTATTAGCTTTTGCTTGCGATTTCGTCAGCGTAGAATTAGTAGAACTCCATACATAATTCTACAGCACTCTTCTGTGATAAAAACTATTCTATTTCGATCCCCAGGACCGAAATTATACTGTATCTCTTTGTTAAATTTCATCTAAATCGTTTCAGCAGTTATTGATCCTTCACACATTTTCCATCCCCTTTTCAAAGCTTAAGGAATGATTTCCGGGATTAAAACAAACAAACAAACAATCTCCATACCAAATTTCATCTCAATTGCTACCCTGTGGTTTACCTAAGCGTGGAGAGACAGACAGACAGACATACTTTCGCATTTATAATATTAGTATGGATAGATGAATGGGGGAACCAGAATTACAATATAAACATAGTAAAATTACCTACATAATAACTGCGTCCGTACTCGATATTAATTGGGTTGCCCACCTGAGCATGACACTTACTATATATATTATGTATATGAACGAGGAAATACTGCATCGATAAAAGAACCATCGATCCTTACAGACCCCTATTCCGCAGGGTTCTAACACAAGGTTTAATAATTAGAGGTCGGTCAATCAAGCTTTATTGAGGCGAGCCGGGCTACTCCCAACTCGGCCTCACTAGTTTGTAAGAAGAGCAGTGACAGAGAGACAAGTACAAAATATGACCTTTTAAGATTTTTAAATTACGCCAATGATTTTTCACTAATTTTTAGTTGTCGAATCGACAGTTTACTATATTCTAGTCATATTGTTTCTTCATTGCTATAGGTCAAACAGTAATTGTAAGATTTAGAGCTGGTATTTTCAACTTTCATCATTATCATCATACTAGCTTTAGACGCAGTAAAAATTCTCCCTTAAGGATCTGCACATCGATAGGTCGTCCGCTTCCCTCATCCGGCTTACTCTGATCCTAACAAGATTGCCGGTCCACCGCGTTGGGGCCTTCCCACGCTGCCTCTTATCTGTTATATATTTTTAAACATTGAAAGTGACTTAACCCTTTACACCCGACGTGTAATGATCGTGAGTGTTGATTTTTAAAAAATATTTCGCGTATGGCGAACCGCTTCTGCGAACCCAACCGATGTCGATCGATCGTGCGGCTATGCTAGAATGAAACAAAAAATACAGAAGGCTCATGCGTACGCGTCGGGACTCGTCAGTCTCCTTGACGTGATGTGGGGGATGGCTGTGTTCTTTGAACGTCGAGCTCACTATCGTAAGTGGATTGTTTTACTAATTACCAGCAAATATCTTCGTAATTTACTATCGGATTGCAAAAAGTACTTGTTTGTGTAATATATTTTTAGTATTCTGCATTTTTTCAAATGAAATACATATGTGCAATTGGTTCTTGAATTTAAAGTATCACGAACGTGCGATTTCGGTTGCATTGCGTATAATTGAACTCTCACGATCGTGCGGTTTCGGTTGTGTTTTGTGATGTTGGTTTAGTAGGTATAACTTATTTATTTACACGCTTGGCTTACTTATCGGGATGATTTGCTTATTTTCGGAGCTCTGTTGACCGATAAAATACTATTAGATCTGCTCGAAGACGAAAACCTGTCAGAAATTGAAGGTTTTAGACGATGACGATGATTTGGAAGATGTGCCTAACTTTTTCGATAACTTAGCAGTGATTATGACTGGCTCTCGGAAGAAGAAATTTATACTCTACATGAAGTAAAGCCACGGTCACGTTCTCCCCTAAGTTCACCACAAGCTTCTTCTCCACCCCCTTCTCCACCCCCTTCTCCACCCCCTTCTCCACCCCCTTCTCCACCCCCTTCTCCACCCCCTTCTCCACCCCCTTCTCCACGACCAGCGACTCCACCACTAGGGACATTGTCACCGCCACCTATTTCGCCGTTGCAAATCGGAGCTAAGTAAAAGACGACCAGGTCAAGGTAGGTCGGAATCTATACCTAGAAAGTTCGAATAGGCAGAGGTAGATTTCTCCGCACACGGGGAAATGTACGCAGAGGAAGATCCATATCAGCATCCGCACCTCGAAGTCGAACATGGAAGCGAGCTCTGTCTACGGATAAGCCACATAATAACACTTCGCTACCAGTGAAACCTGTCCGTTCCAAATTGTAAAGTCTACCGAAACGGTTTTTTAAAACGAGACTTTTTAACGTTATTAAATAGTCATTAGTGCAAAATTGTAACGTCCTCCTCATCTTAGAAAGACAAGCTACAAACTGCTTTTAGGTATATATTTATCCGCTCAGGCAGAGCGTATTGAGTTAAGACGTATAAATTGGCTAAAACAAACCTTTTAGCTTCACTTACGACGATCCGCCCAAGCCAGAGTGCAGCAAGCGTTAAACGCTGGAGTGATGCCAAGCCATTTTATTCAGTATACGTTAAAATATCAGAAGTTTACGACTGAAATATTTTCTCAAATTGAAAGTGATTTTTTCTAAGGAATAATTCTCTGTGTATTTGAAATATTGATGCAATACTTAATTTTTTTTTAAATTCTTTCAATATTATTAGAGTAAAAGGTATTAAAATTTGATCTTAGACTATCTTGGCTATACCTAATTTCATCATTGTTGTACAACGCGTTGTGCCATATGCTATTTTCTGGTCAAAACTTACCAATATTAATTAAAACAATGAATGTAAATCATCCTTTAAAATATTTTTTCTATGTATTAAATGTTAACAATTTCGTCACTGGCAAAACAGTGAGAGACTAAACATTAATAAAACGAAATACCTATTTCGTTTCATGATTTGGGAGAGTAGAGTTGGGAAAATACCGTATATTAAATAACAATAGACACTCAGTGTCTCTTGGAGATTGTAATTATTACCTAAATCCCAAATTGAATCCAGATTTGGAATTCCAAATCATGCTAGATACTAGTAAATAGCCATTATGAAGATTAATGACTGGTAATAATGATATACAGGGTGTTCGGCATGAGAGCGTCATTAGGGATATTAAGCTGACTGTACATTAGCATAATAATTATGTCCTTTGTTTTTTGTATTATTTTTGTACAGTAGACCTTTCCTTTAATAGGGACGATGATTGAAGATTAATTAATCTACTGCATCCTGTAGCCATATGAATAAAATATTAAGGAGCTAAAATTAACTAAGTTAGCTAAGTTATAATACCTATAACTCACTGTTGTGTACTATGTTCACTTTCTCTGTTATTTAGTGTGTAAAATTTGTTTTTTTTTGACACTATTGGCGCTGTTTGTAGTGCACCGGCTTACTGAGCCAGCGGTCCTGGGTTCGAATCCCGGCCAGGGCAAATATTTGTATGATGCACTCTAACATTTGTTCTTGGGTCATGGATGTTATGTATATATATGCATTTATCATCGGATGTATATCGTCATCTAGTACCCATAGTACAAGTTTTGCTTAATTTGGGACAAGGTCGGTTTGTGTAAGATTGTCCCTTGATATTTATTTATTTCATTTACATTTTATATTTTGAAATAAAGAAATCTAAATCTAAAACCACTCCGTATATTATTTACAAACTGTTCTAAATTTAGTAGGGTGATGCTTTTATTCTTCTAATATGTAAACATTGTTAATAACAGATAAATTGTTACTTATGATGATGGTTCCTTCAAGTATCTTTATATTTAACTATTTACGTGGCCATTATTTTCTTTCGCGCAGGCAGTTCATCAACAACGTCCACCATAATCTACTCTTTAAATCCCATTTTCTCCATAAAATCCCCTTTACTACCGAATGTGCTAATTTTGTTGTCAAACTTCGTTATTTGGCCACGGCGGCGTTCCGTGAACTAGGCTTTTCATAGAAACCGCAAACTTTTGAGAACACTTGTATAGCAAACGTAATCTAACCTACCAGGTTCCACGCAACGATAAAAATTGGATAAATAAGTTCTCGTTTCTGAGAACCTGAAAATGAAATGGATCCCGTTTTGGATTTCCTAAGCATAAATAAGTAGTTATGTCAAAAGTACGCCCCAACACCCGAAATCCTTGTTATTCTTAACCATCATAATCTAATGCTTTGCCGCCAAGAAATAAATTCTTCCATTCGATAAAATACCTTTTCTCAAACTTGCAATGGAATGTCGTCATAACGTGCGTTATGACATTATTTACAAGCTCTAAAGTATCACTTTTCGAGCGGAACAACCCGAGAAAATTGCAAAGGAATTTCATACACAATTGAAGGCTTAGGCCGGTAAGTATTTTTTTAAGTATGGCGTCTGTGTTCATGGACTGGCTAAACAGCTGTATTTTTTAAGTGGTATATGTTTGAGAAAAGCATTATACATGCCTAGCCGTGAAAAGGGCTTGCCGGCCTCGTATCACTATCTGGCGTCTACGGTCGGCCGTCTATACCTACTCACCCGTCAAGCCCTTCTCGGCGTCTTGATGATGTCCTCCTTGACGTATCCGTCAACGGCGACACCCTGTCAATTGTTTCTGGCATGCGCGCGCACGTGGTTCGTGAAACCCAGCTTGTTCACGAACACACGATCACAAGTGGGACAGTACTGCACTAATAAGCATGCGGGGTCGATAGATCGCTTAGCTTAAATATTATATTATATAGACCCCGGGAAAGAAGGGCTTGTCGATTTCGTATCACTATCCGGCCTCCCAGCCGTTTTCACGGCTAGGCATATTATAGTGCTTTTCTCAAACATATAGTAAAAAAAAACAACACTCAAAAAGTATATAATTCAGCTGTTTAGCCGGTACATGAACACAGACGCCATGTTAAAAAAAAATACTTCCCGGCCTAAACCTTCAATTGTGTATGAAATTCCTTTTCAGTTCTCTCGAATTGTTCTGCCCAAAACGTGATACTTCGAAGTCTGTTATAGAAATAATCTAATGGGATTCGCTTAAGAAATGGGCTTCGAACTATATACGATGCATGCATGTTTGAAATAATACCTATAATCATGTTGGGTCGATAGATCGCTTAGCTTATTCTATTGTACACATTGTATTGTGTGTAACCTCCCTTACATTTACAACGTTATTGTCGCTACGGTACTTAGGTAGCGTGTGTGGCGGGTAAGCCAAATCTCTTGGCACTCGGGGCTAAGAATCATACAAACTAGCTCGGGTGAGGTTTTGGTTTAAACTATCAGGAAAACAAGGCTAAGAAATTTTTTGACTGAATCCCTGAAAGTATTTTTTTTGGGAGATTTTTTACCGATGTGTCGTGACGAGAGCCTTCGACATCACTTAATGTGTGGTTAATTTTGATCAACTTCGCTATTCAAAGGTTGCCTGGAAGAGATCGCTCTTTAGGGAAAATACCTAATTAAAATTAAAAGTGTATCTTTATTTGTTAACTTATTTTGGTGTGCAATAAAGCATAATATGATATTGTAATGTGAAGCTAGGGGGTGGGATTGAATTAGTTATTTGAAAGACCAGTCCGCAAATATTGATTCCACAGTCGCGGAGTAGAAATATCATAATGATTAGTGAACTGTCAGTTCCTTCCTCTCCGCTCCTCTTAGCTCCGTGTCAGTAAAAATTATCTGTAAAATACTAGAGGTACTCTGGACATGAAGTGGAGCGAGCAAAGCGAGCGCGGTCTCTCCGTTACAGCATGGGTGAAAATTCTTTCATATGATCCGAGCATATGAAAGAATTTTCCGGCTGTTCGTATTTTTCAACCGATTCTAATGAAATTTTGCGAGTAGGATCGATGAGTATATATGTAGAAGCTTTTTGTAGGTGAAAGTTTAGTTTTTTTTTTCAAAATTGTAGAGATATGGTTGAAAACGTGATAAATTATAAATTTCAGCCTTTTTGAAACACACTCGCAAATTCTAAGCTACTAGCTAATATTGGAATGAGGATTTGGTATTTATATCCATGTAAACAAAATACAATAGAAACAAAATATGATCCTGTTAAAACTTATAGCAACCCTTTCTTGTTGGAAGTTGCAATAATCTTGCCATCCACATTTTATCCGAAATCTAATTTCAAAATAAATCACAAAGCAGTATCTTTGGCAAAAAATCTAATAACATAATAAATCGTTCAATCTGTAGGTTATCGATGAACATAAATCTTTAGAACCCTATAACTGGGACAGTGGTTGGGTTTGGGCGTCACCCCAACGAGATATGTTATATCTAGAATTATATGTCTGACGATTATGGTCAAAAGACATAAGTGATGAAGGTTGCCAGGAAGAGATCGCTCTTTAGCGATATGACCGCCTATTGTTTACCTGTAATTGTAATTTATTGCATTGTATTTCTCTTGTATGATTTGTGAGATCTGCAATAAAGTGTACGTGTATATGTATAGTTTTGTGAGACATATGGCTGAACTGACCCAAGGGCTAAATACAACAATTATTCCTATGTTACGATGACAAAATTATGTGACCATTATTTATTTAAAAGAAAACCATGTTTCGATATTATGTTTTTGATGTGATTTTGTATTGCTATATAGAAACAGTAAAAATCAATATGCACGAAAAAAAATAGTATTTTTAAATATGTTCCACACGTTTTATTTGCGTATTGTTCTTTATATGTATGTCATAACTATATTATTTTGTCAACATCCGAGATATCGGATACCCGAAATGGAAATATCCGAATGTATTCTGAAAAAAAAAACAAAATCACGGTTTAGCGATAATTCTGCCTCTATTTTAATTTAATGTTTCATAATTTTTTTGTTAATTTTTTGAGGTCCAATGAAGAGGAGAAGATTATTTTATTCTATATCACCACGAGATATGTACATTTTACCACTATATATATGTAAGCTTGTGATGACAACTTGGGTCATTGTCAGTTCAAAAAACAAAATTTGGCCCTTCGGTGGTCAAAAGTTAAGAGCTTGTATGAATCTAGGTTATGTTGCTATTACATCGGATTATAGAAGAGGGAACGTTCTTTATTCCCACAGGCATTTAATCAGAAAATTAGGCCCTGGAATCCTTAATTTTGCAAATGTCCACCGGAAAGACGCGCACCTAAATCTGACAATGACCCACTTATAAAATCTTTTAACGCGTTCCGATAGCAAAAATCGAAATATAAGTAGGTAGTTAATGATATATGAAGAAGATAATAATGAACACGATATATACATGATGATACAAGCCCTGTAAAAATATAAATTGCGCTGAAAAAGGTAGTAAAATTTCTGATATAATAATGGAAGCCATTAAAGTCTGCCGAACTATTTTTCCCCGCCTATAACTAGGTTAATCCCCTCTGTTATTCCTAAAACCTCTATGATCTTTGGTTAATCCTGCATGATAAAATAAAATTTATATTCCATGCGTACCCGACCGTTGTCAAATATGGAACGTCATTTCCGGAACGTTGGTCGCATCGAGATTTTATCCCGAGTCCCGTAAATTCGTCTTGGGTTTGATTATTGAATAAATTTAATACCTGATTTGATTTCTGGATAGATACGTTTGTTATTCGAAACCTTGCGTGAACCAGTCGTAAATGAGGAGTGCTGGATATCTTCTGCCATCTTTTTTATGTCCGTAACATGTTTGATAGAGAAAAATGTCTAAAACAATCAGCATTTTTAAACGGATAAGGAGCCTTAAAAAGATGAAACGCAATCAATTGTGCCAACCGGTTGGCACAATTGAGGGTTGCAACCCTTAGTCTGTCTGTACTCAGCCTTAATCCTCTGATCATAATATTGTAATTTATCAGGCAATACTAATTGAATTAGTTGCCACTGATCCGACACTGGACGCAAAATTGCAAATGTATCGAATATCGATATCGGCATTTTAATGATGCATTTATGAAACTGATAAATAATTTAATGGTAGTCATAATGAAAGGTTTCTAAACGCATTACTTATAGAAGTTTACTGAAACCAAATTAAATGATAAGTCTATGTATACTTTTATTGGGGCAGAAAGGTTCTCGAGTGGAGACCACGTACCGGCAAACGCAGAGTAGGACGGCCACCCGCAAGGTGGTCGGTCGACCTGGTTAGAGTTGCGGGGACTCGCTGGATGCGGGTCGCTTCTATCCGGCCCATTTGGAAGTCTATTGAGGAGGTCTGTGTTCAGCAGTGGCTGAAATGATGATAATGATGATATTTTTATAGCATGTGCATGATCAAAAGCTCATACAGTGATAAAACACTCCAATATGTACAAGTTTTTGCTCATGGCTTCGCTCGCTGAGAGTAAAAAATGTCAGGTAACTTTCAAGCCTTCTCCCAACTAAAAGTTACGTCATCACCATTCTAAAACATTCTTCTTCTTTAGTTCTTCTATTTTAGTTCCATTGTAACTTAATTATTAAATACAATCCAACTAATCAAAGCAAACATAGCAAATAAATTTTAAATTTGTAAATCAGACATACGTAAACTAATGAATTTAAATTACCATTTGCTAGCGTAAACCAAATGTTTAAATAAAACAATGTAAATGGATTATGTCGCGTATTTTAACTATTTGAGCTTCCCTGACGTTTCGGTAGTTTTCCAGTTACCGCTGTCAAAGGTTGACTGAGAAAAACACAAATTATAATTAAAATATTAGCGACACAATCCGTTTGAATTGTTTTATTTAAAATGAAGTATTGAAGTAAAGTGAAGAATGAAGTATTCTTTTTTTTAATTAGGTCAAAAACTCCGAAATTATCATAAAAGGAGATGGCTGGACGATCTGTACGTATTCGATAACGCTTGGCAGGAGCATGCACTTCACTGAGACGACTGGCAAGAAAGAGGGAAGGCCTTTGTCCAGCAGTGGGACACAGCATGTAGGCTAAGTCGGTCTATACACAGCTTTAGCGGATCATATTGTATTAGGCAATAATAATTAAATGCTGCGGTTCTGAACCCATACAGCGTGCAAATCTTATTAGCCTATTACTAGAATATTCCGAATAGCAAATACTTAATAGCTGAGCGCTAATTCAAGTGTTCTTTCAGATATCGCTTAGTAAGCAATATGTCTGATATACCTTTACTGTGATTAAAACGCGATTCGAGCTGCATAAAGTAACATTTGACGTTACTTTACTACCTAGTCAAGTTTGCGTCTGGTTGGCGAAGTCGAGATGTCCAAGATATATCGCCACTTTGGAGATTTCTCCGACATATCAGAGATATATAAATGGAATAAGGTACCTGGTTCGTTTAATAATGGACAGGGATTATTATAATAATTAGATTACATTCCACAATTAGGACTTATAAATGTCCACACATACATTATTATGGCATGTACACTTGTGGCCTAATTACACAATAAACTAGTTCATTTGACGACGCGGTTGGCTCGGTTTGTAGAGACCTGCCTACTGAGCCGGGAGTCCCAGGTTCGAATCCCTAACGTTTGTGAACCTATTTTTGCATTCCCTAACGCTTTATGTCATAATGATCATTTGTCATAACACTCATATGCCCTAATTTTGGTTTCCCTAATATCTTATTTCCTAATGTCACTTGCCATATTGATAATTTATCCTAATGTCATTTGTCATAATGATCATTTGTCCTAACACTCATATGCCCTAATTTCGGTTTTAATCGCTCGGCTCGAGTACTGTTGTGATCGCAGTTCTAACCTAACCTAATCCATTAAACTACTTTACTGGTAGCAGTTTGGTGGTTGAAAAGGGGCGGGGACTTTAAAAAACCAAAATTGATTTTAGGGATTGCGAGCCATATTCCGGCTAAAAATATTAGGGATATTGATAGTTAAGGATATTGATGTTTCGGACAAATGAGTTTTAGGACAACCATTACGTTTTGGAAAATGATTTTTATGGCAATTGATCGTTAGGACTAGCGGCCATTAGGACAAAACCGTTCGGGCAAGTGATTTTAGGACAAACGATGTTAGGGATCGCGATGGAAAGCCTTTAAGTATATATTTATCTATATAAGTATGTATATCGTCGTCTAGTACGCATAACACAAGCCTTCTTGAGCTTAATTTGGGACTAGATCGATTTGTGTGAGGTTGTCTGATATTTATTTATTATTTATCTGATATTTATTTATTTAATTTCATTACAGTCTAAATTATAAAACTGAATAAAAAACACCGTAAAAATTGTCTTTCATAATTAACAATACGGTAATACGTATGTATTTTAGTAACATTTTGGTTGCGAGACTGCAGTTTCAGTACAGTTGACATAACTGAACCGAAACCGCAAACCATCGGTAAAGTCTCTAATCTAAGGGTGCTACCTCACCGCAAGCATTCTCATTGTAGCAAAAAAACATAAAAATTTGATTTGGTTTTTATAATACAAGCGATTCGCGAGCAAGCACCCTAAAATTTAAAGTACATAAGCACTTGAGACCCTAGTGCGACAAGCAATTAACAAGTTTCTTCACTAAATTCTGGTTTCGAAATCTTCCAGACTCGAAGCTAATGGTGTACAATTAACGCAATGAAAACACTAGTACTAGCACAAATGAAAGTCGCGTCCCAGCGTGGAGTAGCTCGCTCTATCCATGAGGTTGGAAACACACGTATATGCCTTTTGGACGGCTCCACGAGCAGTGAAAGATTTTCATAACAAATCAATAAGTTCAAAAGAATTTAAAGGCAAAAAAAACGTATTTAACGCTTTCCCTTTTCGCGGATTCCTGACTCAGGAATCCTGATGACGAGCTCCATATTAGTTTGAAACATGTCGGGCCGTTCTTGGCCATTTTTATGTGAGTTTTAACAGTTTTTATAATTATTAAAGATGTCTTACTGTAGTGTCAATAAGATTAATGTGGTTCACTATTATCTTGCAGAAACTTTTTTGACATATATTTGTTTTGCATAATATTAATTGGCAGAAGTGAAGTTTGGCAGAAACATCTTACGCAGAGTATGCTTTGGCATAAATCATTTCGCAGATTTTTATAATACCGAATCTTATATTGGCATAATGTTGATGAGCATAACAGTCTTCTAAACGAATGGTACTTCCGCAGATATTTTTTTTGTATAATATTTTAGGCGGCATAAAGTTGTCAAGCCGAATACCATTTGATTCCAAGATCATTGTTGTACAGGACATATGCGGAATTGGATGAATTGCTCATAAGAATGTGCAGTTAAGAGGCTCGCTCGTTAGGATCTCAGTTCAACCTAACACTCCTCCTCGCTTCGCTCGTCGTCGTACCTAACCTAATCCAAGTCGGACCTGCCCTAAGGTGCAATCAGTACCTAATTTATGCATTACAAATTGTTGTGATTACACATTTTGTCCATGGAGTGGTATGGTAGCCGGCCGATGCCGCGCGGCTCGCTCGTTAGGATCTCAGTTCAACCTAACACTCCTCCTCGCTTCGCTCGTCGTAATATCTAACCTAATCCAAGTCGGAACTGCCCTAAGGTGCAATCAGTACCTAATTTATGCATTACAAATTGTTGTGATTACACATTTTGTCCATGGAGTGGTATGGTAGCCGGCGGATGCCGCGCAGGTCGCTCGCTTCGCTCGCTTGTTAGGATCTCAGTTCAACCTAACACTCCTCCTCGCTTCGCTCGTCGTCGTACCTAACCTAATCCACGTCAGACCTGCCCTAAGGTGGAATCGGGACCTAATTTATGCATTACAACTGTTGTGATTAAAAATTTAGTGGCTGTTGCCCCGCGGCGGCAAGATACCTAACACTGCTCCTCGAACCGCTCGTCGTCGTACCTGACGGTACTTACAATCTACTACGTAAAGTTTACTTAACCCACTTTTCTGCTAGTAGAAAATAATTATGCTATTGTAATCGTATGCTATAGGATTATTATGGTGCATAAAATTATGCGAAACCAAAGTCGGCCAAAGAGATATTCTACAAAACAATGTGCTGCAAAATGTGTCGTATGCGAGCTAGTAGTAATGCCAACTATACCTTTATGCCATCTTACCATTCGACCGAAAGTGTTTCTGCGAAACGTGTTATGCGAAGTGTATTTCTGACCAATATTATTCTGCCAGATGAGGGTAACCCGATTAATGTATTTAATGCTTTTTGAAATGGTGTAAGTACAAGTTTTACGAGAAAGCAGTGATCGTACAAATTTAACGCAACTAGCACAACTGGAAGTTTTATCCTCTATGTGGCGAGTAGCTCGTTCTGTCCGTGAGTTGGCGAATACACAGACAGGCTTTTTGCACAGATGTTCTCAAAAGAAAACCAACGTCTCTTGAATCACCTTTCATGAGACTTAACTACCTTAAGAAACAAGCTAATAGGGAAATTGACAGATGGAGTTAACTTAGAATTTGTTTTTATTTCACTGCTTTTAGGCCAATGTATATGATTATAAATTTAAGCTTGATACCTTCGCGCATTTCTAAGAAAAAGGGTCCGTCTGTCTGTCTACTCTTCTTTCTGTCTTGCCCGCCTGTCATGGACAGACGGACATACGGACACCCGGATACGGAACAGACAGACGGATAAACAGAAAACAACTGTTTGTTTGTGATTTTTCCGACCGAGGTACGAAACCCTAAAAAAAAAAAAAACAAAAGTCCCAAAACGTTCGCCCGTGTACCACCGAGGCAAGCTGCACAGAACAGTGCCATGAGTTTCGTCCCTAATTGGGCACGTGGTTGGTCTGTTTTTAAACTGTTTCGATTTCAAACCAGTTTTTACCGCTTCAACAAAACCGTTTGTGGTTTAGCAGCCGTGAACTGTATCGTGAATGGAATGGAAACAATACTCTTCGAATTTTTATTACGGATGAAAGAAATATGAAGTAAAAACACAACATAAATTAACCATTTTGGATCCTGAGCTAGGATTCCCTATGTCATAGGACCCAGTAGAGCATAAAGAAAAGAAATATCTTGATTCTTGCATATCCGTATCTCATACCCAATCGAGAAGTGCGTGCGGTGTAAGATTATCCTTACAACAAAAGTACTCTTATTGTTCTTATGTTCTGCTTACTTTTTTCGAAGCCTGATATTACCTATATTTTCAAATTCCAAAATATGTTTAAGACCTCCTTCTTATGACATGTTGCTTTATCTTAAAAATCAGTTAAAAATCTGTCAGTGCACAAAGTTGCGTGACTGAAATTACGATTTAAAAAAAGACATAACTCATACCTTAAGTCACTGGAATGAAGACAGAATTGATTTTTTTCCGGAAATCATCCCGCCATTCCTAAAATAATGAAAAGTCTGAAGTTTGTAAGTAATAAAAATTACATCAGTGTTTTATCGTCTCCAATGAACTGCAAAAATCCATTATTTACTAAAAACAATTCCACCACCCAAAGGAAAGGTCATTTAACCTATATAAAAGTCTACTTAAAATTCTTTCAGCGCAAAACCAACTGCCAAAAACAATCATTCTATCTACTGTAAACTTGTATGACAAAGAATGCAATTTCAGCGGCTGACCTGCGAAGGCCATCTTTCCTGTTCGAGACACTTTATTGAAAAAGAACCGTAAGAAAAACGCTTCAAAGTACAAATTGTTACACAGCGCTTATAAGATTTTAGTCCAATGTGACAATACAAAATAACTAACAGAGTGCTGTATTCTTAAACTGAAAGATCGTAACTTTCCCGCCCTAGTGACGAAAAGTGAGCCTTACGCGGCGGACATTTGATTACTTGTCTGAAGTAGAAATTTTGCAGTCTTATTTTCCCAATGTTAGTGACAAGCGACACTTCCGAGGAGTTGGAACGCGAAAATATGAGAAAAAGCGGTCATTTCCTGTGTTAGAGGTTTGAAGTAGTTTGGAACTAGCATTTCCTCGAGTTCAGTTCAGCTCATAAATGAGCTAATACTGCCTGGGTTTATTTAACAAAGGCAATCACAAACAAGCTTTGATCCAAATAAAACACAGAGACTACAGTTGATTTTGTTAATTATCTTTAATAATTAAATGTGTCGTAGAATTTTACTAACAAAGGCCTTTAAGGTGGCTTTCCACTGGCGAGGAGAGGCGGGGCGTGGCGGGGCGAGAATTGAAATCGCGCTGGCCCTTTTCCACTACAAATTGTCATTAATAGCTATCGCGAGCCCGGGCGAGCCCTCGCGTGCCTGCCCGAGCTCGCGATTGACATCATCGCGCGACCGCCACGCCGTAGATTGTAGGCTTGGACGTAGATGTGGTGTTGTTAAGTTCGCAGTGAAATACACACGTGATTGCTGTATCATGTCTCGTGAATTAGTATTATTAAATATGTTAATGGAAGAAGAATCGGATGAAGATAATGCAACAAAAAATAATATCAGTGCTTTCAAGAAAACGAACTCACCGTTTGTTTGTTTATATAATAGTACATTACGTAACAAGGGTGGTAAACGAGGAAATACAAACGAGTGTCTATTAGAAGCCCGAAGCCTAAGAAGAGGGCTTTAATGACACGAGTTTGGAATTCCTCTACCACCAGAGTCACGTACGACGTTTTTCATCACACTTTGGAGGAAATAAAACAAAAGTAATAAATAGTAGTCAATACCAAAATTACTTACCGACCTAGGGCGTAATATACGATTTACCGCCAGGGTTTCTAACATGTAATCCCTTAGTGCGATAGAAATTACTTACCGCCCTAGGGCGTAATATACGACTTATAACCCTAGGGCGTAATATACGGTTTAACGCCCGGGTTTATAGCATGTAATCCCTTAAAGTGTGATAGAAATTACTGACCGCCCTAGGGCGTAATTTACTACTTACCGCCCGCTTTTCTAGCATGTAAACCTTTGTTTACAAGAAAGTGTGATGAAAATTATATTCTACCACATTTTTTCCGTGAATAACATACCATATACCTGCCAAATTACAGCTTAGTATTAGTACTAAGCGTGTGTGTGAAATAGTACGGATGAACGAAAGGACCCTAAAAAAGAAAATCAAGACATAAACGGCAGCGGTAACGAACAACAAAACGCCTACCGAACGCGTGAAGCGGTTTTTCTGTTAATTAATTTATAATCTGACGAAAGCAAGACGGTTAATTTTTACACCAACAAATATTTCAATTCATGTCTCGCACCGCACATCCTCGCCAATTCCTACTATTCCCACCGACCGAAGATGCGCTGAGACGGGATTGAAAAAATGCAATACAAATTAAAATTCCCGCCCCGTCTCGTCTCTCCTCGCCTCGCCTCTCCTCTTCCCGCTTCGCCGGTGGAAAAATCAGATTTAATCTCTACCCTATAGGTATTAAAAGCAATAAGGTTCATTTTTACACAAACAAATATTTCAATTCAAGCCCCGCAAATCCGCGTCTCTCCTTACTATTTCCACCGAAGATGCGCTAGGCGGGGATTGAAAATTTGCCGTACTAATTTCAATTCTCGCCCCTCCACGCCCAGCCTCGCCTCGCCGGTGGAAAACCACCTTTAAGGTCGAAAAACAAATCTTTCACGCACGAGTGTAAGGTTCTGGAAGAACATACATAGACCAATGAAAAAGTGTATAATTTCTGTCAAATTCTATATCGCATAGTCACTATAGGCATAATATTTTTTTTTATAAATAAGCATAATTTATTTTCACCGAATCTTCTTGTCGCCGGATGATCATTACCTACGCATAACTTTTTATTGCCTAAAACCTACTTGTATACAAATATGCATATGTTATTTATAAATTAATTTTCGAGTTTTTTATCTTTAATCAGACTTCATTGGTATATGTACTTTCTTCCAGAACCTTGCACTCATGCATGAAAGATTTGTTTTTCGACCTTAGAAAACTTTGTTGGCAAATGCTATGACCCATTTATTAAGGGTTGATAACATAACCAAAACAGTCATATGTTATACCATCTTCACGGTCAAAACGACGTAACTGAAGTACTTTCTTCGTATACTTACGTCTTTTGTACATGGAATAAATTACAGTTTGACGTTGATTTTATTAGCTGAAAAGGCGTAAGTTTGCTAAGGGTTGAATGCTTTATACGTCATTCTTTTACTGAAAAGAGAAGTATGAATCAGCGAAAAGCACAAAAGCATGGCTGATTTATCCTTCAAGAATTTGTCTGCAACTTTGTTGACGAATTGTTCTAGAAATGGCACCGTTCATTTCGCAAGGAGATTCTATATTTTCATATTTTTTGATAAATACTGTAGTAAATTACTGGATAGGCAGTTTCTTTTCTCGACCAACGTAACCGGAAAAATAAAATATCTTACTATTATGTTCAGGCTATATGTATAGGTATCAAATAATCTTAATTGTTAATAAGGACCATCTGCGGCTTAAGCGAAGGCGATGTCCGCCGTGACATAGCGCCGTCGAAGCAAAAATGTAGGAATATGGACCCCGTGTCAGGATGCGACAAACGCTATAGGAGGATGATGATGATATAACCATAAAGGCTTAACATACATACAACTACTAGGTCTCATTCATGACTGAATTATACAACTAAGTCACCTTTTTATCTATCTATCAGCCACAGACGTTCACTGCTGAATATAGGCCTCATCCATTGATTCCTCGCTACTCTCACGAGGTCATCCGTCCATCTAGCCGGGGGCCGACCCACGCTTCGCTTTCCTATACATGGTTACCACTACAGGACTTTGATGCTCCAACGGCCGTACATCCGCCTACATGGCTTGCCCATTGCAATTTCAACGGTGGAATCCTGTGAGCCATGTCGGTTATCTTGGTTCTTTTGCAGATATCCTCATTTCTGATACTATTGCGCAACGAAACTCCGAACATAGTTGAGTCACCTTTTTAACTGCGACGAATTATGCCATTTCGCGGCGTGAGGTAGCTGACCGCGGTAACGCCAAAACATATTTAACCTATTCTGTTTTCTTTTTGGAAGGAATAAGAACTAATGTAGCAGTGGCAACCAAATAACTCGTAGTTTTATTCTTTTAATGCTTATGCTGATGAATTTTTACGAACTCTGATTAAAAAAGGTGTGAAGTTTTCTTCCGTTATATGAAGCACTTAAAATCTTCATACCCCAAATGCATAAATAAAGTCTGTGCCCAAATTTGTGCCGCATTCATTCTGAAGATGGCGGTGTCAGGGTCACGAACACTTAACCCCGAGTTAAGTGGCGACCTCGACGTGATAAAGTGAAACAATGTGTCCTTAAAATGTCCGTTTGCAGCCAGTAAAAGTTACCTGGAAAACGACAAGGAATATACAATGTAAATCAATGACTGAAGGGCTAAAATACGACGTTGCGGCCTCGTTACGTGGGACTATGTCACGACGTTGCGTCGTCGTGAGATGGAATGTTATGTAGGGCAACGTAAACGTGCACGGCACGATAATGTTATGTGAGTCAATCAACGTTTTTCTGTTATTTTTATTTTATTTATTTATTAGGTTTGCCAACAGGTACAATACTATATAACATACATAGAAACAAATGCAGGTACGAAAAGTATTAGAGTATTTACCCAATTACAGGCAAACACAACATGCGTTATGAACAAAAATTCGCTTACGTTAATAACTGACTCTAAGTTCAATAGGTAACATAGAAAAAAAAAACACTAAATTTAATGAAAATTTACAACTATACTTAAAATACTAAAGTGTTATATTTAAGTATACACAATTCTAGGAATAGGTAGATAACTAGATGCATCGAGGGATCAAAACTACTCAAGAATATTAATTATTTAGACCAGCCTTAAGAGGCCTTATTCCTTTTAAAAAATTTTTTTTTCATATTATGACAAATATATTGATTTTTTCAACCAACTTTTTGAAGTGAATAATACTTTTCCCCGAGTTCTAGGTAGTAACATAACTATTTCACGCTTTCATTGCGTACAGTCGAAAATAAGTTAAATAAACTAATTTTCCACGTGAATTTTGTCAATTTCGAGTAGTTTTTGAAACTAAAATTATCAATGAAAAATTCAAACTGTAGATTTCAAATATATACCCATAAATCCCAATAGCCCTGTTCTAGAAAGTTACATCAATAGTATGTTATGAAACATGTTTGATCATAGAGAAAAATGTCTAAACAATCAGCATTAAGGAATAAGGCCTCTTAAATGTATATAAATTATTTTTAAACATTCAAGGAAACGTTTAAAATTTCAGGTTTTACATCCATAAAGTGTTAGTAAATCTTATTCTATATTAGTATATGTATGTAACTTACATCTATCACATAACTCTAAACAATGCAACCCCTTTTATATGGCTGATCCAGTACGACAGTATAGGACAGTCAAACCTGTCAGCAATGATACACAGGATGCCGTTGGAACTCCCTCTGACTCAACATCGAGGCGCATAAGCGCTGGAATACCGTCCGTGCGGGCCTCCGCAAACATGAGTGAGGCGCTACACCACCTCGGCAGTCCCAAAAGCATCCTAAATGCGTTGTTGTATTGAACACGCAAGTTGCACGAACATTAATGTATTAATGTTTTTTTTATTATTATTGGGTCATCAATTATTGGACCAAGGTCGAGTACTGAGCCGGTACTCTTATTTTTTAACATTAGTAATATTATTTTGTTTAATGTTTTCAATATTTAACTGAGAGCGGCAATTCAACCTTTTATGGTTTTGTCCACTGTTATGCCAACAAATGTATCATTTTAATTATATGAAAAAGAAAAAGAAAATAAACTAGTCTCTTCCAGTAGTCTCAACTCCGCTGCGCAACCCCGAAACCCTCAGTACCGTGTAGACCGTCGCGCGGACGCTACGTCGCGTCCCTCCGCGTTACTCTAGCGTTACCGTGTTACTGCGTTACCGTGTACTGGCCGTGTTGTGTTTGAAATTCTGTGAAGTGACTTTGTGAGGCTTCCGTGTGGCTAAGGTTTGTATTTTTTAGTTTTTATTTTTTAATTTAATTAATGTTCGTGGCTGTTTTCTGCGATGTTTTGTTGAGGTTCTTTTAATTTGTTTTTATGGATAAGAATGAGATATGGCTGAAAATAAAAGGTGTAAATAAGCAAACCATGCTGTAAGTCTGGAGTTTACGACATTTTGTAGTTAAATTGTATTGTTAATTAATACTGCGTAAAAAATAACAAGGATGATATTTAAAAACTCACGAAAACAAAATGTTTTACAAAAATACTGCGTATATTTAACACAAAAAAATAATAATATTGTGGTCGAACTGTGTTTTACATACTAATTAATTTTAGTCGTTTCCACATAATTACAGAAACCTACGATTGATATTATACATAAGACGTTTATACCTAACAAATAATGGGGCCTAATTCAATCGACGTTGAGATATAGCCATTTGAGCAATGTAACGGCTATATCACAGCCATATTGACATTGTTATTCGAGCTGCATTATACCCCAGTCGGTGAATGATGATGATATCTAGTACACTTCATTTTGACATTCAAAAAATTCGCTTTTTAATGACGTTGATGTTAAATCAAAAAATGTGTAAACCTGATAAACAGTGTATTACTTACCTAGGGCGGTAATAATGAATACCCCGGATCGCAGGTGTACGGAGGAGAGATGAGGGCCATAAATATGCGTTCTGGGGTTTTACTAATTACCGTCCGTGGTTTGTCTAAAGTTTTAAGTCTTAGCTTTGCCAGGAAGTGAGATTTACTCCCCGTGTTGCGGGCAGAAAATCCTACTTACAGCCAAGGGTGACGTAAAATATCCATACTAATATTATAAACGCGAAAGTGTGTCTGTCTGTCTGTTACCTCTTCACGCTTAAACTGCTGAACCGACTTAGATGAAATTTGGTATGGAGATAGTTTGAGACCCGGGAAAGGACATAGGATACTTTTCATGCCGAATAAATTAAGTGTTCCCTTGAGATGAGCGGGTAACACCGCGGGGCACAGCTAGTTTGTCATATTTTTACGTATAAACACTGCATTCAATCAATATTATCAGGAATTCATCACATTTTGTAAAGTACCATAAAATATGGGTAACAAAGGAATCAATTAATTATAGCCCTTGACTACTTAGTTACTACACGTACATAGATGTTTTTTTGAAAATGACTCGTATATCAGTCGCGGGTTTTTTTACAGCTATCCTCCGTATAGTGCTGCTAAACCTACTTTTTTGTCACACTAAGAGTTTTGCTTCTATATTTATTTTGCGAACGCCCAGAATGTAAAATCAGGGGATTCTTCAGTTTCATTAAAGAGCTTGCGTTAGTCTTTCAGGCATGTTTAGTTAAAAATACACTGAATTTCAACATGAATATAAATAATTTAAGCCAAACAAAAATATTGTCATAACATGCCATTTGCGAATAGGTACTATGGGCTGCACAAATGAATGCCATATTTATGAATTAATTCATTCATAAATGGACCATGCAATTCTGCAGCACATTGTACGTTAGCTAGGGCTTACTAAAAAAAACAATTTTTCGGACTTTCTCACATTTTTGTATGTAAAAATCAATTGGAGTGGCTTATTATGAAGATATTTTAAACCTGACAGCCATCTGTTATTTTGTTTTTTTTTCTGACTTAAGAACAAAGTGGCAACGTCGTTATCAAAAGTAGATTATGCACTGTGACACATAATTATTTACTAAATAAAATAGTATCTCGGAAACAAAATACAGCCACCTATGACCTTTTTAACTTTTAATAGTGTCAGGTATACTCTCTTAAAATCTTTCGGATTCCTCATCGGCGTATCACTACATAGTAAAAAACAAAGTCGCTTCCAGCTGTCTGTCTGTCTGTCCCTATGTATGCTTAGATCTTTAAAACTACGCAACGGATTTTTATGCAGTTTTTTTAATAGATAGAATGGTTCAAGAGGAAGGTTTATATGTATAATACATGCATAATTTATCAACATTGCACCCGTGCGAAGCCGAGGCTGAGAATATAATATAGACTGCCGTCTTTGGGTAAAAATACCCGAATTTTGAGTTGCCTGAGGATATTACCCAATTCAACCAACACCAACTTTTTACTTTCGGATGCCCGCCCGTCCCAATCTCCACTTCAAGTGTCACAAATGCCTCCGAGATTGAAAATAGGTCACTTATATTCCTCAGAAGCCGTATTTTATTTATATCACGTCTCTCAGCAGTGTACTTCTAAAATATTTTGGTAACAGACTGTATAAATAGCCCATCAATCAATCTTTCATAGTTTATAATCTGGTTGTCTGGCAATAAGCTTTTTGCAATATGTGAATAGAAAAACATTGAAGCACAAACATAATTCTACGTTACGTGTCGTGAATGTGAAACGTGGCGTCGTCTTGACTTGGAAATCTACGTCCCTGATTTAAAAATAAGGAGATTCTGATTTCCTTTTCCACACACTGAAAAAAAAAAGATTTTCTAAGAGGCCTTTTATTCCTTTTAAAATGCTGATGTTTTAGAGATTTTTCTCTATGATCAAACATGTTTATTAGCATATTATTGATATGTATATATTACTTTCAAATTATTTAAGGAATCATGTCCTTGGTAAGCCATCTGGATTTTATAATAGCAAGCACATATCATAGTATGGAACTCCTTGCCGGCTCATGTGTTTCCTCCTTCTTATAACTTGGGACCCTTCAAACGAAGCGTGAAGAAGCATCTCTCGGGCCAGCATGGCAGTGTCAACTGACTTGGCACCGTTGGTTTCTCGTCAGTTGCCATTGCGACTTGGGCTCCCCTTTTTGCTTACCATCAGGCGAAGTGGAGAAACTATGTTGTGCCGTTATAAAAAAAAAAAAAAAAAATATCCATCCGAAAATTTCACAAAAAAAAAAGATTTTTAGAAAATCTGCTTTTCTGGACTTCAACGATGTATGGCGATGAAAATTTGTAAGTACTAAAATGTTGGAGGTCTACTACGCAAATCATGTCGTAGGGAGAATTAATTACTACTTATTTTATTTTATATGCATGTTCTTGGTCATGTTTTTAATTGGATTCTCTCGCCTTTCGATATTATCCGGTCAATCTAAGTTTGCACCTAGTAACTAGGCAGACGCATACAAATGAAGCGTTCATATAAACTAAACTAGGGCACCCTCTGTGGCTCTAGGGCATCCTCTCCCTCCCACAAATATAGTGGTATATTTTGCTTTAAATTGGTAAATTAAATTGTATTTTTTTGGTAAATTAAATTGTATACAGACTTTATATTACAAAAGTACGTAGCTTATTATAAGGATGTAGTCAATATGTTATTGTAGATTGATAAGGCACCTACTACTACTATTACCTATATACAGGGTGTTGCTTGTAATAAGAGCAATAAATCAAATTATAGACTTTACCCTTCATACTAAACAAGATTATATATCGTTTAATAATATGAACAAAATTAGTATCACTGACTTAAAAAAAAAAACTACAGATCTCACTCTACTCACAACTATCAACGGCATTGAAAACGTTATTTAGAAATAAACATTTGTTGAAATAATAAAAAGGCATGATTAGTAAATATTTTGATATCTGTCACTCTTCACAGTATTAGAATTAGCTTTGATCGTATTTTTACAATCTGGCCGAATTTCAAAAATCAGATCTTTCTAGATGTTTTTAATTGTGCACAGTAAGATTACGATTATTAAATTGATTTAATACGACTATTGTTGAATCTTAAAATCATAATAAACGTTTTATTCTTCCACATTAAGATACACTCAAAAGCATCGTTATAATATTCCCGGTAACTTTAATGTAGGGTTTAAAAAAAACTTTTTCAATAAAGGCCGAGCAGAAACTTCCTCTCCACATGAGGTCACCAGAGCCGCTTGCCAACTGTTAGTCTGAGCAATTAGGGTTTTGCTTGTGCCAAAAAATAAATAAACTAAACATAAAATTGCTACACTGAATTAAAATGTCAAAAGTGTGAGCCTAGTGGTTATTGGTAAGTGCAGATTTTGAAATCGATTCGGAGGGTGGCCAACTCTCTGTAACATGTAAAATTGGTGGCCAAGAGTCGCAAAGTTATCAGGTCCCAGGAAAAGATCAGCCTCTAAGCCCTGACTTTACTAATCTTGGTTTCAAAAGTATGGCTTCAACTGACTTCAAGCCCCTAAGCTATGAGGGTTTGAAAATGAGACGAAACGGCTTGAGAAAAGGTAGGTAGAGCCCCGCTTCTATTTTTTTCGTCTTGACGAGGCACTAGCGTGCCCCCAGATACAGGTTGAATTGGGTGATCGCAAAAATGGAACCCTTGTAGTTTCGTCGTGTCAGTCTATTGATAAAATTTGGAATACGACTACTTGTGTGTTACATGCACAGGTTACATATGTGATGCCATAAAAATATTTCTAAATGGTGCCGAGGGACATTCTAGTTCGTTCCATTGTCATGAAATAGAATTTGGTAATGGAATGCGGGAGATATTGAAGGAATTCTTCGTAAATTACAGGTACACTTATTGTGAATTTAGATTTTATTTTGTAATTTGATCAGGTTTTCTTGTTCTTGGAAAGCATCATTTCGCTTTGTTGACGTCGGTGTTTTAAAAAATTACAAATTTCTACCATTTTGAAACAAATTTGGGAGGTCTAGAGCTCAAATCACTTTAAGTATAAGGTATAATAGTATAGATGAGCGGTTTGAAATTTTGCTTCGTATACTGCCGTATAATATATTATATCCCAAACTTTTCCCCCGGGAACCGCCGTATTTTACGCCTATGCGCTGACCTACTTTCGTCGCAAGCGCTTTATTTGACAGGTGACTGTCAATTTTATTACGGCGTGTGAACTCCGTTTGTTGTTCTGAAGTTAAACGTCATTCGTTGTTCATATATTTTGCGTTTTCTGACATGTTTCTTTAGTTGAATTGTGTATTTTTGGGTATGTTCATTCTATTGTACCCTTACCATAGATTAACGTGTCCGTACTCGCTAGCGACAGCGTAAACGTGAATGGAGAATAATACAGCGCCCCTAGCGGTAACTTTTTTTTTTTTTTTTTTTTTTTTTTATGTCATAGGAGGCAAACGAGCAAACGTATCGCCTGATGGAAAGCGATTACCGTCGCCCATAAACACCTGCAACACCAGAGTAGTCACAAGTGTTTGCCTACCCGGAGGACGAAGATAGAATGCCTCTATGCTAGTAATTTCACCGGCTATCTTTGTACAACTACAACTCTCCGTACAAATCTTTCACGCTGTCGCTAGCGAGTTCGGTCACTGTATACTCATGGTAAGGGTACGGATAAATTAAAGTACTCGGACCAAATAGTACTTCTGTAAATTCGTGAATAAAATGCTTAATGCCTCTGTATTTAACTCCTTTATTTAAATACCCTTCGCAGTTTAAAATTGAAGTGCATTTAATGAATTGACTTTCACGTTTCACTTAGCACCGTATCACTTAGTATAATAGAGCCTAAATTCACATTTATCACCGATATTATTTGTTTCATTTTGCTTTCAACAAACGCTTATATATAGCGTGACCGCTTTGCGTGTCCACGGTTAGATACTTTGCAGATTATTTGCATGAAATATTGTTTGTGTAATTACTATTTTAATAAGTACTTTCAGCCAGTAGCTAATAATAGCAAAGCATTTTAGGGCAACCACGCCCTGGAATTCCGAACTAGTTAGAACTAGCGCAGTCTTGGGTTAGAATCCTGGCAAGGACATGGGTTGATCCCGAATAGTTCTTGAGTCATGGGTGTTATCTATACTCGTATATTACGTATATCGTCGTCTAGTACCCATAGTACAATCATTGCTTAGTTTGGGACTAGGTCGATTTGTGCAAGATTGTCCTTTAATATGTATGTTACATTTGTATCTTTATTAGCATATGCATGTGCAAGGGGAAAAACTGGCTAAGACACATTTTGCAAGACATTACAGTGAAGTTGTGAAATCACTTTATGGAGTTTCTATGGCTTTAGTAAAAATATAAAAAAAAAATGGGACCCCAGCAAGTTTTATCCCTTTTTTGGGTTTTTTAGATACTATATGATGAATTGATGAGCTGGGAAATTTTGTGGCCGAAGACTAAAAAAACAGTAATTTTGACGTTTTTACGGAGCCGCGAAGACGCTCCATACAAATGGCGAGCTTGCTGTGACGTCATCACCCCGGAAAGGGAACAAATATATTAAAAAATAACTACATTTTGTACCGTGAAAAAGTGTATTTAAGTACATGGTTGTAATATAATTATTGATTTGTAGAATTACGAGCATTCTGATAAAAAAGAATTAGTTTTTGGACATATTTTGGACATATTTCAAAGTCATTTAAATTTTTTTGAGTTGTTGATGACATATTAAGCTTTTTTATTTATACATATTTCTAATAATAGTATGTTGTATAATTTGACATCGGTGTGCACCCCTATTGAAAATCTCGACGTTAATTTCGATTTCGACAGACAAAGCCAATCGGCGTGATGATCCTGCTTATTTAGAACTGAACTCGAACACGACTCACGAGTTCACATTATCTGGGTTGGTAGCGCAAACGCGTAGTTTAACTAGTTGAAATGTGCACAGATGACGTTAACCAGCACATATAGCATAACTGCCATTCGCGACTATATCTTGCGCGAGATAATTACCCGTCTCTTTCTGTGCAGTAATGTGAGACAATGACGGGTATGACTATCTCGCGCGACAAGAGTCGCGAAGCATAGTTGTGCTAGACGGGCTGAACGGACACAGAGGAGCGTATTCTGAGTTGATGTATTTTCTAAATAGATAGTAGTATAAAAGTCTATGACCGGATGACCTCGTGAGGGTAGCGGAGAATCAATGGATGCGGTTTACACGAGACGCATTTTGTGGCGAGTCGTGGGGGAGGCCTATGATCAGAAGTGGACGTCTGTGGTTGATAGATAGATAGATTAAATTCTGGGTATGTATTGAAATCATTCTATGGAGAGGGGTCATGATTTCCGGAAAAGTCTTAATAGCGCGACGTAGGGTCGTTTTTTGTTTTGTATATGCACGTAGCGCAATACTAGTGTCGCGCCATCTGTTGATACAAAATTCCTTGTCCTCCTCACTCTGAGACGGCTGAAACAATTGTGGTACAGGGATAGCTGGATCCTGATTTATACAATACTTTTTACCCGACTATAGAAAAGAGAATCGGAAGGCTCCACGGCCAAAGTTGTCTTCTTCCAGTCACAATAATATTAGGAAGTTTGTGATCGTGTTTATGTGTATGTTTGTTGCTTCTTCACGCTCAATTGGCTGGACCAATTTTGGTTAATTGTGGTATGAAGGTAGCTGACACCCTGGATAACACATAGGCTACGTTTTATCCCGAAATAATGTAGTGTTCCCATGGGGTGAGCGGGTAAATAGGTCAAGTGTCGTAAACTACAAAGAGAGAGTAAAATAACACATTCCACTTTATTTGATGAAAGTCATAAATTTTCCAATTTCGACATTTGCATGACACAAAGAGAGGCCATAATAATTAATATTAATGTTGCCCAACACGATAAGCCATCAATCAAATGATTCTGGCACAAATGAATTTCGCACTATGACAATCATTTCATTTTATTTTCAATCGCGTTAAGCTCGTGTTAATTTATTTAAATTTACGCGTTAATCTTAAACGGTATTGAATTTAATTTTACGTTGGTTTGCAGAATGGTGATTTTTCATTTGCTCTGATTTGATTAAAAAAGCCGCTCAAATGCGGACGCTCGCACCGAGGGTTCCGCAAGAACTATGAAACATTGCATATTGCTCTAACAAATAATAAATTGTACTGAGCAACAAACTGAACTTTACCGCTAGAATACTGTTAACGTACTTTAAAATAAAGACTTAATTTTTTAACCTAAATCTACGACCACTATTCCTGGATATAGTTGTCATCTTCGACCTATCCGCGAAATAAAATAAGCTATCAACAGTGTTAACCAAACCGTTATTCGTATTTTTTTAAACAGACTTTAGGAACCTTTCCATTATTTCATAGTTTTGGAGTTACTACATTTTAAAATGAGTAATGTTTAAAAAAATTATAATAAAATATATAGTAATCTCAGCAAAAATATAGAAACAGTAATTCAATAATTACTAAGTGGAATGCGGAAATGTAATAACATTGTAGTCTTAAAAATATGAAATGTTGTAAATTTAGAATAAACAGCGACTTCAATTTAGCCCTAACGAGCAATATTGTAATAAAGGCTGGAGAACCTAGATACGAACGCTAAGTTCTTTCAATCAGCATGATTAAACTTGAGAAAATAATAATGGTAGAAAAGAAATATTTCCATTAACGCAATTAATCACAGAAAGAAAAAATGTGACAAATCGTGATCATTATTCAGAAGTACACAAAGACAAAGGAAACGTAGTGGTATTTATTTATTTTCGTTCGTTTTTTTATCTGCCGGTCCATTATCTTAGTTAATATTAACGATGAAGCTTTAATTATAATCATAAAGCTATGATTTCCTCTTTGTGTGAAAATCAAATTGTTTATTATGACGTGTTTGATCATTGGAACATTTTATGAAAAGGCCTCTGAAGGTTCTTTGATATATATTTAGAGGAAGTGGTAATAAATGTTAAACTACCTTTTATCTTTACGCTTTATCAATTTACCGAAGAATTCGTATTATCTTAAAGATAATTATTACTTTAGTTGAACTTGAAGACTCGATTTTGCTACGCTTTCTTTGATATCGAAGAAATTGTATTAATAAAACCTCTTCTATTTTGTGAAGGATGAAAATGTAAATAAATAATTAACTTTTTAGAATGGGAGGCATATCCACCGTCAAAGAAATAGTAAAATAGTGATCGGAACATTACGCTGCACACCCTAATGCAACGTAATGTTAATATGGATATGACTTAATCCCGAGATTATAATCGTATAGCTGAAAAAATGTGTTTTTTTTTCATAATATTACTCAGTTATAAAAAGGTAGATACTTATATATTGTACTGGCTATTATTATTATTTATTTTCCGATTCCTGCACCGAGTCCGAGCGACAATTAACTTTGCCATTGAAAATTTGTTGGCCCCATACATCGACACAGGTCGCAGTTAGTTTGCCAACTGCAAATAAGTTTCACAAAAAGATAATAATATTTATGGTAATGTAACTACTAGTTTACGGTTTTCGGATCTTTTTATGTACTTGTGCTACGTGATGCTGCTTCTTGCCAAGTTCTAGATTCTAGGTCAACGGGAAGTACTGTATAGGTTTTGATTCCCTTGCCACCGTGAACAAATGCAGCAGAAATGCTTGAATCTTTTGTTTGCGTTGGCTGAATCTATTGATTTTTTTACGACTCTGAGGGGTAGCACACCTGACTTATTGATATTAATTTTCTTGTTTGAGAATCTATAGGTACACAAAGTTTCATCTCTAACTCAAAAATTACTCAATTTCCATACAAACTTTCAACCCCAATTTGACACCCTTTGGAATATCCCTTGAGGAGGAAGAACTTTGAAATAACCCTTCTTAGTGCTTGCCCGCATCATATACTTGATCTATTCTAGAAATTTGAAGTTCCTAGGTTCAATATTTTCGGCTCTACGTTGATGAGTGAGTCAGTCAGTCAAGACTTCCGTTTATATGTGTAGATTAATTTCATTTTGATAACTTCACGCGTTCCTGAGAAGAGTCTTGACAGACAGACAGATAACAAAGTGTTCTGCTGATTTAGTTACGGAACCCTAAAAAGGGGTACATGTTGCGGTCTACCTTTTCAAACTTCTAATGATAGTATATTTATCGCTTACTAGCTCCACCGTTGTTACGATACCAGTTTAATTAGTCGTCAGACCTCGTCTAGCATACTGCCTAATACCAAAAGGATCTAACTCCCCTGAAAATCCCTACTACCATACACCCTTTCGTAAATAGTTCAAAGCTACCCGTGTCGAAAAGGTCATAAGTGATGAGTATTTCCTGCTAAGATACGTCCTTTGTTTGTCATAGGAAATGAGAAATGCTCGGAAACTCCAGCACTCATATCGCATCCGGCCGATAACCGAGTTTCTGTTTTATTTACAAAACCTCGTTTTCATCGCGGTATTCGATGAAAAATTGAGAGAAATTGCCCACGTTTATAATCGATGTAGTTTGTTACGCTTAACTAGTTTTGTTTGTGATATAATAACATTTCGAGATCGGACATGGCCAGCGGGCCTATGGTGGTTGCTTTTATCACGCGAAAAATAAGTGACAAAGCATCCGTTACGTTTTGACGACATGCGAAGTGTGTGTTAGATTCTTTCTCACTTATTTATCACGTGATAAACACCTGTGCTAACTCGGGGCACGCTCTAGGGTTTTGATATCGATAAAAAATATGTCCATATATATTAATACAATGTCTCGTTGAAAGTTCTCGAGTATTATAAAACGGTGCGATATCATATCTGATGAAGTGGTTATTTTCATCTAGACGGCAATCTTTAGTATCGACGAATATGGAAAAACAATTAATTCTATAGGTACTTACTATGAAAATTATTTAAAATAAACAAATAAATACACGTTTTAATTTATTTATAGTCTTCATTATGAATTGAAGGGAAAACATATTTATTTATTTTGATTAACATTTAGATGTTGGCAGTAACATCGATATATTTATTTGTCGATAAAATATTTTGCTCCATTACTTTATTATCGGTGCCCCGAATAGCACAGGTATGGTGATAAACACAACCATCGTAGTCCTCCTGGACAAATTGTATGAAGTAGTTACTCGGGAGTTATTGGATTCTTTATTCGACTATCCTCTTAATCACCACTCTTTTCATATTTTCCGTTTTTCCGAACTTGAACTAATTAGTGGCTCCGTGAATTGTAGAAATCGCGAGTTTGGTTCGAAATGGCAGTCTTTTTTTTGTTTCAATCGAACTTACTAACAAATTTTCATAAGAATCAAATCAAATCAAATCATTTTATTGTAGACTGTGGGTACAACATAACATAGGTACAAAGATTAAATAACATAATGCCAACACAATCAGCCAAATTTGGCATACAATAAACAATAAATAAAGCATTCTCTTCCATGTCAATGAAATTTAAAAATAATGATAATTCATAATATTAAATATTATAATCTTAAAAAAAACATCAGTTGAGAAATGCGACCTATAGGCGTGAAATCTGAACATCCGGTTCGTATGGAAAATGTTCTCGAGAACGTTCTTTTCCATACAAATCGGGAAAAGTTCTCGAGAACGGCACATCTCTAATCCAGAATTCCAGACATACGACGGAATTTTTTGGCCAAGCTGAAACGAAGACGCTTTGCTCGATCCATGTTTGTTATGAACAGACCCCGTTATCAGTGGTGAAAATTCATTGAAATCGCATCATAGGGTTGTCACACAATATTCATTTAATTCGTGTACCTACATTTGACATAACTGGTATAAACGATGAGATGAGTGCAGGGAGAATGGAGGAAGAAAACATGCTGCGGCGACTCCAAAAAAATGGGATAAGAGCAAGGGAATGATGATGGAGTTCCAAAGTTTCTTAATCGCATCATAGGGTTGTCACACAATATTCATTTAATTCGTGTACCTACATTTGACATAACTGGTATAAACGATGAGATGAGTGCAGGGAGAATGGAGGAAGAAAACATGCTGCGGCGACTCCAAATAAATGGGATAAGAGCAAGGGAATGATGATGGAGTTCCAAAGTTTCTTATTGCCAGCACACCGTATTCTCCTAGGATCACACTCCATCATGCAAATTCACGAAATTTAGCATGATGAGGCTGCTATGACACAAAGGTACCTACGAACACACTACAATGACTTTTAACTGTGAAGTCCCAATTCAAATTTGAAGCAAACACTTTGCAACATGTACCAGCTCGAACTGTTTTTCTTACTATGGAATTGTAAACGCAATTTGAAGTGGTAAATTGCACACGAAGTTTTCTAGACATGCAATTTTAGTTCTTTAACTCACGGAGCAAAAATACTTAGGGCGTTCTGACTTTTCAGTGGCTAAGCAATCTCAATTTAACCTGGTATAAAATATTCGTAGCCTAAATTAGCAAAGAATTTTGTCTGCTGACGCACATAAATTATTAAAACGCAAAAACTCATAAAAGCTCATCGTACAACCACAAAGAGTTTTTAATAAATTACCCAGGCAACTTTAAAATGCCATATTATACTGAAAAGCAACTGCAAGATATGGTGGCAAGTTTCAGCAAAATTAACATTTTCCTAGCTTCGACCGTCTCTGTAGACTCCCTGAAAAAGCAGTTTTTTCATAGTCCTGCTTGACAATAAATTGTTCTTTGAACAATGGAATTAAAAACGGTAAGAGCCGGACGGTCTGCTAACTTGTCAATTCTTTGTATATTATGAGATCCTAGTACTTCAGATCTAATGAAATTGGTTGTGTACGGAGAAAAGAAGTTGTACACTTCACTTTGAGTGGAGTTCTGTATTAAATAAGTGTTCCAAGCAATTCCACAGGTTTTTCTACAGATACAATTGAGATGTTGACTGCTGGTGCAGAAGGGTAATAATGTGATTACAGCGGGGACCAGTAAGTAGTATAATTGGAAGAGTATGATTTAGACAGTAGAGCCGGCAGGCGAGGTCTATAATACCAGACATGCGAGTTATGTTAGCGTTTACTGTTTGTGTTTTTTTAAGTATTTTTTTAGTATGTAATTTACCGTTATATTTGAATTAGTTAAGTTTTTATGTAATATACATACTGATACAGGTCAGTGATATTTATCTGAAGTCGCTTTTAAGTTATTGAAAACCATTTCAACATGTAAATATAATAAAACTAACTATAAAGTTAACAGGCTAATTCCTTCATATGAAGAGTCGGCATATCAATGTATTAATCAAGTCAATTGGCATAGCAATAAAGCACAGACTTACTGCAATCAGGGAACAGATGTCGAGCCATTTACGCACTCCGCAAAAACAGAAAAAACAAACGGACAAGTGGGCGGAACGGATGGGAAGTTTCACTATATAAAACCTATAAAGTGCTTGCAAATGTACCGAAAATGTAAGCTTCAGGCTTGGTACAATTTTTAGAAGAACCTTAAATAATATTTTGTTTCGATAGTCTTTGCTGTAAGCTTTGAACGAGATTAAGTACCTACCTATCGTTTCAATATGTGTAATTTTATAGCTGGTCTATCAATGCACTTCGGTAAAGATATTGTTAGATTAATTTACAATTTAAATTATTATTTACATCCGCTGCCGAATAAGCGCCCGTAGTGTATAACGAGTATTCATACGTAATTGATTAAAAAAGCAATTAAACTTGTTTTTATTGCTGGTTGTACTTCCTTACACAAATGTTAATTGCTCATAAAGACCCATAAAATAAGCCCAAACACATTTTCACTACTACATATATATTTATTCATACAAGTTTCATTTCGGTACGACAGTTAGAACGTAAGTTAAAAAAGACTTCTATGATGAGATTACATTTTTAGTTACTTACAAACAAACATCGCTATTACTTAGGTACATAAAATATATGTTAAAAATAGAAAAAGTTAAAAAGAAAGTTAATTTCATGGCGGACGAGGTTCACCCTTGTCTTTATCGCCAGACCTCTCATCAAATAAACCATTGATACAAAATTTAAAGCTCAAAAAAAAATTTAAAATGCGTAACCTTGTGGAAGACTCTCTCATCAAATATTTCCCTTAATTGAAAGCATTTTTCTCTGGAACCGTAAACGGTAACCCTCACGTAACATTATTCATAACTAGCTTTTGCCCGCGACTACGTACGCGTGGAACTTGATAAAAGGGATTATTAAAAGCGCCTAAGCAAATGTAGGAGCAATTGTGCTTTTGGTCTAATAATTACATTTCCTACAGGGTCACCGCACCCCAGCAGAAATGTTCACTTACTTTTCAATCTTTTTAGGTATAATTTCCAGGATGAAAACTATCCTATGTCCTTTCTCGGATCTTAAACTATCTCTATGCCAAATTTTATCGAAATCGATTCAGCGGTTTAAGCGTGAAGAGGTAACAGACAGACAGACACACTTTCGCATTTATAATATTAAGTATGGATTATTTGCTGAAAGATTTCTTGATAAATACACCACTATTCCAATCTCGGTACAAAATACCGAAACCCGATTCCGCGGTCCATCACTGCGTCATTTCCCGTGAAGCAAAAGAACCGGTCCCGGATGCGGGCTATTTTCCCGACCGCTGCAAGATCGCGGTCTATCAACTTAAGTCCCGATATCCGAATCGTATAAATACAAACCCTCTTACGAAAACCATGGGCGGATAATAATTTGATAATATATTTTTCATGCTTAGAACGAGGAAATGAAATATCTTAGATAGAAAATGCCAGTATTGACCTATTTAATAAATCTATTTCACGTAAACCGATTCCTATCCCAAAGAGAAAACATTCTTCTACGCAGTGAGGATTATCGCAACGATCGATGTCACGTTGTTGTGTTTATTTTACACGAATTAGATTTGCCACATCCTACCGACTGCACCATTTATTCAAAATCCATTAAACGCTTAAGAGGTCTTATTCCTTTTAAAACGCTGATGGTTTTAGACATTTTTCTGTATGATCAAAAAAAATTCTTGACATATTATTGATGTTACTACCTAGAACAGGGCTATTGGGATTTATTAGTATACATACATTTGAAGCCTACACTTTGAATTTTTCATTAATATTTTTTGTTTTAAAAACTATTCGGTATTGACAAAATTCACGCGGAAAATTAGTTTTTTCAACTTATTTTTGACTACACGCAATGAAAGTGTAAAATTGCTATGTTACTCTACCTAGAACTCGGGAAAAAGTTGAAATCTATACATATAAACGGACAAGTCCTGACTGACTGACTCACTCATCAACGTAGAGCCGAAACTACTGAACCTAGGAACTTCAAATTTCTAGAATAGATCAAGTATACGATGCAAGCAAGCACTAAGAAGGGATTTTTCGAAACTCATCCCTTAAGGGTGTCAAATCGGGGTTGAAAATTTGTATGAAACTTACGTAATTTTTGAGTTAGAGTAATAAAACTTTGTGTATAGGTTCTCGATCTAAAAACAAGAAAACTTATTTAAGGATTTTTGAAAACTCATTCTTTAAAGGGGCTAAATAGGGGGTGAAAGTTTGTATGAGGAACTTGGATTTTTTTGAGTAAGAGTGGTATTATTTCGTGTACAGCTCTTTCTATACAAAGTAAGAAAACAAGTTTCAGCATTTCTGGAAATTCATCCCCCAAAGGGGTTAAATGCACAGTGAAACTTTGTAAGAAAAACGTGGTCTATTTGAGTAAGGGGTGCATTCTTTTGCGTGTAGACTGATCATCAAAAACTGAAAACATGTATTTCAGTGTTTTTGAAAATTCAACCCCTAATGGGGTAAAGAGGGAGGTGAAAGTTTCTATGAAGAGCTTGAGATTCTTTGAGTAGGAGTGGTAATATTTCGTGGACAGGTTCTTATTTGCAAAGTAAGAAAACAAGTTTCAGCATTTTTGGAAATAAATCCCCGAAAGGGGTGAAATGGACAGTGAAACTTTATTTGAAATTCAAACCTTTTTTAGGAAGAGGTGCATTATCTTGTGTGTACACTGATCATCAAAAACTAAGAACATGTATTTCAGCGTTTTTGAAAATTTAACCCCTCATGGGGTAAAGAGGAGGTTAGTTTCAATGAAAACCTCGAAGTTCTTTGAGTAACATTACGTGTATAGATTATTCTATACAAAGTAAGAAAATAAGTTTCAGCATTTTTGGAAATTCATCTTCGAAAGGGGTTAAATGGAAATGGAACTTTGTATGAGTATCGAGCCTTTTTGAGTAAGAGGTGCACTATTTTGCGGGTAGAATCTTCATCAAAAACTGAGAATATTGATTTCAGCGTTTTTGAAAATTCAACCTCTAATGGGATACGGTGAGAGGTGACAGTTTGTTTAAAGGGCTTGGAATTTTTTGAGTAAGTGATAATATTTCGGGCATTAGGTTAATCATTACAAACAACTTTTCACCATAAATGAAGTTAAAAAGTAAGAGATGCATTTTTTAATATTCATCCCCTAAGCATGTGAAATTGAAAATGACAACATTTTCATGTTTTTTGTAGAATATTCACTAAGATTGAGAAAATAAACTTGATTTCTTTTGGAAATTCATCTCCAAAATGGGTCTAATGGGAGGCGAAAGTTTGGATGAGAAAATATGAGATTGTTTTCGTAAGTCTGATCATATTTCGTGTGTCAAAATACTACTTTCAGAATTTTTTGAAATGTACGAGTATTGTCTGAGTAAAGGGGGAAGATGAAAGTTCTTGTAAGGAATATTTTCGTGTATAAACTCAAAATTCATTTTTGGAAAGTTATCTCCTGAAGAGGTTATAAACTTTATATGCAAAACGTAGGATTGAGTGACAAAACTTCGTGTAAGAAAATGCATTGTTAGGGTTCCGTACCTCAAAAGGAAAAACGCAACCCTCAAAGGATCACTTAGTTGTCTGTTCGTCTATCGTATAAAATGGAAATTAAAACCATATAAGTACTCAGGGCTGAAATCCTTTAAATCCGTTAAAAAACCAAACTTCTAAGTTATAACGTGAAAAAAGATCCGGCTGTTTACCTATGCCACAACAAACGTCGATGCTCTCAAGGCAATCAAATTTTATAACGTACTTAGGTATTTTCAGTTGAACTATAACTATGAATTTGGCAAGTCATACCGTGTCTTCGTTATCGTAAATAATACTTTTCCCTGAGTTCTAGGTAGTAATATGGTAATATTTCATGCTTTCATTGCGTGCAGTCGAAAGTAAGTTGATTAAACCAGTTTTCTGCGTGAATTTTGTCAATTTCGAGTAGTTTTTGAAACAAAAATTATCACTGAAAAACTCAAACTGTAGGTTTCATATCAATAATATGTTAAGAAATATGTTTGATCATAGAGAAAAATTTCTAAAACAATCAGCATTTAAAAAGGAATAAGGCCTCTTAAGGTGATTAAACTTATGACTATGATTTTGTTCGGTTCATCGGAAAATGAATTGCCCCATGTATTACCAAGACGTGATCTAGAAATATATAAATCTACTACCCAAAAACCGCCCAAGTGCGAGTTGGACTCGCGCACCGAGGGTTCCGTACAAACACTCCATCCCTAAGTGGTTAAGTTAAGTTTGCACCTGGTATGTATAGCGCCCCATATAAATTAGGTGCAAAGTTAGGTATTAAAATATAAAAGATAACGTTTCTAGACCCTGTGCGAGCGAAGACGCGGGCAAAAGCTAGTTATCAATATATTTGTCATATTATGAATTATTATTAATTAACATAACATTAGATTTACATGCCAGCTTTACTAACTAATACCCAATGGAAAAATACAGATGTAGTAATAATCCAACAAGATACAACATAATTACAACGGATACCATAGATGCAACAGCACGCTATGACCACAATACATAACGTGGAAGTTTTGATCCTCAACCGTTTTTTGATATTTGTAAAGGTAAGTAAGATTGGTGCGTCATTTCCTCAATTCTAAAGGTATTTGTTTGATCGTATAAGCTTTATCTATCACATATTGACATTCCCCCGATCCTTTTCAACTATCGAATAAAACTGCTCGACTTATGCCTATAATCTGACAATTGATGGACGTGTAGAGTATCAAAGCCAGAAAACTGAATATTTTTATAAACCTCAAACAGAAACGGCATCTAATATGTAGCCGCTCACAATTTGTTTGATTCCCTAAAAAAAACTAATACGAACTACCTGTGATCCCAGAGCTGGCGCGTTTCTCGGACAAAGGCTCAGTATTGCTGTGCAGCGGGGAAACGCCGCCAGCATCTTGGGATCATTTCCGCCAATGACCGACCTTGGCTAGAGTTAGGTTAGGTTTTAGGTTTTTAAGTTTTTTTTTAATAAATAAATTTTATAATGACTGACATGACAAGAAACCGTAAAGATTCAGGTAATTTTTTCATTGCAAACTATTTTCCCAGCTATCGCTCATATGAATTAATCAAACAGATGGATGCAGCGAAAATGTAAAGGTTTCTTGTTTGGCTACGGATCCCTAAAACTCAGTTTTGGCAAGCTTCCATCTCTATATCAGCCAAAAAACTGGTATTATGAGCGTGCTCGTGTAGCTTAGGATGTGTGCGTGACCTTGTGTTGTATTAGGCATTTCATTGTTATGTTTTAAATAACCTAAATTAGAAAAAAAAAACTTGAACCAAGTTGGTCACCACGAGACCCGCATTCAGTGATTGGTATAAAATTACTACTAAACCTGAGTTGTTTCAAACTGAATAGATTGGAAACGGCTGAGGCTATCTTCACTAAACATACCTAAAAACCACCACGACTGGATAAGGCTTTCTATAGAAAAAAACGCATTCAAATAGGAATCCCCTTTGGTAGCTACCATGCCACTGATACGTCACACACAAATACTCATCCATACTAATATTATAAATGCGAAAGTGTGTCTGTCTGTCTGTCTGTCTGTCTGTCTGTCTGTCTGTTACCTCTTCACGCTTAAACCGCTGAACCGATTTAGATGAAATTTGGTATGGAGATAGTTTGAGACCCGCGAAAGGACATAGGATACTTTTCATCCCGAATAAATTTTGTGTTCCCGTGGGATGAGCGGGTAACACCGCGGGGCACAGCTAGTGTTTAATAAGTTAAACACCCCACTATTTTCGACTAAAAACGTTACGGTATAAAGTGTAACAATGAAATTACCAATATACCAAAACGATATTCCAAATTACGAGCTCACTCCAAACAGAAGAATCAACACCGTTCACCGATAGTTCTATTTCATTCAATTTCTCAGTTCTTTTTATCACTGGTTGCAAAAGAACGCAGAAATTTGCCGGGACGGACGATTGAATTGGACGAACAAAAAAATCGGTGAAAGTGTTTTGGTAACGCGGAAGATAGGAGATTCCTGGATCATTTTCGTTTGATCACGAAAAGATGTCAGGTATGGAGGCTTGGGACCGTTATTCATTTTTATTTACCTTTTGTTGACGGAATTTGTTGGGTTGGACTTAAAAGGGACGCCTTAGTTTGATACAATTTAGACTGGATTCGAACAAACATTTATTTGGCTAGTTATGGATAGTAATGTCAAAGTATTGTGCACTTTTTACATTACTATCCGAGGGTAGGTATTATTCTTGGAATACAAGTTTGAGTCAGATAAAAAAGTATGATTTGGTAGTTTTGTTGGTCATATACAATTATACAAGATGTTGACTCGACGGTTCAATTTTTTTTTATTATTTAGTTAAAGCCATGTGATAGACAAAAGGAGAGCGGAAGCGAAAGAGGTTTCTGTTCCTACACGTAACTCTTTTTCGGTATCGTAGTCGGATAAAAAAGTATCTTATAACCATCTTTGGGCGTCTAGCCGTTTTGCGGTAGTGAATATAATAAATACATTTGGCGGGATATTATTCAATGCTTACGGTGCGGCGGTAAGTAATAAATAATACCTATTCCAACGTACATTAATTGATTAAATGATCAACGAAAAGATACAACGCATTGCTTTCCTAATGTTTTCTTGAAATGTGGATCAGCGTCCATGACTGAAACAGCGAGATTGAGAGCGCGCTCTCTATTTCAGTTTGGCTATAAATTAAGTATTACGTATGTCCTTAGGATGTTAAAGGCCGACAACGCACTTGTGACTCCTCTGTACCCTTACCATGAGTTAACGAGACCGTACTCGCTAGCGACAGCGTAAACGATTTGTACGAAGAATAACACAGCGTCCCTAGTGGTTACTTTGTAGAACTACAAGTCTCCATACAAATCATTTTTTGTGGAGTCGCTGGCGACTATACTGTCACTGTAATCTCATGGTACTGCCCGTCTAGCACAAGTACGATTCGCGACTATTTTTTACCCGTCACTTTCGTCAGAAAGTGACAGTACAGTGAAGAAAGAGATAGGTAATATTTCTCGCGCGAGAAAGAGTCGCGTGTCACAGTTATGGTAGAACGTGCTGGAGTTGCAGGTGTGGGTTATAGGCGACGGTAATTGCTTTCCATCAGGCGATCCTCCTCCGTTTGCCTCCTTTGACATAAACAAGTGCGAGTGGGACTCGCGCACGAAGGGTTCCGTACCAGTATCTGTAAGTTTGTTGTATGGGAGCTCCCCTTAAATATTTATTTTATTTTATTTTTTTGTATTTGTTGTTATAGCGGCAATCATGTGTGAAAATATCAACTGTCTAGCTATCACCGTTCTTGAGATACAGCCTGGTGACAGACGGACGGATGGACGGACAGCGAAGTCTCAGTAATAGGGTCCCGTTTTTACCCTTTGCCTTATTAACCTTTCGATGTTCGGACGTTTGGAAGTTAGGATGTTTGGATGTCCAGTTGCTTTCCGGCTGTTGTTAAAATGACAAATTTCTGACTTTTCGATACAAACTCGCGAGATCTGCTCTCAGAGCCGTTAGAATTATATAGAAACCTACATGTTCTACAGCTACAGCAAGAACATACTCGTACACAGATATATTTTCGCCAATTGACAAGATTTCATATTTATAACAGGTGGAAATTAATATAGAGATCGACAGGGCTTTATGTCGTGTACCTTAAACAAAAATCTTTGAATTTATTCTTCTGTATTTAAAGAAATATAAGAAAATACATAAAATAACTGCAATCTAAGACAATACGGTCTGAATAGGGTTGTTGTCTAAGCCCGAGCGAAAAAAAATATAGTTTTTTTATTTGACGTTGACAGATGCATACCGAGTTTTATTAAGTTTTTTTTATAAGAAAGCCGGCTAAAGTAACCGTTCCATTAAGTTCTGGTTTTGCTGTTGCCACATTTTAAAATTAGTATGTTTTTATAAATTAATAATAAAATAAATAATCATCTCAGAAAATAAATAAAAACAGAGATTACTTCATCTTTTTAAGCAGAATTCAGAAAAGTAATAAAATGATACCTAGTCTTAAAAATATGAAATATTGTCAATTCTCGCATTCATTCCACCGACTCACACGGCAGGTGCAGTATTTGCTCTTTCCTATTCAATGGAAATGTCACTTATTGATATTGAGCATTTTTAGTTGACATTTTCTGATATGAAAACAGTATACTGGTATTGTTCATAGCATTAACTGGAGAGCTGCGGAAATACGTTTGCAATATATAGAACAACGAAGTTTCTCTAGTTACTGGGCCATGCTATCATTATTAATTGATACGGGCATTTGCCTATAACAAAGTTAGCATTTCAAAGCTTAAAATTTAACAAATACATCTCGCAAATGTTTCCACAAAACAAAAGCTTAGTTTTTGAAAGACACGAGAAAGAAAATTACAACACCTTTTTCGTCCAATCACTCTCGGGTAAGAGGGGCCACGTCTGAATCAGGCGCTCGGATCAATTAATAATGATAGTATGGCACATTAAGTATAAAGCGGTGGTAGCCTAGTGGTTAGGGCATGCGATTTTCAATCCGGAGGCCTCGGGTTCGAACCCGGCCCGTACCAATGAGTTTTTCGGAACTTATGTTCGGAATGTCATTTGATATTTACCACTCGCTTTTCGGTGAAGGAAAACATCGTGAGGAAACCACCTATAAGCCCAATAAGGCCTAGTTTCCCCTCTGGGTTGGAAGGTCAGATGGCAGTCGCTTTCGTAAAAACTAGTGCCTACGCCACATCTTGGGATATGGGTAGCCAACCCCGATTCAGAGTTCATTCTCAAAAAAATGGCACAAAGGCTAGGAGGATGATGAGTATGGCACATTAAGTAAAGGGGTTGCATTGCTTTACTTGGTGTTGCCTGTAATATGACCAATAAAATAAAACATTGAAACATTTGTTCAGCAACTTTAAAATAAAATACAGTTTTTAGTACCTAGTTCATTATTTCAAACAAATGAAATACTATTCTCAATGTACGCCCTCTAACATTGAAATCCCCTTAGCATTGATATAGATATCAATCTATTAACTAGGTCGATGCAGAGTTAGCCACCGGCTAAGCTTGCACCATAGATTGGAGCGGTTTTTTTTTTTCGAAATTTTCTTTTCGTCACGACCTAGTGAAATTTAATTTTTGCATTTTAAAACAAAAAAATCTAAAATCGGTTGAGAACTCGCTGAGATCTGCGCATTGTTACAAAGTCCATTCGAGTCGATCCATGGGAGCTTTTTGTTTTTTTATCATAACTTTTTAATTAAGAACAATTTCAAAATTTTCTCTTCGTCACGACCTAGCGAAATTTAATTTGTGCATTTTAAAACAAAAAATTCCAAAATCGGTTGAGTACTCGCTGAGATCTGCGCATTGTTACAAAGTCCATTCGAGTCGATCCATGGGAGCTTTTTGTTTTTTTATCATAACTTTTTAATTAAGAACAATTTCAAAATTTTCTCGTCGTCACGACCTAGCGAAATTTAATTTGTGCATTTTAAAACAAAAATTTCCAAAATCGGTTGAGAGCTCGCTGAGATCTGCGCATTGTTACAAAGTCCATTCGAGTCGATCCATGGGAGCTTTTTGTTTTTTTATCATAACTTTTTAATTAAGAACAATTCCAAAATTTTCTCTTTGTCACGACCTAGCGAAATTTAATTTGTGCATTTTAAAACAAAAATTTCCAAAATCGGTTGAGAACTCGCTGAGATCTGCGCATTGTTACAAAGTCCATTCGAGTCGATCCATGGGAGCTTCGCTCCAATAAGACATATTGCTTCCTCGAATAAACACTTCTGCGATGGTAAAATTATAATTTAATAAAAATTATTTTAAAAGCAACACCCGGTATAAATTATGGCGCCAAGTCAATAGTCCTTCTCCGTTTGTCATCGGCTGGGAGCACCTGTTACTGGTCAGTCACGCTCCATCTTAGTGCGCTGCAGCAATTTAGCGCTCAAAGACACCATCTGGAGGAAGAAGAGCGCTCTAAAGGGCTCTTCTATTGTAGTATCAGAGTTTCTGACCCGCCAACGTCAAGCAGTCTTCATCGACGCACGCAAGAGGTTCGGAATGCGCAGGGTCTGGTCTTATGATGGCACCATTTTCATCAAGCTGCCTACTGGAGAGCTGCATCGTGTAGTGACAGCGCAGCAGTTGAATAAGCTGTATCAAGACCACCCCATCACTATGCCTGTGGCGAGCGTGGAGCAAGCAGGCGTCAAGGCTGGCACGTCGGCAACCAAACCAAATCCAGCTGCGTCGTCGAGTAGTGGCACGGCGGCACCGATCGCTGTCTCAGGTGCGCTGAAGGTCAACGCTTCGGCTCCAAAGGTTGATCCGTCGCTTAAGAAGCTTGCTGAGACTACGCGTTCGACGAGGAGACAGAAGACTTCAGCCCAAGACGCCGCAATTCCAAAAGTTGCTACCTCGAAATAGTGCTTTCGCTTTCGATCATAGATATAGTAGCTTTCGATAGTTGTTGCGTTAGGAAAACATAATTTACACCATTTTCTTTTTAATCTGTGCGTAGGTACCCTTTATAGTTACTGATTTCTTTGTTCATTTATAGTTTTTAGGTATACCGACGCTCTTGTAAATTAAATTCATATTTTAAGTCCTTCTCCGTTTGTCATCGGCTGGGAGCACCTGTTACTGGTCAGTCACGCTCCATCTTAGTGCGCTGCAGCAATTTAGCGCTCAAAGACACCATCTGGAGGAAGAAGAGCGCTCTAAAGGGCTCTTCTATTGTAGTATCAGAGTTTCTGACCCGCCAACGTCAAGCAGTCTTCATCGACGCACGCAAGAGGTTCGGAATGCGCAGGGTCTGGTCTTATGATGGCACCATTTTCATCAAGCTGCCTACTGGAGAGCTGCATCGTGTAGTGACAGCGCAGCAGTTGAATAAGCTGTATCAAGACCACCCCATCACTATGCCTGTGGCGAGCGTGGAGCAAGCAGGCGTCAAGGCTGGCACGTCGGCAACCAAACCAAATCCAGCTGCGTCGTCGAGTAGTGGCACGGCGGCACCGATCGCTGTCTCAGGTGCGCTGAAGGTCAACGCTTCGGCTCCAAAGGTTGATCCGTCGCTTAAGAAGCTTGCTGAGACTACGCGTTCGACGAGGAGACAGAAGACTTCAGCCCAAGACGCCGCAATTCCAAAAGTTGCTACCTCGAAATAGTGCTTTCGCTTTCGATCATAGATATAGTAGCTTTCGATAGTTGTTGCGTTAGGAAAACATAATTTACACCATTTTCTTTTTAATCTGTGCGTAGGTACCCTTTATAGTTACTGATTTCTTTGTTCATTTATAGTTTTTAGGTATACCGACGCTCTTGTAAATTAAATTCATATTTTAAGTGACAGACTGACTGACATGCCAAATGTCAACGTGACGTTTACGGTCGCGTTCAGTAATTCGTTATGTGTGTTGTTTCTAATCGCAATTCGCAACGTCTTATTTTTATCTGTGTATCTTGCTATCTTTTTCTTTTTTTGTAGTTACTATTTCAATGTTGTTATACCTACTTGTTATGACGGTTAGTTGTGTGTGTGCGGTTGACCGGTGGGCTAATCAGTACTACTGAAGTATTAAGTTAATAACTCATATTTATTATTACATATATTTTATTTTATTATATATATTTTCATGTCTACCGATGGATATGATGACTCATTTTACTCTGCTTGCGACTTGTCTAGTTCATTCCACTCTCTTGAGGAGTCGATTGAGCCTTGTACGCTTGGTTCACTATTGGGTTGTGAATTTCAGAATACTCATAATTGTTTTAATGTTTGCCATATCAATGCTCAAAGTGTTGTAAGTCACTTCACTGATTTGCTAGACACTTTCTCTTCTTCTGAAGTACATGCCATCCTTATCAGTGAAAGCTGGCTCAAGCCTGATATCCCTTCTACTTCCTGCTGCCTACCCGGATACGTTCTGCTGCGTAATGACCGCACTGGTAAAGGTGGTGGGGGGGTTGCGATCTACCTCCGGGCCGATATACCCTAATAAATTCTTCGCCTGCTTTATACTCTGGTTCCATGGAGTATTTAGCTATCGAAGTTAAACTCTCTGGAGTGGCTATTATCTTAGGAGTATGCTACTGTCCACCAACCGTTGATTATTTTTCTTCTCTTGAGGCTCTCTTTTTAGCGGTGGGTAGTGAGTGCATGCATCACATATTCATGGGGGATTTTAACACCGACTTACTGAAAGAAGACTCCAGATCACGTAGGCTCGAGTCTATTATAGATTCTGCTGATTTTTCGGTGGTACCTTTAAACGCAACGCATCACAACACCGACTCCCCTGACACCTGGTTGGATTTGATCATAACTTCCTCTCCCGATGACATTGTCAAATCTGGTCAGCTTTTAGCACCGGGGTTCTCACATCATGACCTAATTTTCCTTGCATACAAAGTCAAGCCACCAAAGTTAGAACCTGTAGTCATACATCAGCGTAGTTTTGCTCGCCTTGATATCGATAAACTCAAGCGGGATGCCGCTTCGGTTGACTGGGCGCCCACGCTTGAGGCATCAACAGTAGACGATAAAGTGTATCGTTTTAACTCCGCCCTTTTAAAACTGTTCGATGATCATGCGCCGGTGCGTGCAGTCAAGCTCAGGCGGCCGCCTGCTCCATGGATTACCAGAGGTGTTCGCATGGCGATGACTCGACGGGATAAAGCGTTTCGTAAATATAAGCAGGATCGGTGCGACGAGACCTGGGGCCTTTTTAAAACTGCCAGAAATCGTTGCAATCAGATGGTAAGAGCTGCGAAGCGTCGTTATATTCACGAGAATATCTCTACGTCCTCTCCAGCTGATACATGGAAATTTTTGAAATCTCTTGGTGTCGGCTTGCCCAAGTCTGAAGTTGATACATTTACTTTTTCTCTTAACGAACTAAATACACACTTCTCTAAATCTTCTCCTCTCAATCCCGTTACTAAATTAGAAACTCTATCTTTTATTGCTTCGCTTCCTTATACCGATATTGTGCCATTTACTTTCACCCCAGTTAATGACGAGGATATCCGCAAAGTCGTCATGTCAATCAAGTCCAAGGCTGTCGGACATGATAATGTGAGTAGAATCATGGTCATTCTCATTCTAGACTGCATTTTGCCTATTGTGTCTCACATTGTCAATACTTCATTGCTCTCTGGGGTATTTCCATCCTGTTGGCGTAAGGCCTTTGTAATCCCTCTTCCTAAAGTTTCAAACCCCAGTGCTCTCAATCACTTTCGTCCCATTTCAATTCTTCCATTTCTCTCCAAAATTCTCGAGGCAGTTGCTCACAGACAATTATCTAGTTTTATTAATCGTAATGTACTACTATCTCCTTTTCAATCTGGCTTCCGCCCTGGACATAGCACCACTACTGCTCTCCTTAATGTCATTGAAGACGTTAGACATGGCATGGAATCAACCAAGGTTACAGTGTTGGTGCTCATCGATTTTTCAAACGCTTTTAACGCGGTTGACCATGATCTACTCCTTGCGATTCTAAGGCACTTGCGGGTATCGTCTAGTGCAACTGAGTGGTTTTCGACTTATCTCTCGAACCGTACCCAGGCTGTAAAAGGCAAACGGTCATTATCTGATTGGTGCGATCTAAATACTGGAGTGCCCCAAGGTGGAATTCTATCTCCCCTGCTGTTTTCTGTCTTCATCAACCTTATAACGACTAATCTTCTCAGTTCTTACCATTTGTATGCTGACGACTTACAAATTTATTCCAAAGCAGACGTCAGTGACATTAACTCTGCTATCTCTCTGATCAACGATGATCTGAACCACATCGCTGATTGGTCTAGTAGATTTGGCATTTGTGTTAATCCCACTAAATGCCAGGCTATAATTTTGGGCAGTCAGCGGCAACTTTCTAAGCTCCAACCCACCTCTGTTGCTCCGATCCTCTTCGATGGTGAGCACATTCCCCTCTCCAAGCAGGTAAAGAATCTCGGTTTAGTGTTAGACTCTAACCTGGCATGGAATGGTCAACTTTCGGAGGTAAGTCGGAAGGTCACTGGTACGTTGCGCAACCTTTATAAATTTAAAAACTTTCTTCCAGTAAGTACCAAAAAGTTACTTGTGCAGGCGTTGGTGTTACCTCTTATTGATTATGCTGATGTGTGCCTCACGAACATCACACAAGAGTCCCTCAACAAACTTGATCGTCTCCTTAATAATGGTATACGGTTCATTTTCGGACTTCGAAAATACGATCATGTTTCATTATTTCGCCGTCAGCTTAACTGGCTTCCTATTCGTAGTCGCAGATCCCTTAGGATCCTTTGCTGTCTGTTTTCTATCCTGTTTGAGCCTTCTACACCAGGATATCTCAAAAGTAAATTCATTTTTCAAACTCCCCGTCCAGGCTGTGAACTTCGTTCCTCTCGTACTCTCAAACTTTCCATTCCTTCGCACCATACTGGTTTCATGTCTAATTCTTTCTCCGTTCAGGCATGCCGTCTTTGGAATTCACTCCCTCTCTCTATCAGACAAGCCCCAAGCAAGGTAGCTTTCAAGTGTATGCTGCGTAAGCATCTGCTGGAACAAGAGCTCGAATAGTTCATCCATCATCCCATGTTGTAGACTTTCGTATATATTTATATATATATTATATTATGTATATATCTGTATATTTATTATATTATAGTGTGTAAATGTAGGTATATGTATTTTTGTATAAACAGTAATATAATATTTTGTATTTACTTGTACTCTAGATCCTCTCTGTACCATCAGATTTCTGATTTGCACCCACTTCTAGTATCTCTGTTTGGCCCTATGGTTGACTGGTAGAGAATGCCATTTGGCATTAAGTCCGCCATTTGTATTGACTTTTGTTCTGTGCAATAAAGTTTAAATAAATAAATAAAAAATAGGTATAGCATATTGCGCGAAACTATATTGGAATATAGAGGCAAGTAGATAGTTCTGCATAAGTGATACTACTAAATGACGATGCTTTTGTTTCCATAAGAGTTCTATAAAGAGTGCATTATGAAGTGTACAGAGAATGTGTAAAAAATATGGAAAAAGACGCTACAAAATATAGCGGCTGAACTAAAATCGATTTAAGGTTATGAAATGTATTTGGATGACAGGAGACAAGGTTGACTTCTTACCGGCGGAGCAGAGTAAATTGATAATTATCAAAACACTCTTTAAGGTTAAGAAATACTGTGTAAAATAAGAGTCGGGATCGGGAAACTGCTATTAAACTTTCTAATTATAGTCTTAAAGTTACTTCTAAAATATTCTGATTACGTACAAACTTTCTACTTAAAGGTACATTATAAATCAAGTTTACTATAGATCTGTAATTATCTCATTTAATTACTCTTCCGAATTGCTTGCTCAACCTTTTGCATCGAACATAAATGTTTAATCCTACCTCCCAAAGTGGCAGTCCTAATTATGTCCACAAGACAATCGTGCCAACGTCCTTTCCGAAAGAATCAGCCTGTCCCTTTCCCGCTGACATACGGGCTCATGACAGAAAAAGACAGAAAACTCCTAAACTCAATTAACTGTATTCGTAGTAACAGCTTTTACGACGTCACCCTACATCGGGCAAGTAATCTGTCCCACTGGAAATAGGGATGTCCAGTGTATTTCGAGTAATGAAAAATGGAGCAGGTTCTCAGTTCATCGATATGTTTTAGGTATTTTATGATTTTGGGATGAGAAAATGTCGATTAAGACTTTAACTAAACGGCGACAATAACTAGTAATATTACTATCGCCAAAACTTTATTATAAAACACGACATCGTATTGTGGTACGACGCGACCAGTGCCACGATACGTCGTCGTGTCGTGTATGGATACATAAATACAAAATGATCTTTATCTTTATGTAAATTCACAATTTAAATACCGTCTAATCTCACGATGTCGCATTGTACCACGATGCAATGTCGTATTTTTGTAATTGTGTTTTGACACTTACAAAAATCCATTTGGCCATTGTCCATTAGTTTGCCCGAGTGACTCCGTGATAGACTCAGTTTTAACATGCGGTGCAATTTTCAACGTAACTTTTACCCCCACGGCTTTTAACTAATGTTGTTCTACGAATTTCCACAAATATTGCGTCTTTGTTGCGCGCGGCATTGATACGAGTAAGTTTATCTTCTCTATAATATTACCTCTAGAAGTCTAGACAGGTACCTCTAGAAGGAAGACATTAGTATACGCAATCACCCTATGACCCTTGACTTCGTTTTCTTAATTCTAACAATCTACTTGATGGTTACTTTGACCTGTGTGACCTATTTTGCGCGAAGTTTAAGAATGACATTCCGGTGGGCTTATGGTGGTCACTTTTATCATGCGGTAGATAAATGACAAAGCATCTATCACTCTTACGGCCCGGCCTCGCTTACGCTTGACCATAGGCAGTGGCAGCAGTGAGTGGCCAGCGGTAAAAACATAATCATAGCGATATGTAAAGCACGCCACTAGCCGCCGCGCGCTATTGCCGCTCTATTTGTTCTCACGCCGCGCCGCTTGCCGTTTAAATAGACATACAGTCTGACAAAAAGAGTAGAAATTAAAAAGTGGCAATACTGTAGTATCGCCCCTTTCTAATCAATCTAAGAAAACAACGACGACATAACTTTTTAATTTCTACTCTTTTTTGCCAGACTGTAATTACAGCGTCAGATATTGAAGTTTGAAAGAAGCGTATATATTTAATGGTCTAAATAAATATTAAGGGACAATCTTAAACAAATCGACCTAGTCCCAAAATAAGCAAAGCTTGTACTATAGGTACTAGACGATGATATACATAATCCATAAATAAATTTGTATAGATAACATCCATCCTCTATTGAATGTTACGTGTAATCTGAATTTGTTTGTATTTATTTCCTGTTGAGGTTTGCAATAAAGAATATTCTATTCTATTCTATTCTATTCTATTATATCATGACCCAGGAACGAATATTCAAGTTCATCACAAAAATATTTTCCCCGGCGGGATTTGAACCCAGGAATACATAAATAAATCTAGTGACTTCAAAATTTAGTAAATTTTGTAGTATGTTTATAACTGAAACCAATTTATCGATAGAAAAATAACAACTCTATCGGTACATCTCTATGTGAGTTTATTTGATCGAGTGCCTATCTGAGTACATATCAATCGTTTTTACAAGCGAGTTAGTAAATTGAATGAGAATCAATTTACCGTGTTCCAGTTTTTACAGAGATTTTTCTGAAAATCGTGTTTTTCCGTTTGTTTTAGTTGGGTAGAAATCAAAGGCAACTTTTTCTCAATCCAGTGTATACCATATACCTACTCAATTTTAAATGGAAACATTTTACTGATACGTTTTTAAGCATTATTAAGACAACGTAAGTAGACGTAGTCTGGTCCGGACAGACTATACCGGCATCATCGTAACAGTAAACAATCGGCCAAGTGCGAGTGGGACTCGCGCACGAAGGGTTCCGTACCATTATCTGTAAGTTGGTTGTATGGGAGCCCCCCTTAAATATTTATTTTATTTTATTTTTATAGTATTTTTTGTTATAGCGGCAATAGAAATACATCATCCGTGAAAATTTCAACTGTCTAGCTATCACCGTTCTTGAGATACAGCCTGGTGACAGACGGACGGACGGACGGACAGACAGCAAAGTCTCAGTAATAGGGTCCCGTTTTTACCCTTTGGGTACGGAACCCTAAAAACAATAAAGCTAGGTTTTTTTAAAAAGGTGATAAGTCGTAATTCGAAGAAGTGATCGACCTAAAAACGGTTGTATTGAAGCTTAATAAATATCTTCACCTGCACCTGGTTGTCGAAACTCTAATAAGTGGGTAAAATAATAATGCATTAATATTTCAATGATAATTTAAACTAAAAAACACAATCGTATATTATATTAAATAAATCAATAATAAAATATTAGCACACGTAATTATTCACTGTCAGACCTCTCTGTCATATGAATTATGAAGCGTTGTTGATCTCGAGTAATAAAAGTTTCCTCAATGGCCTCAACATGACTAAAACATTCGGTCCAAATATTCTTCATTCATACTTCACAATAATTAATTAATAAATGTGGTTCTTTAAAATATTTAATTATTTTCTGCACGCTCTTCCACACGTAACTCAATCAGTTCCAACGGAATACTAGTTGTTAATTCCCGATTGACGCAACCCTAGCCTCCAATTTTCACATTTCTCTTTCAATTTTAGTGGTAATATAATGAGTTGATTGGTACGTAGGTATATGAAATTTTAGTTAGATTACAAGTGAAACAATGACATATTTTCCGCGCGGCCTACATTTAATGAAATTAACTTATTTGTAAGTCATAAATCCGGGAAATATACGTTTTGAAGAAATTATTTTTGAAACATCGCATACTAAGCGGCCATTAACCGTTTTATCTTACGAATAAAACATCAAAATTACCAGAATAACAAATAAAATCGTCTAAATATTGTCCAAGCGAAACCCAGGCGTATATGTGCTTTGCGTTTATTATGTATTTTATTTGCTTCTTTATGGGAACGTTACGGCTCGACGGCCATTTTGTTTTGATGAGCCATTTATAGCTGAGGTTTATCTTATTAACCGATAAGATTAACGTGGGCAATTTGTTAATAAATTGAGACTGTTGTAAAAGTGTTATGATGAATTAAATGTTTATTAGTTAGGAAACGATTAATTGGTTATTTGTTAGGTACCTATTTCGTCCCGTGGTCTTACGAGTGTGCTATGGAATTTCTCGAACTGAGATAACTTCTCGGTCTTCCACCACCAGGCTTCTAGACATATCTATGCAGCTTATCATTTGCAATGGAATCAATTATATCAATTGAAGACGACGCGGTTGGCGCAGTGGTTAAACAACTGCTTACTGAGCCAACGGTCCTGGGTTCGAATCCCGGCAAGGTTAAATATTTGTGATGAACTCGAATATTTGTGCGTAGGTCATGGATGTTATTTGTATTTATCGTCATCTAGTGTACATAACACATGCCTACTAGAGCTTACTCTGCGACTAGATTGATTTGTGTGAGGTTGTCCAATATTTATTATATTTATATTATATTATTAATTTAAACATTAATCTTGCAAGCAGCCACAGTGTTTCAAATTTCTGACCACTTAAACTCCGAAAAAAATTAGTTCAACAGTGTACACTGTAGTGTGTATACACTTAGAAGATCAATGAAATCTATACATAGAAAACAGCCATGACCCACGAACGATCACACAGGTTCGAGTTTATCACACAAATATCTTTGTCATAGGATTCGAACCCAAGACCGCCGGTTCGGTAGACATCAGTGCACTGCCATTTCGTCCAACCGCTTCGCCATTTCGTCACCAACGTTATAAACTAAAGAAAAGGCTAATAAATACTGAATAATGCAAACCTCTGCGACCGAGGCAAGAAGGCGTTAATTAAGTATTTTCTGCGCTAAACTTTTTGAAAGGGAAAAATCTTCCGGCTTTCATGTTAGGTATTTTACTGGCTTTTTGCTAGAGTAAGTATATCCTACGCAAATTAAAAGCCCTAAAAATTACTCTCTATTTCCGAACGTAAAGAACACAAAGCTGGTTTAATCCTACTGTGACGTATAGTAACTATAACTACTTATCATGATCATATCAGCCGAGAGACGACCACTGCCGGACAAAGGCCTCTCCTAAGGATCTTCTCATCGAACGATGTGCTCCGCCGTCGTCCAACGGCATCTCGTGATCTTGATTGTCGGTCTACCTTCTTGAGGGCCTTCCCACACTTCACCAGTATATAGGAACCTTAGAATAATTATAGTCGTATCAAAATTGAGTAAATGTAATGCTTCAATATAGTTTGTAATGACCAATATGTACCTAATACCTTTAGGTATAATAAATGGATTTATTAATATATGTACAACAGAAAATTATGTTCACTATCGGGAACTTGAAATTCGGAAGAAACTAGGAATTAGAATTGTTATGAAACTTCTATATTTTCATATTTATTCCGTGATTCTCCGAATCTTAGAAAATCGGATTTTTTGTATGAAAAATATTTCAAGTACAGAAAATGAGTTCCCACGAAAAGCGATTATAATTTTTAACAAAAAAAAAGAACCGACTTCAGTAAAACTAAAAAACCAAAAATAACCCGTTCAAGTACAGATTACATTTGACTCACCCTTCGAAGTCGATCCCAAACCACTCAGTTCTTATATTTATAGTTATATTATAGTTTACGCGAGGTTTGGCACCGACTTCGAAGGGTGAGTCAAATGTAATCTGTACTTGAACGGGTTATTTTTGGTTTTTTAGTTTTACTGAAGTCGGTTCTTTTTTTTGTTAAAAATTATATTTGTTTTGCTTTTTAGTGATTCATATAAAAGTTCTGGTGGCTATCTGTGGTGTTCATCATCAGTTTCCTTACACCAAATCCTATTTACTGAATGTAAATTCTTGACTTTCAATAAATTACCGAAAGCGCCGTACATGTCCCTCCCTATAACATTTGAAGAGTTCCCTCGATTTCTCCAAGATTCATCATCAGATCCCGACTTAGTGCCAACGGGACCAAATCGGAGTTATACCCTTTCGATAAAAAAAAAATTGAAAATCGGTTCACGGTTCTCGGAGATATCGAGTAACATACATACCAAAAAAAAATTAGTTCGAATTGAGAACCTCCTCCTTTTTTGAAGTCGGTTAAAAATTATATGAAAGACATTCACAAGCTTTCACATTAACGAATTCATAATTCATAAGATTCTTTGGTTTTGTTAGGTGGGTATTAAAATAAGGTCACGAGGAAAATCAAAGTGATCGGCCGTTTAAAATTATTACGCGTCTTTTCATAAAATAAAACGTTTCAAGGAAGCACTAGAAAATACGTCATACGAAGATACAGAAAAGTTACTGAGTGTTTTATGTTGATTTTTACGTATTAATTCCGATTTATTATTATTGTATTCTATATATAGTTTATCAAACTATTATGGAACTAAATCATTGTATAATGTGTTTATGATTATTTCTGTAAGAAATTGTTAATAAGTTAGTCCTCTTTATGCCTGAAAGACGGAACCCTAGTTCAGGCGCACGTCATATTTTGACAAATAATTGTCTTAGTCGGTTGTTATTACTGTAAAATAAGTTATTGTTCAATTAATAGCTTATCAGGTCCTCCACTGTTCCTATTGATAATATTTTCATCAACGCACTGGTGTTCGGATTCGATCTTTGTTCTTAGAAAATCGGCGCGTGTTTCTAGCCGTGCATAAGTGTCAGTAAGTCCCAGGGATTTTTATCTTGGGACTGAAATGCCACGGTACGCAGCGATTTTAATGTAGAGAATGCGAAACCGGTTACTTTACTATGTCAATAACCGGTTATCCGGTTTGCTATTGAAATTTAACGCCTTTTCTCATATCTAAAAATATTGCATTTCGCAAAGCCGCAACCCCGATCTTGCAATACCTATCGCTTGTTTTGATAAAATGACGTATATAATTGAAAAACTGACGTATGTTACGCTGTTTTGATACGAAGGTGATATTTAGGTACGTCTCAGAAATGTTTACTCGTTGGGTTTTGGTAACTTTTGAAAACTCGTATATGCCTGTTTTCGTTTACTGGGATTTATATTTTAAGTGCTCTGTATAATATTCAGTTTTTGGTAGGATTTGTGAGTATAGTTAATGGTTATGAGGGTTACGATCATGGGGCTTGATTTACGAGTTGTTTGCTACGTGAAGATCTTTAGATTTGGATCGGAGTTCGCTTATTTTGGTAAAATTTGGTTAAATATAATGTCAATCGAATTAACGGGACAGCGGCAGGGGCGTGCGTGTGTCTCGCTCACTCGTATAGCCGCCGCGCTCGGATCTCTCGCTGAACCGCTCGCCGCGCAGCCGGTCGTGCAAACTCGTATATGGCATTACCATTAAGCTTCTACTTGACATAATTTCTTTAGATATGACCGTGTACATACAATCTACAAACATAGATTTTACGACATGTCTTGAGGTCAAATTTGACATGATCCTAAACAGCGATGGGCATAAAAATATAGTTTTAGTACACTTTCAGGTGTATTATATCCTATTTTATGTACTGAGTAGCCATAAAATGTTGCTTACCTGGATAATAAAATGTTATGTGCGTATCGCATGCGTTCTTATAGTCTTTTAGTGTTTTACCTGGTTATTGTACGAAATAGCGACTATTTCGAAGCCTTCTTTGTAGATTTCACGTCGCGGTTGGCACAGTTTGTAGTGCATCTACCTACTGAGTCGGTAGTCCTGGGTTAGAATCCCGGCCAGGGCAAATATACTTGTGTGATGAACTCGAATATTTGTTCGTGGGTAATGTGTGGTATCTATTTATATGTAGTATACGTATTTATATATTATGTATATCGTCTTTTGCATAGTTATGGACTAGGTCATTATTATACTAAACCGTGATAAAAATACATATTGATTTAAGGTAAGGTGCGGTAAGATGAACATAGTTTATTGTCCAATGGGGTAAGGTAACAGTTAGTTAGTTAGTTATAGTCTTCTCCCGGTGAATCCATAGAATAATTTTTCATCACGCGTTCTCGAGATAAAGGGTCTTGACAGACAAACAGGCGGATAGGCAACAAAGTGATCCTATAAGGGTTCCGTTTTTTCCGATTGAGGTACGGAACCCTAAAAAGATACGGCCGTTTATTCCGCAATAAACGTATATTTCGACACTCTGAAAGGAAACAATAGAGTATTTTTCATTGACCTAGAACTATGAAATTTGGAAATCTTTTAGGGAAAAAACCTGATAACTATACAGTTAGTCTTCCAACAAAGTTTTCCAACAGTAAAGTTTAAGTTTGTGGCCCAGTACAGTTTATCTTTCGTTAGAGCAATATACAGTGCTTTCAAAGTTCGTATAGCACCCTCGGTGCGCGAGTCGAACTCGCACTTGACCGGCTTCTTTATATACCTATATAGTAAATGATTAATCTATTGAAAGTTACGAAAATGATGGAAACAAGGTAGCCCGGAACTATGTATTAAATGTAGAAAGGGTCATAAGTACCTACGTACCTAAATATATAAAAGCTTTTTCAATACACAACAAACCACAACGCCTAAAAGGCATCACACGGACATTATTTTACACAAAGAACGGTCTATTTGTATTTCGACCGCGAAGTTTAATCCAATAAAGACATCCGAACATCTTCTGTGGAACTTGGGATATTTTGCATGAAAATTTGGTGCAGAATCACAAGTATTGCTCCAACAAATTCCATGGCCCATTTCAATGGCGTTTCTGCAAATGTCTGCTTTTGGAGATTTTATGTTGTTGTTATTTGATGTGCAATAGAATGTTTCAAATGTCATCATTTCAAACTAAAAGAGCCAGGCTCTTGTCGGTGGAGCAACCTTGTATGTATCTCGGTCTTCAGCTTTTTTCTTGATTACCTGATACGACACGCTGTTTACCTTCTCCTTGACTTGGTCTATGTAAGATCTCCTAGGTCTTCCTCTTTCCCTCAATCTTTCCTTCCATGATGATTTTCTTTTAATCTTTGTGTCGTAGTAGGTGTCCATCTTTTCTCTTGTGTAAAGAAGTCAGTGTCAGTTTAAATGTAAACAACGGAAAATATAGTTGAGAAGACTATTTAATAAATAGCTATATTACACTTATTACTTCACACGGGTTGGTTCTTTGAGTATAGAACGTAAATAACGATTTATTGCTAACAAGTGAAGCAATCTCAAGATTCTATTCGGATCGTTATACTCTAAGATACGAATACCAACCTGTTTAATGGATGAAAAGTGTTTTTTTTAGGGTTCCGTAGTCAACTAGGAACCCTTATAGTTTCGCCATGTCCGTCTGTCCGTCCGCGGCTTAGCTCCGTGATCATTAGTACTAGAAAGCTAAAATTTGGTATGGGTATGTGTATGTATCACGCCGACAAAACGGTAAAATAAAAACTAAAAAAATATTTTTTTTGGGGTACCTCTAGAACACCTAAAGTGGAGGTGATTTTTTTTTTCGTTCCAACACTAGTGTGTGGGGTATCGTTGAATAGGTATTTTAAAAATAATAGGGGTTTTTAAACATTATTTTTTGATTAAGTTAGCAGTTTCGTAAATAATCGCTTCGAAAATAAAAAAAATGGTGTCCCCCCCCCTCTAACTTTTCAACCACGGGTCAAAAAATTATGAAAAAAATCAAGAACATGAGGCCTTATAAGAACTTTCAATGAAAACTATATTGAACAAAATCAGTTAAGCCGTTTTTGAGTTATCGCAAAATTTCATAATTTTCTTAAAAGAACATAAATTGACTTCCAGAAGGTAATAAGTGACTATAGTTACTTTGGCGTTTACGACCTTTTTAAAGAGCTTGAAATCTTTGTCGTAACTTAAGTCTATTGTGAAGGATGAGCAACTACGGAACCCTACACTGAGCGTGGCCCGACATGCTCTTGGCCGGTTTTATATTTTTATATCGAATATGTAAAAAAAATATTTAGTATATTAAAAATCTACAAACATCCTTCTTTTAATTACGGATAAATCAGACTCTTTCTTTCCTAAGGTCTGTTAAAAAAAAGTTGTTTTAGGTTTACTTCCATTTGTAAAGCAGTCTCCGGGCCCATAAATTCACTCCCGTGGCTCGGCTGTCACTACACTACCTCATTAGGGACCGCACAGATAAACAGGCACGCATGCAGTCAAACAGACCGACGGGCGGATAGACAGAGAGACGGATGGCCAGATAGACAGAGAGACGGGTGAACAGATAGAGAGACGTATGGACAGACAGACAGAGAGATGGATGGATAGACCGAGAGACGGATGGGCAGACATACAGACGACAGAGAGATGGATGGAAAGACAGGCAGACAAAGAGACGGATGGACAGACAGAGAGACAGATGGTTAGATAGGTCTAAAGACAAGCAGATAGAGAAGGCAGTAATGGCAGGGAACTCGAAAACAATTATTTTTATGTCTGAAGCTGTTAAAATCTAATCCTCTTCAGTCACTCTTTATTTAGATCGGATAAAAATAAATAAACCACCACTTTTAGGCCTTTTCTATACGTATAATAACGTATGCCTCCATTTAACGTCATAGGACAGGCCCTTAAACTCGGTCCCGGCGGCGACAGCCGGGCCCGTGGCTGTCGCCGCCGCTATTTACGGTAATAAGAACAAGGGAAACACCAAAATGCTGAAGCGGGCATTTTTCATCCGCGCAGTCTCATTAGGGCTGCGTTATTCTCAATTGCTTTGATCAGGATTTTAATATTATGATACAATTGGGAGAAACTATGGAAAAGCGCAAGTGTGTATAGTGGACGGTCGCAATTGGGAACATGCAACAAAAATAAAATTAACCAATTAAATTAATTTTTTGTACGAAACATATGTCCGGTACTGACTAATGTGATAAGAGATTAAGAACTTAACAATGAAAGCCAAACAGCATGCATGTTCCCTATTATGTTGCTAAGAAACTAGGGCCCATATTCCTTATAAATATCACTGATATCTCGGAGAAATATCTGAAAGCCAGGTAACGCGACAAAAATATATATTATTTTTAAATGTTTTCTAAAAATGATGTTACATCCCTTCATGAATGAAATCATTTGAGTTAATTTAGAAGTTGCCCTGATAATACTTTCTCCTTCACCTCTTACTTCAATAGAAGATACTAAATAGAAATAAGCCGCGGCTTATAAAGGAAAACTAAATTATCCGCTGTAAGCCTGGTAACTGGAACTTTAACGTACAATTTCCAACTATTAAGGGTTTCGAAGATCAAACATTTGCTCGGGTTCTGTATACTTAGGATCTTTATCAGTATGGGTCTTTCATGAGATTTAAGCATTTTGATTATTGTCTTAAGCCCAAAATGCAGTGTCTTGGCTTTGTTATTAGTTAGAAACTTAAGTTCCCAGTATTAGCGGACGAGAATTTGTGGAGGACGAAATACCAAATTGTATTGAAGCGGCAAATCTTGAATTTTACTGGAGAACGTTTTACAACTTTGTTTAAAAAATCAACAGATCTCCCTACACTACGCGCAGCTATCAAAGCTTTGAACATGTAATCTATACTAATCCATACTAATATTATAAATGCGAAAGTGTGTCTGTCTGTCTGTCTGTCTGTCTGTCTGTCTGTCTGTCTGTCTGTCTGTCTGTCTGTCTGTCTGTCTGTCTGTCTGTCTGTCTGTCTGTCTGTCTGTCTGTCTGTCTGTCTGTCTGTCTGTCTGTCTGTCTGTCTGTCTGTCTGTCTGTCTGTCTGTCTGTCTGTCTGTCTGTCTGTCTGTCTGTCTGTCTGTCTGTCTGTCTGTCTGTCTGTCTGTCTGTCTGTCTGTCTGTCTGTCTGTCTGTCTGTCTGTCTGTCTGTCTGTCTGTCTGTCTGTCTGTCTGTCTGTCTGTCTGTCTGTCTGTCTGTCTGTCTGTCTGTCTGTCTGTCTGTCTGTCTGTCTGTCTGTCTGTCTGTCTGTCTGTCTGTCTGTCTGTCTGTCTGTCTGTCTGTCTGTCTGTCTGTCTGTCTGTCTGTCTGTCCGTCCGTCCGTCCGTCCGTCCGTCCGTCCGTCCGTCCGTCCGTCCGTCCGTCCGTCCGTCCGTCCGTCCGTCCGTCCGTCCGTCCGTCCGTCCGTCCGTCCGTCCGTCCGTCCGTCCGTCCGTCCGTCCGTCCGTCCGTCCGTCCGTCCGTCCGTCCGTCCGTCCGTCCGTCCGTCCGTCCGTCCGTCCGTCCGTCCGTCCGTCCGTCCGTCCGTCCGTCCGTCCGTCCGTCCGTCCGTCCGTCTGTCTGTCTGTCTGTCTGTCTGTCTGTCTGTCTGTCTGTCTGTCTGTCTGTCTGTCTGTCTGTCTGTCTGTCTGTCTGTCTGTCTGTCTGTCTGTCTGTCTGTCTGTCTGTCTGTCTGTTACCTCTTCACGCTTAAACCGCTGAACCGATTTAGATGAAATTTGGTATATAGATAGTTTCAGTCCCGGGGAAGGACATATGATACTTTTCATCCCGAATAAATGTAGTGTTCCCGTGGGATGAGCGGGTAACACCGCGGGGCACAGTAGTAGTAATATTTAAATGCGAAAGTGTGTCTGTCTGTCTGTTAACTCTTTACGCTTAAACCGCTGAATCGATTTTGATGAAATTTGGCATAGAGATGGTTTAAGATCCGAGGAAGGACATAGGATAGTTTTCAACCTGGAAATTATACCTAAAAAGATTGAAAAGTGAGTGAACATTTCTGTTGGGGTGCGGCGACCCAGTAGGAAATGTAATTATTAGACCAAAAGCACAATTGCTCTTACATTTGTTAAGGCGCTTTTAATAATCCCTTTTATCACGTTCCACGCGTACGTAGTCGCGGGCAAAAGCTAGTTTAGAAATATAGCACATTAATTTGACAAATTTGTTTTCTGACCTCGCGCATAAGAGCTCGCCTAAATTTTTTGTCCACCCGCTTCCTAAGATAGCTCCTAAGAAACTGTAGCTTAATTCAAGTTTTAGATCCATATTTTTAAAATATCTTCAATAGCGTGCTCAAAAAATAATTATTGGGAAATTTTCGATCGAAGTCAGCGAAAAAATTTTTTGTCAAATTTTAGTTAATCTCAAAAGTTACCGATCAATTTTAGGAATTTCAACATTTTGAAGCCGACGCACATTTTGACATGTAGCCCATCCTAATATCTGCGAAACTGCAGGCAAATGTCACAATTTCACAAATTGGGGCACAATAGGTACTCGATCACGATCAGGAAAACAATAACATTTTCAATGTAAAAAATTGACGTTTTGTATAGTAGAGGATCCCTTTAAGAACGACCTTCACCGAGATGTTTATTTGATGAAATGTATTTTATATTTAATTTAATATGTCAATAAATATATTACATATGGGTTGCCTAACAAATTTTAGTCCAGGGTATGTTTAATTAATGATTAAAAAATTTTTTTTTTTAAACATTTGATTATTAGATAAATTCTATACCAATCGAAAGTATGAAGCCCATAGAATATGCAAACGTTAGGTTGCCTATTCTTTTCCCGTCACAACTATCGGGTAGCCAGGTTTAAACTGGTAAATCTATACTAGCATTTTGCAACGGTCTGATTATTGAATTGAAATTAAATAACATTAAAGATTATTTTATTATGAACACGGTGGTATAGGGTTGCCTGCGAAAAATCAGTCCAGAATTCCGGTTGTCGAATTTTGAAAAGTAAAATATTGCTGCGAGTGAATGTGTGCGACTGAGAGGTCCCAACCAAAACCATCCCATACGATAGAAGAGGACACAGCATAGCAGCTGTTTGAAGTCCGCCCATTTAAAAAAAGAGCGTGCGCATGCTATTTGTGCTTGAAAATTAAAAGGATAGCGATAGACTCGTATATGATGTGCATTATTTTGGAGTAGATTGTCGCTATAGATACAATAAAATTCATGGTATAATAATATACTCCGCCTGGTACTCTCTTCCGAGACTCGCGAACCACGTGACTGACACAAGCCTACGTCATCATGGTGTTCAGAGATTCTCATACTTTTAAATGTTGGAGAATTTTAACCAATGGTGAAAAGTATTTAAACGGCATTAATTTTAAGTGATTCAAGTAGAAACACAGGTAGTAGAATAAAACAAATCTAATATATCTAATCTTTCGTAGTTTCTTCTCAACAGTGGTCACCTCTTGTGAAATGTCGATAGACTCAGACATGTAAAAGTGCCCTTGTGGCCTACTTGCAGAATAAAGTTCATTATTTCATTAATTAATTGATAAAAAAAATGTTAAATAACTATTTCTCTATTTTAATAATAAACTACTCCAAAATAATGTACAGCATATACGAGTCTATCGCTATCCTTTTCATTTTCAAGCACAAATAGCATGCGCACTCTCTTTTTTTAAATGGGCGGGCTTCAAACAGCTGCTATGCTGTGTCCTCTTCTATCGTATGGGATGGTTTTGGTTGGGACCTCTCAGTCGCACACATTCACTCGCAGAAATATTTTACTTTTCAAAATTCGACAACCGGAATTCTGGACTGATTTTTCGCAGGCAACCCTATACCACCGTGTTCATAATAAAATAATCTTTAATGTTATTTAATTTCAATTCAATAATCAGACCGTTGCAAAATGCTAGTATAGATTTACCAGTTTAAACCTGGCTACCCGATAGTTGTGACGGGAAAAGAATAGGCAACCTAACGTTTGCATATTCTATGGGCTTCATACTTTCGATTGGTATAGAATTTATCTAATAATCAAATGTTTAAAAAAAAAATTTTTTTAATCATTAATTAAACATACCCTGGACTAAAATTTGTTAGGCAACCCATATGCAATATATTTATTGACATATTAAGTTAAATATAAAATACATTTCATCAAATAAACATCTCGGTGAAGGTCGTTCTTAAAGGGATCTTAGACTAGTAGGAATTCACAGACATTCTGTGAACGACATTATAAATATTTTAAAGAGTTTCAAATTGTTATATTTGGAATTGTTATTCTTAGTAAGAGATAACTTTTTTAGTGTCTATCTAGATAGATATCAGATAGGTATCAGCCACAGACGTCCACTGCTGAACATAGGCCTCCCCTATGACTCGCCACAAAGTGCGATCCTGTGCAGACTGCATCCAATGATTCCCCGCTACCCTCACGAGGTCATCCGTCTATCTAGTCGGGGGCCGACCCAGTTTTTAGTGTAGTTTACCCTTTGAATCTTTCAAAGGTCCAAAAGAAACCCTGAAAAGATACCATGTTGTCAAAGATAGAATTCGACTGGTGACTTTTAAGACTAACTTCCGAAAAGTTTTATGGAGAGAACTAATCCGTCGAACACAAATTTTCTCGTGTGCTTGACGGAGATGATAAACAAATAGATTGACGTGAAAAGTATAAACTCTACTTTTTTATTTATTAATACAACCACCGAGATCGCATTGCCAAATATTTAAGACATGCTGAATATGTAGTTTCTTTATTTTAGTATTTTTTTTTTTATGTCATAGGGGGCAAACGAGCAAACGTATCGCCTGATGGAAAGCGATAACGGTCGCTCATAAACACCTGCAACACCAGAGGAGTCACAAGTGCTTGCCTACCCGGAGGACGAAGATAGAATGCCTCTATGCTAGTAATTTCACCGGCTGTCTTACCCCCACACCGGAACACAACAATGCGAACATTGCTGTTTGGCGGTGGGTTAGCAGGCAAGACGGTAGTAACAATCCGGACGGACCCTGCACGAGGCCCTACTACTCCAAGATAGTATAGCATACACTCCGAGATATTTATAGTCACGACGTTCTGACGACGCGGTTGGCGCAGTGGTTAAGCAGTTGCCTACTGAGCCGACAGTCCTGGGTTCGAATCCCGGCAAGGGCAAATATTTATGTGATGAACTCGAATATTTGTGCCTGGGTCATGGGTGTAATTTGTATTTAAGTATGTATCTTTCTATTTATTGTTCATAGCACAAACCTATTAGAGCTTACTGTGGGACTAGATTGATTTGTGTGAGGATGTCCGTTATTTATTTATTTATAGTCGAGATCCAGAAGATAGGTACTTTTGCAGGAGCACGAACACAACATTACTTTTGTCATATATTATAAAAATTGAAGTGGATCTTTTAATTCAATTTTCTCTTGTACTTTCTATAGTAGATATAACTATGTGCTAGTTGTGAAAATAAAAACGTATTAATGTGTTTACACTTATTCTCAAATGTTATAAATTTAAAATGAAATGTGCCCCCTTGAGGGCTTCTCAGTAAGCATATCCAATAAATCGTGTAACCGAATTCCAAATATAAATACAACATAAAATCGCTCTGTTTAAATATCCCAGGTGAACGAAATTCGGTATTTTCCTGTGGTATTTTATCGCTGCTTGTGGCATTCTGGGCTTTTTTCGATTGAGGAAAATAAATAACTGTTGCCGAAATTTGCTCGATGCTTTTAAATTAAAAATGTAGCTATCCTCCTGCTTTTGACATACTGTTTGCCTGATATTTTTTTTATCTGTGCTCTGTTTGTTTTTATCTAGCTTACACATAAGTGACAACTACTATAATATATAAATAATATAAATACGTATAAATATACTCTTATACAGCGATATACTACGAGACTCCATTTCTGTCAGCATACAAGCTGATACAAACTTTATACCAAACCTAAATGAAGGAACAATGGCACCAAAACCAATCTGCCAACGTACCTCTAATCCAAAACGAAAACGTAACGATCAAAATATAATCCGTTCCCTAAAATACAGCCATGGAAATAAAAACAAGCTTAGTTTCCGAATAAATCGCAAACGAAACGAGCCATTGAGTCGGCCGTTATACTGTTATACAAAGTTGAGTGAAGTACATTATTATTCAACAGGATTTGAGTTAAGCCGCAGTGCGTAAGTGAGATAGGAATAATTTGGCACTGTAAAGGCGGGTGTTCATTGGCTTCCGGATGGGTTAAGCTTGGTGTACACAGAAATATAATAAAGGCTCTGTGAGCTGCAGACCTCGTAATTTTTTTTCCACATGGCTTAAATATGGCTTTTTTCACGTTTCAGTTTTCAAACCCCAAAATCTCCGCCATTTTGAAACATTTCAAAGAATTTAATTGAAAAAAAAATATATTATATACCTATCGAACCTATTCACAGAACTTCATGAGAATGGGTTAATAAATGCGACCTCTAGGCGAGAACAGCCGGAAAGCATCTGTACATCCAAATATCCTTAAATAGGAAAAAAATTCTGGCCAAGCTAAAACGGATACGGTTTGCGCGCTTCGCTTCATCGGTCAAAATTATTATGCACTAATAATAATACTTATTAATATACTTATTAATAATGTCACAAAAAATATTATGCACTAACCTTGTCTGACATTATACATGAAACTCGCAATTGCCTGAGAGACGACATAGGTACGTACAAGGTTAATCACAGGGTGGTCGTTATAAAAACAAAAACAAAAAAAAGTGAAATTATATATTTAACTAGCATTAACCCGCGGCTTCGCCCGCGTTCCTATACAATATACATTATCCTATGGGAACGATGCTCTTTTTTTCAGGTTAAAAATAAGGCTATTTGTTAAAGTTAGGATATTATCTGCTTATCCCTCATGCATATCCGTCTAGCCATTTTATTGTTGAAAAGCTTGAATGCATTTATTACGGCTGCAGGAAGTTTCCCGATGACTACTCGTCCAGTCTCGCCGCGCCGCCCGCACTGGCCTTGACGACAATCGAGATGGCACCAAATACAAATTTAAACATCTATTAGGTTTAAGTTTAGGTCGTAACTCTCATATTCTTGCTCTTCTTTATAGTATACTTTTTCATCCTGCAACTCCCCGCTATCTCAAAGAGCGTTTCACTTATCTCACTTCTGCTCGATCTGCCCAAAATTTGCTCCTTGCCGTACCTTCTTCCGTCTCAAAATTTTATAATAATTCGTTTTCTTTTAAAGCTTTCTGTTTATGGAACTCCTTGCCTTTTAGCTTAAGGCGCGCCAAATCTCTTGTTTCTTTCAAAGCTCAACTGAAAGAACACTATCTATCCTTTTCATAATTCGTATTTTATTCAAATGGTCCTATTATCTGTTGGCTGAATGTATGTATGTATTTATGTATTTATTTTTTATTATATTTATGTTTTTTTTTGTTTTTTATGTATATATTATTATTATTACTATCCGATTTTTGCACCGCCTAATAACAAAATCTTATTTTTTCAAGTTCTCCACTACCCAAAGGTTGTCTAGAAGAGATCGCTCTTTAGCGATAAGACCGCCTGTTGTTCAACTCTTATTGTAATGTCTTGCATTGTATTTCTCCTGTATATTTTATGAGGTGTGCAATAAGAGTACTTGTAGGATTACCCATTTATTGTTAGACATACTCCTGTGAAGTTTCGAATATAAATAGTCTAATCTTGTTTTACCATACAAACTTTGGATCTCTATTTCACCCCCTTTAGAAAAATCGTTTATTAGTGCGCCCCTAGACCTTATAAGGAACCTACGTTCCAAATTTGGACTCTTTAAAATCAGCGGTTTTGGGCTGTGCGTTTAAAAACGACACCCATATTTTTAGTCATTATTTAGACATTTCTACCCCATCGCACCCTAACATGAGAGATGGTATTACGCGTCCGCCACGTTGAATTTTAAAATCATTATTTTTTTAGTAATCAGCGACCTGACAATCCATAGAAACTAACTATTCCCTCTTCCCTCTTCCCTCTTCCCTCTTCCCTCTTCCCTCTTCCCTCTTCCCTCTTCCCTCTTCCCTCTTCCCTCTTCCCTCTTCCCTCTTCCCTCTTCCCTCTTCCCTCTTCCCTCTTCCCTCTTCCCTCTTCCCTCTTCCCTCTTCCCTCTTCCCTCTTCCCTCTTCCCTCTTCCCTTCGCTCGCCTTAGATCGCTCTTTAGCGATAAGACCGCCTGTTGTTCAACTCTTATTGTAATGTCTTGCATTGTATTTCTCCTGTATATTTTATGAGGTGTGCAATAAGAGTACTTGTAGGATTACCCATTTATTGTTAGAAATACTCCTGTGAAGTTTCGAATATAAATAGTCTAATCTTGTTTTACCATACAAACTTTGGATCTCTATTTCACCCCCTTTAGAAAAATCGTTTATTAGTGCGCCCCTAGACCTTATAAGGAACCTACGTTCCAAATTTGGACTCTTTAAAATCAGCGGTTTTGGGCTGTGCGTTTAAAAACGACACCCATATTTTTAGTCATTATTTAGACATTTCTACCCCATCGCACCCTAACATGAGAGATGGTATTACGCGTCCGCCACGTTGAATTTTAAAATCATTATTTTTTTAGTAATCAGCGACCTGACAATCCATAGAAACTAACTATTCCCTCTTCCCTCTTCCCTCTTCCCTCTTCCCTCTTCCCTCTTCCCTCTTCCCTCTTCCCTCTTCCCTCTTCCCTCTTCCCTCTTCCCTCTTCCCTCTTCCCTCTTCCCTCTTCCCTCTTCCCTCTTCCCTCTTCCCTCTTCCCTCTTCCCTCTTCCCTCTTCCCTCTTCCCTCTTCCCTCTTCCCTCTTCCCTCTTCCCTCTTCCCTCTTCCCTCTTCCCTCTTCCCTCTTCCCTCTTCCCTCTTCCCTCTTCCCTCTTCCCTCTTCCCTCTTCCCTCTTCCCTCTTCCCTCTTCCCTCTTCCCTCTTCCCTCTTCCCTCTTCCCTCTTCCCTCTTCCCTCTTCCCTCTTCCCTCTTCCCTCTTCCCTCTTCCCTCTTCCCTCTTCCCTCTTCCCTCTTCCCTCTTCCCTCTTCCCTCTTCCCTCTTCCCTCTTCCCTCTTCCCTCTTCCCTCTTCCCTCTTCCCTCTTCCCTCTTCCCTCTTCCCTCTTCCCTCTTCCCTCTTCCCTCTTCCCTCTTCCCTCTTCCCTCTTCCCTCTTCCCTCTTCCCTCTTCCCTCTTCCCTCTTCCCTCTTCCCTCTTCCCTCTTCCCTCTTCCCTCTTCCCTCTTCCCTCTTCCCTCTTCCCTCTTCCCTCTTCCCTCTTCCCTCTTCCCTCTTCCCTCTTCCCTCTTCCCTCTTCCCTCTTCCCTCTTCCCTCTTCCCTCTTCCCTCTTCCCTCTTCCCTCTTCCCTCTTCCCTCTTCCCTCTTCCCTCTTCCCTCTTCCCTCTTCCCTCTTCCCTCTTCCCTCTTCCCTCTTCCCTCTTCCCTCTTCCCTCTTCCCTCTTCCCTCTTCCCTCTTCCCTCTTCCCTCTTCCCTCTTCCCTCTTCCCTCTTCCCTCTTCCCTCTTCCCTCTTCCCTCTTCCCTCTTCCCTCTTCCCTGTTCCCTCTTCCCTCTTCCCTCTTCCCTCTTCCCTCTTCCCTCTTCCCTCTTCCCTCTTCCCTCTTCCCTCTTCCCTCTTCCCTCTTCCCTCTTCCCTCTTCCCTCTTCCCTCTTCCCTCTTCCCTCTTCCCTCTTCCCTCTTCCCTCTTCCCTCTTCCCTCTTCCCTCTTCCCTCTTCCCTCTTCCCTCTTCCCTCTTCCCTCTTCCCTCTTCCCTCTTCCCTCTTCCCTCTTCCCTCTTCCCTCTTCCCTCTTCCCTCTTCCCTCTTCCCTCTTCCCTCTTCCCTCTTCCCTCTTCCCTCTTCCCTCTTCCCTCTTCCCTCTTCCCTCTTCCCTCTTCCCTCTTCCCTCTTCCCTCTTCCCTCTTCCCTCTTCCCTCTTCCCTCTTCCCTCTTCCCTCTTCCCTCTTCCCTCTTCCCTCTTCCCTCTTCCCTCTTCCCTCTTCCCTCTTCCCTCTTCCCTCTTCCCTCTTCCCTCTTCCCTCTTCCCTCTTCCCTCTTCCCTCTTCCCTCTTCCCTCTTCCCTCTTCCCTCTTCCCTCTTCCCTCTTCCCTCTTCCCTCTTCCCTCTTCCCTCTTCCCTCTTCCCTCTTCCCTCTTCCCTCTTCCCTCTTCCCTCTTCCCTCTTCCCTCTTCCCTCTTCCCTCTTCCCTCTTCCCTCTTCCCTCTTCCCTCTTCCCTCTTCCCTCTTCCCTCTTCCCTCTTCCCTCTTCCCTCTTCCCTCTTCCCTCTTCCCTCTTCCCTCTTCCCTCTTCCCTCTTCCCTCTTCCCTCTTCCCTCTTCCCTCTTCCCTCTTCCCTCTTCCCTCTTCCCTCTTCCCTCTTCCCTCTTCCCTCTTCCCTCTTCCCTCTTCCCTCTTCCCTCTTCCCTCTTCCCTCTTCCCTCTTCCCTCTTCCCTCTTCCCCCTTCCCTCTTCCCCCTTCCCTCTTCCCTCTTCCCTCTTTCCTCTTTCCTCTTCCCTCTTCTCTCTTCCCTCTTCCCTCTTCCCTCTTCCCTCTGCCAAATTTGGACTCTCTAGAACCAGCGGTTTAGTATTTAGACATTTCAACCCCATTTCACCCCTACAGGGGAGATGATAATTCACGTCCGCCACGTTGGATTTTAAAATCGTTGCGGTTTTCGTAATCAGCGACCCGATAAACCATAAAAACAATACCCATGTTGATTTTCAGACTTTGTCACCACATTTCTCCCTTTTAGGGGTTGAATTTTTAAAAAAACCTGAAACACGTGTTTACTCATTTATCGTTAGAAATACTCCTGTGAAGTTTTGAATATACTATTTTAGTCTAAGTAATCTTGTTTCCCCATACAAACTTTGGACCCCCATTTCACCCCTTTAGGGGGTGAATTTTGAAAAATCATTTCTTAGTGCACCTCTACACCTTATAAGGAACCTACGTGCCAAATTTGGACTCTCTAGAACCAGCGGTTTGGGCTGTGCGTTGATATGTCAGTCAGTCAGTCAGTCAGTCAGTTTCTTCTTTTATATATATAGATAGATGATATCCTGAACATGCAGATTTTCGAAATGAAATAATGTCGCTCCTGAAACACTTTACAACGAACCAAAAATCCCAAATGAACACACTTAACAAGATATCCGATGATATAGTAGGTATCAAGCAAGAAATAGCTAATCTACAAAATAGCACACAAAGTCTATCATCAGGACAGACACAGTTAAAGGCTGATATTGAAGATCTTAAAACAACTGCAGCGGCCTCAAATGCAAAAATTGAAAGCCTAGAAAGTGACGTTAACTCGCTTAAAAGTACTGCCCGTGCGACGCCACAACCAATGGTTTGTGAAGAAATGGTAATGGAACTGCAAGAAAGAACGAAAAGAGAAAAGAACATAATTATAGTTGGAATACCGGAACCTAATATACAAAACGCAAAAGAAAGAGTAATTTACGAAACCAAAGAGGTGACAAAAATAGCAAAAACTATCCTACCAGATTGCCCTCAACCTGAAAAAGTGATTAGACTAGGAAAATACAATGCAGAAAAAAATCGTCCGGTTAAAGTTATTTTTACATCACCAGAGATAGCTAAGTCCATTACTCTGGACTGAGAGCGATTTAAAAATTTATTCAGACCAGACCCCACGGCAACAAAATTATATGAAACAGCTTCAAAATGAGTTGCACCTGAGAACCCAAGCAGGCGAAGACAATCTTATAATAAAATATTTCCATGGAATCCCAAAAATAATGAAGTCTCAATCAGAAAACTAAATATGACACCAGTTTCCCAAGATAAATACTACTGTTACCAACGAGCCAATTACTTATCAAGCAATCAAAACTACTATGAAATAATAACAAGTGATAAATCGTTGAAATGTTTTTATGCTAATATACGAAGCTTGGTAAAACCTGGAAAACTGGATGAATTAAAATGCATCTTAACTACAATTTATGAAATATAACTAGAACTGAATTTTATATATATATATATATTATGTTAATATAGTAAACCTGTAAACATCCCTATACAGGAATCTCTAAATATTGCATATTAAAAAATCTAAAAAAACAAAAAAAAAAAAAAAAAATGAAATTTATTTACATTTTAACTTATTAATTTAATTATCCAGTATGCATGCCACCTTATAACAGTAGCGATAACCGGTTCAATGCATGCTGCCGTGCGTTATCAGTGGCTGCGCTGCGCGGGTGCGCTGTGAGTGTAAAACTTGTTGCCGATCTCAATCTCAATCTAAAAGCACTGACATCCTTTTTATTATCAATACATGAAGTTATGTAAATACCTATAATATAAAATACATAAATGTTGTTAGATATATTACATAAATACTGTTATAATGATAATTAATATTGTTATAATGAATATTGTTATATCGAAATATTGTTTGTTTCTCGTTTAAGTGATTTGTAATCTTAGAGAAATAAATATATTTGAACTGAACTGAACATGCGCATCTCTTACTCGCACTTGGCCAGTTCTTTATATATATCATATGGACATCGAAAAAATATGAAAATTATCTCACTCTCTTCAATCGGTCCCTCAATACTGAGCATCGTGATCACAGGCTGGTTTTGCCTTAATGAGCTGTCTCCATCGGTCCGGATCCATCGTTGCCCTCACCGCCTGGTGGAATCAGCTTGAAAAGAATATATAAGGCATAATTTATAAATTCCCTTCTCCGCTAGTCCCTGCTTAACGAGAGGACTCAATTATGAATTCCATTATTAAAATGACATTTCCTGCTTGCCCAAAACCGCAGAATTTACATGATTGATGTGACCCAACCCTTACACTGTTCGAGTTCCGGCCAGACAGCCCTGTCCGGGACAGATCGTTGGTCACAGTGTATAGTGGTGTTTTTGATAAAGCATATGAATGGGTTGACTCGTGTTGTACTTTACTGACAGTTTTAAGAGGCCTTATTCCTTTTAAAACAATTTTTTTTCATATTATGTATGACATATATTGATAATTACAACCAACTTTTTGAAGTGAATAATACTTTTCCCCGAGTTCTAGGTAGTAACATAGCTATTTCGTGCTTTCATTGCGTACAGACGAAAAATAAATAAAAAAACAAAAAAAAACCGCGTGAATTTTGTCAATTTCGAGTAGTTTTTGAAACAAAAATTATCAATGAAAATTTTTAAATGTAGGTTTCAAATATATACCAATAAATCCCAATAGTCCTGTTCTAGATAGTAGGTAACATCAATAATAGAGAAAGAAACATGTTAAGAAACATGTTGAAAATAGTGAAAATGTCTAAAACAATCATCATTTTAAAAGGAATAAGGCCTCTTAAATAATGATGGGTGAAAGAGGGAACGAGTGGAAATTAGACCAGTGTGGCGATGGAACCGCAAAACCGGAATTAAAAAAAAAGATTGAAGTCAAATAATAAACATTAATGACGCTTCACCTTCTGAAACAGAAAATATATGCGACATCAAAACTGTATCAAAAACTACACATCGTTACAATTACAATCATCCGTCAAGAATGCAGTGGCGTTTTATGTTAGCTAGAGACCAGGTATGACATAATTATATTTGTAAGAAGATATAGGGAAGAAGATATATATTTTTTATGTTATAGGGGGTAAACGAGCAAACGTATCGCCTGATGGAAAGCGATTACCGTCGCCCATAAACACCTGCAACACCAGAGGAGTCACAAGTGTTTGCCTACCCGGAGGACGAAGATGGAATGCCTCTATGCTAGTAATTTCACCGGCTATCTTACCCCCACACCGGAACAAAACAATGCGAACATTGCTGTTTGGCGGTGGGTTAGTAGGCAAGACGGTAGTAACAATCCGGAGGGACCCTGCACGAGGCCCTACTACTCCACGATCGAATCGGTCTCGAACGAGCAAGTGGTGGACTTTAGTACTGAAGGCCTAATATAATTTCTAGCATCATTGCGCTAGTCTATTTACCTAACTACCTCTCTCTCTGCGGTCTTTCCTTCATGTCTTAAGATCATAATTATCATACATCTTATTATTGGAAAGGACGAATCGTCTCCAGCGGCTGCTGTTAGTTGCCATTCACACCATGTCCCATATCTTGGTGTTATTTTCCTTTAACTGATCTGTCTGCCGAGTGTATTCGTAGTGGCCTGTACCTGACTTCCTAGCCTTTAGATAGTTAAATAAAGATAGGTATGCAAAATGAACGTTTTTAGTTTATTTTATTATAAACGGTACAAAATACTCGATTTATTAACGTTACCAGTCGGCAAAACACAATAGACCGCACTTCACTAATAAATTACTTGGTTATAATATAATACTGTATCTCACTATACATATTTATATAACCCGTTCAAATACCGATATCGATTCTCATTACCATTTTATTAATACTAGTGGTATTCAGTTTACTGTATAGGAAATCCATTAAGACACAACGGGTTCGCTCGGAATTTATATTGCGGTTCCGTAGATGGTGGCGGAAACTATAAGTTTTATCAAATTCTGTATATCTACCCAAGTAGCACAACTGGGTCTAAATAGCTCGTATATCATATCTAATTAGATGCTTAAGTGAAATTTACCACCATGACTAAGTGCTATATAGGTGGCAAGAACCCTTATGCCACCAGTATAGAACCAAAAGGAGAAAAATTGCAGCCTATTTTTGGTGCTAAATAGAATCCATAAGAGATCTCACAATTACCTTAAGTGGTAATTAGAACTATGGGTGAAAGTTATGCGCAGTGAACGAATGAAAACATTTCAGTTCGGTCAATGAGTGATAAATGAGTCGCCAAAATTATCTTTGAGTGGCGAGGCAACTGTCAAATTGTGTTTTATTAAAAGTAATACGTGATCCGCCATATTCATTTTGGATTTATATGTCTGTTTGATTGTGATTAAAACTTTACGTTATACAAGCATTGAAATAAGCACGAAATTCTTGCGAATTTTTTTTTACTGTGAAACTATAGTATGTTTTCTTTGTAAATTTCGACGCGCCCTTCATTTGATCAGGAATATTAAAAAAGAGAGTGCTAAATTAAATAAGGAATAGATACTGATAATAAATAAAACTGTTAAAAACCTGACCTAATGATTGTAGGTTACGTACAATGTTAAAGTAACATCGTCACAACTATCAAAAGTCTATGATTATGCGTGAGTGTGATAAAATTCTGGTTAAAATAATCAATTTTCATAGGCTTCCATTTGTAAACATGGCGAAACAAAAAAGATCCTACAGTGTTTATTTTCACTTATTTGTTCCTTATTTGGAACTATCAAGTCTAATAATCACTTATTTGTATCTTGCGAGTGGCAAAGCAGTGAATGATATTACCAATAGTAATTATTTGCTCTTTTGTAGACTATTAAACAAGCAAGACTATTAAATATATTTTGACAAGGCGCAAATAGGAACTATAATAGAACTTTTAGTTCGTTAGTGGTTTGAAATAAGTGAAAATAACTGCTTTTGGTTCCAAGAACCTCCTACTGAGACCTATTTATGCGTTGGAGTGGCAATAAGGTACTTCTTAGGCCTTAAAGTTGCAATATTTTTTGGTTCCAAAAGAGCCGTCAAATTATCCCTTTAGCCACTATTTGTGATATAATTCGCTATTGTACTAGTCATTTGGAACTTTTAGTTCCAAATAAGGGTATGTTCCCACTTATATGTAAAAGTTGCTTATAAGTGATTTTAAGGCCTTATATAGCACTATTGCTTCTTATTGAGTGACAATTTGAACCTGCATGCAACTTTAAGTAGCAAAATCGAATTTATCCCACCATAAGTAATAAAGTAGAAACAAAAAACGCTCCTATGCAACTACAAGTGATAGGATGAACTCATATACAGTTTTGAGTTGTGTTTAAAGCTATAAGTTGTATCAAACACTGTTAAACCACTCATTTAGAACTTAAAGCTATAAGATAAGCTGCAAAATTCACTAATGTGCTGCTTGGGTACATATCTACATGTACTTATGTCTATATCTATAATCTATATCTTTCTTATTCTATCTCTATTTCATTCTATATCCCGATCTCTCTCTTTCTATCTCTATCTGCTCATTTTTCCATCTTTTTGTTTGTATCTATCTAGCTATTTATTACTACTTCTCGTTATCAATCTGTGTTTATTTAACTCTGCGTCTCTCTGATAGTCTATCTGTCTTTAAATTTTTTGTTATCTCTGACCGTTTCGCCTCTTTCTAACTCTGTATACCTCTTCCAACATCTTTCTTTGTCTATGTCTTTTTTGTTGTTTTCTATCTCACTATATTTATTTATATATTTTTTTATCTGTCTATCTGTCTCTTTCCGTCCACTTTAGATATTTTGAACCCTTTTAAGAAACGATAACGATTCTCATTACCATTTTATTAATAATAGTGGTATTCAGTTAACAGTATAGGAAACCCATTAAGGCACGACGGGTTCAGTTGGAATTTATATTGCGGTTCCGTAGATATGTAGGCGAAGACCAGAAACGTAGCAAGCGCCAGATAATTCCCATGGCATTTACTACGTTACCGCCTTTTGTCATAGACCTGTAGGAAAGGTTGGTGGTTGAATACTGAAATAAACGCGGTGTCCTTCAGAATGTTGTAATTAATAACCGAGAACTTACATTTATTTAGCACCCAGCATTAATAACATTACAAATCTCATAAATTTATGAAAAATTTAATGTCTCAGTTTTTTAATGTGGGTACATGCCACAATTTTTTATAATAAACCATTGGTACAAAGATGAGGGCTTAAAGAAATACTAAAATGAGTTACCTGTTGGATAGAACCGGAGATGCCAAATAAACAATGCAAAGATCGACACACAAAGCATAAGGAAAAAATCGAAAGGTTGCTTGGAAGTTAGGGTGGCGGAAAGGTTAACGCACTGGACCGGCAATTCAGAGGTACTGGGTTCGATTCCCGGTCTCTTCCACCAGGTAACTCATTTCAATTTTTTTCATAATGTAAGAGCTTAGCTCATTTTCAGTGTAAGGTCCCAAACCAAAGTCATTTACATATTATTGCCGATACAAACCGTTCCAAAACAAACAGAACATTTTGACTGCATTCCGGATCACACCTTTAATAAAATTCCGAAACAGAATTTAAATTTTAAACCCAATCACCTACAATTCGGCATACAGTGTGCAGCAAATTCCCATGAATATAGAATACTTGTTTGAGTTAAACAATGCAAACTCCCAATGCCAGCGGCAAATAATATTAATAAACATAGCCGAATCAGCGATGAACGCGATGCTTATTTAGTATCTACTAGGTCAAAGAACACAGCAATACAAATAACACTAAATATTGAACAGAATGTTGATACTATTTTATGTGGTGATACAACATTTCATATAAATACAAAGGAAAGAAGCCAAAACTTTACGTAAACCGCTGAATCGAAGCGACGACCTCTGCTTGATCGGAGCAGTGTTCTCACCACTGAGCTATAGGACCGCTATAGCATCGCTATAAGCAGAGGTCGTGGGTCCGATTCTCACTAACACTTCAGTGGATTGCTTAAAATTTTGGCTTCTATCTTCTGTATTTATAATATGTTGATTAAAACTTACACAATATTTCCTCATTATCAAGAAATCAAACTTATCTTGCTCCTGATTGAAACATCGAAAAATGCTAGGTAATAGAAATATGCGTATGATTGACATGTTTATAAGGATGAGGATGACATTGTATCATTTGTAACCCAAACACGTCGTCTAAACAATCGACAATAAATTGGCGCTGACCGTGACTTAAATTATTATGTCATAGATATTGAACACGTGTTTTATTTAGTGCGTGGGTATCCCCTTATCCGGTCAGTTTGGGAATAAAAAAAATCTTCTTCCTAATTAAAAAAACTTTAACATAAAATAGTTTTCCATTTCTAAATAACATACTGCATAACATAATTTTCAGTTAACCTGCACGGGACAGGAGACAAAACAGGGCTTATAAAATCAAATCCAAAGCTCAGAATAAATAAACCAGTGCTTTTCAAACTGTGGGTTGATACACCAGTGTTTTTCAAACTGTGGGTTGCGACCCCCGCGGGGGTCGCGGCACATATCCAGAGGGGTCGCGAGGAACAGCATCGAGAAATTCTCGTGACTACAAGGAATACAGATTTTATCAAGCATGTACATGCTAATAATACAGCAATAATTCTTAGACATGTTTATTTATTTATTTTGCGATTATAATTAATTATGTAATTTTTATATTTTTACCCTTTTTGTATTTCTTGCAAAACAGTAAACTACCTTCTGAATTTTTGATAAATACAAGTAGATTGCGTTCCAAAACGCAGACGCATGACTGATTGATTGATAGACGGATACGTTCCAAATAGGAAACAAGCAAACCCGGTTATTGTGTCTTAGTAGAACCGGTTATAATCGGTTATTTGTATGGTAAAATAACCGGGTTCACATTCCCTAGTTCCAAATCTATTAAATAATAGGTCGGTTCTAAGTTTAATCGAATAAGCTGAGTTTTAGGGGATCGCGAAGGAATTTTGATGGTCATTAAGGGCCGTGACACCAAAAAGTTTGAAAAACACTGACATACACTATCCAAAGTGTTATTTCGTAAAAAATGGAAGAAAACTTCAAAATGCAAATACTCGTAGTTCATACATGCAAAATGTACAAATAACAAATTGACATTATTATCAAAAATCTTGCTTAGAAAAGAGGTCGCACTGGAGCGGATATGATTAACGCATGGTGGGAGAAAAATGTTTTTATTTATTTTTCCTTACATTATACCTACTTACTAGGTGATCCCAGCGTCATTGTCATTGTGGCTACTTTAAAGATTCATTTTATTTTTTTCATTTATTGCATTATTTAGAATCTGTTCTGCAGTGACAAACAGTTTTCATGTATCTCCGTGTAAAGCGAGTCGAGCAAATGTTTGTTGCACAAACAGACTAAGTGCTCGTGCTAAGCAGAATAAATTAAAGCGCTTGAGAGCTGTCCTCGACGAGACCAAGACCAAGATGATATGACGTCTACGAGATATGCAGTTATCGGCAGCGGAACACCTAAAGATTCCGAAGTTTCAATTATCCGAATACATCATAATTCTGAATTTTCATAATACCGAAAGCGCTATCACGCCAAACCCCTAGCTCTTATACAGCCTGTTTGCTACCTGGGAATATTTGCCGTGGGTGGTATGTTATGCAATTTAATTAGGTTAGGTTAGGGTATATGATTTAATATGAGAACATGGTTTTCGGAATTATGAAAATTCGGAATAATGATACATTCGGACAAATGAAATGTCGGAGTTTTGTAGTATACCCGCAGGGGGCTACGCCACCTGAGCCCCTCGTCTCTTGTAGTCATCGTCTCCTCAGTTGACTTTATAGAATCAGGAGCTAGTTGCCTGTTTTCCTTCGTCGTTCTTTCTTTTATTGTGCGGACAGACTCAAGAGAATAAGCTTTGTGCAGATCATTGTGGGTCTTTCTGCTTAGCTACTTTTTCTGCTGACTGTACTCACCATCAAAGGATATTTCGTCTCTTACAGACGATTTTATACAGTACTATAGAAACAACCTTTTTGGTGACTGTGTAGTGTGAAGTCCGATGTAAGAAAGGCACGGTCGTTCGCACATCGGACATACATTAAAGTTTACGTCATTAGATGCTTTAGTGTCGGTTTCTTGTCTACGCATCCTTCTTACCAGCTAAAACTTCCCCAGATAAAATGGTTTTCGTAGTGCATTTGTAGAGAGGGTATTGGATTAAATAAATAAATAAATACATATTAAGGGACAATCATACACAAATCGACCTAGTCCCAAACTAAGCAAAGCTTTTACTATGGGTACTAGACGACGATATACATAATATATAAATACATATATAGATAACATCCATGACCCAAGAACAAATATTTGCCCCGGCTGGGATTCGAACCCGGGACCGCCGACTCAGTAGATTGATATGGTCATATACTTAGCCACTCGAGCTTATTTTAAGCATGACTTGAACTGTATCAGGGCTAGTTGATCCTCGCTACCAGTGAATTATAGTTTTTGTGGGGAACAAACTTACTAACGGGAATGTCACAGGGCCAGCGGAGTGATGAAGTTTTTTGATCAAAAGGTCGGAATCAATAAGAAAAAATGGCTGCGATATGGCCAATATGTTGGCATTAAGGATATATACTATTCGAGATGCAATAGTATACATATGGTGCTAACAAATTAGATGTCCATACTTTCAGAACTGATAGTACTCCTCTTTGGGAGTAAGAATACCTACGTATAAATCATTTAAAAAAATGTGGTATATTTTAGAGAAAACTGGGCACCAATATTTTATCTAGGTCACCGCATGCTTTAGTTTCATATTCGGAATGTGCATAAATCAAAACGAAACTAATCTAAATTGTAATATCGGAGCATGGGGACCAAGTTCATATTTAACAGACATTTTGCAATTTGAGAGAATATAATATCATTCATATCACAGTCTGTGTCCTTATCGAACTGCATTAAGAGATTGAGAGATTGACTATTATATAAAATTCTAATACATATTGTAAATCAGTTCTAGAGAGTCAGGGTTCATTATTACAGCGCGATGCAGCCAGCGTCAACCATACAGCGTCATCCTGAACGGCTGGACGAATTTTGACCAATCTTAGTAAATCTATTTATCAACGTTCGTATAGGAATATCTGGATAGGTACATAAAGATTATTATACTATTGATGCTTTTTATTCAACAATGGTATTGAAAAGGGAATACGCGGACGAAGTTGCCCTTGTAATTGTAAAATAAATTACGAGCTATATGTGTTTTGTAGCGTAATCAAAGTAAAATGTATAGTGTGGACGATTTCACTGGTAAGTTGTCTAACTAACGCTGATATCGATGTCGTTTCAAAGTTTTCACTGATTTTACCAAAGTTTAAGTTTAATTGAAATACGCATCGAACAAGGGTCATACGTCAAATTGGGCTGCCTCTATCTCAAGAGGTCTGGAGGTAGCTAAACTTCGTCTCGTCAGTATAACTGCATAAGTACTAGAGACACCCATCGCATAACTAAAACCAGGTCAAGTTGATTTACTTGCAAGTTTCAGCTGATTCGGTTATGTCCTATGCATCCAGATTATATGTATATCTGGCTTTACATGGAACTTACATTGCTAAATCTATGTAACCGATGTTATTCAAAGTAACCCTTATTTTCAGTGCCGTATTTACCCCCGGGCCTTGGAGCCCAGCAAATCTAGGGGCCCCAGTCCTAGAAGCAGGACTTATACTTATGTTCTTCTTATTTTAAACTTAAAATATTACTACCTACTATTTCATTGGCTGAAAACCGTTTCGAGATAGGGGAGGGGGCCCCCAGGTCTTGGCAACCTGGGGGCCCTGGCCTTCTAAGTAAGGGACTGTTTACGTTATTGTGTGCTTGGGTGCAAAAATAATAAATAAATAATTCAGCCATCTTAAAGATCTCTAAAAATCTGAATCGACAAAAAAGACTGTATCCTTAATTATTGAACCTGATAACAAAAAATTATATCGGATGCAACCCGTAGGACAAGTGAACAAGCATAAAAGGAGACGTATCCCTCGCTCGGTCAAAAATGAAAAATAAAAACGTACTAAAAGATATTCACTATCACTAGTTTAATTTAATAATGAAGGTCAAATTTTCCTTTGTCAGGAATTATGATAGGAGTAATTCATATTAAACAATTAAATAAATAAATATAAATATATCAGACAACCTCACACAAATCGATCTAGTCCCAAATTAAGCTCAAGAATGCTTGTGTTATGGGTACTAGACGACGATATACATACTTATATAGATAAATATATACTTAAGACATAGGAACAACCATGACCCAAGCACACATACTCGAGTTCAACACACAAATATTCGCCCTGGCCGGGATTCGAACCCGGGACCGCCGCTCAGTAGGCAGATGCTTGCAAACTGACCGCGTCGTCAAATGTTTTGAAAACCTGCAACTCGATCAGTATTTAATGAGTTTTACTATTTCGTTCACGGAGTGTAGTGTATCATGTATTTTTACCAAATCCCTTGTATTTTTCCACACAGAAATATTTAACATTCTGGGTATGTTACCAAGCAAGAGCAACATTTTAAAATTTAAATTAATTCATTATTTTCCAGTGCACCATGTCTGATGAATTATATAATATATTGTCTTGAACGAAAACAAGCCGTTATAATATGAACGGAGTGGCTATTTTTACCCGAATTAATATAGGAAGATGTAATTTAGTTTTTATTTACTTTAAATAAACATTTTGCATACATTTTGAAAATGAAATGAGGTACCTATAAATTTATGTCCAATCATGTCATTCTACGATTGTCTAGAGGCAAGCGTCTCGATTATCTTAGATTTACGAAATTGCCCTAGAAGTTAAGACTACATTACCCTCTTCTTATAGTTGCAAATTAAACTGTTTGTTTCGTTTTGATTGAGTTTTTTTGTCCCTTACTTCTATTTGTTCTAAAATGACCTTTTTACACGATTAAGACAAAGGATGGTTTACAACATAGCTCTGAAATGGAAACGGACAATTGAGAAAACTTTAACTATATAAACCTCTAATGAGATTCTACTGATCACACTAACATTATAAAGGTTTGTGAAGTGTATTTATGTGTATGTTTGTTACTTCTTCACGCTCAAACGGCTGGACCATTTTTTATAAATTTTGGTATGAATGTAGCTGACACCCTGGATTAACACATAGGTCACTTTTTATCCCGGAAAAATGTAGTCGCCCTGTGGGATGAGCGGGTAAATGCGCGCGGCGCAACTAGGGATGAATAAAGTGTTTAAGACCATAATAACTACCTAACGACATCCTTTTTTTATTTACAGATAAAACAGTGACCAATACTATGACGTGACATTCTCCGTACCAAATCAAAATGGCGTGCTCGTTTCGGCGGGCTTCTTCGCAGCACCAGTTCGCGAACGGCGGGGGCTCCGGAGGCAAGAAGCCGGAGTTCAGGTCCAGGCAGTCCTCGATACACCATGCTGGGAATGAAGAAGAAGAAGAAAGGAATACCCTCACTCTGAAGAATTTGAGTGAGGCTTTGCAGTTGCTGACCGCACCATCGGTAAGTTTTTTATCACATTTGGGAAGTTAAAATCTGACGTGAGTTAACGTTGGGGCTGCAGCAACGTAATCTGATAGTTTTATCCCTTAACCCTATGCCATCAACAACTATGACTAAATAAATTAAGCTGTATTTAGAAAGCGGCATTTTTAGTCCCGAGGGCAATAATGAAATCCCTAAAACTCAACGAAATGGCAGATCGAGAGAACGATATTATTTTCTGTAGACACTATAAAGAGATTATTTTTATAAATATGATAATAATTAACACTTTCAAGGACAGTACGTCGAGAGACGTGAATATTAGTAAGGACCCCCGTGATATGGCACCATCGGTGTAAATAAAGGACTTGTGCCGTTTTTGGGTACAACTTCTTTGTATGAGAAATTCTTCCTTTGTATAATAACCGAGATTAGAGATTAAAATGCGAGTAAAAATCCAATGAATTTTGCTTGCATTTTAAACCTTGCACTTCAATAAGTGCTCGAATCGAATCGATTTAGCTAGAATTTTAAGATTATATTATATTATATTTTTTACTCTTATTTTCGAGTCAAGTCTGAATAACGAAAAGCCACCTACGCCGTATTAGCTGGTATCCAGTACACAAATTATTTATTTAATAAAGCGTTCATCAGTAGGCATTCCTGGACTTTTCGCTTCGTGGACGTAAAAATGCCGTTAAATATATTAGACACTCGGTGACAGCAATTTTCTTGGGAATGCCGAATTGAAACATTTTTTCGTCGTCAAAAATGTGTGCGATTATGATTTAGCTGCGTAGTAGGTAATGAAATTTGATGTGTTTATTTTTAACATTTTCTTCGCGTATCTGGATAAAACACGTTGTCATCTCATTTAATATGAGTTGCTTTTTGGCGAAAGCAGCGTCGAGATAAATTAGACAAGAGCACATAATATCCATGGCCCAGGCACAAATATTCGAGTTCATCACACAAATTGCCCTTGTGGGGATTCGAACTCAGGACCGCCGGATCAGCAGGCAGCTGCTTCACCACTGCGCTAACCACGTCGTCACACATATTAAAGTATTTCCACTACGAAGGCTGAAGAGATCGTAGAATATGTTGTAAGGGTGAAGTCAGGTATCATCGTGAGGGTCGTTAAGTTGGAGTCTCATCACGTAGTAAGTTTTAATTCCTTCGTGCTGAGAGTTCCGACGAACCAACTAGCGATCTTTACAAAGGAATATTACTAGACGAAGGGTTTCATGTTCCGGCGTTTTCGTGGCGGCTATCCAACTCGAACACGCGTAAGATATCGTTGTTGTAAAAATGTGACTGTCATCTGTAGGTAACAGTTGTCTGACATAAAAGTTTTCATAAAAAAAAATCTAGTTTGTAACTACCACACCGAGCTCAATGCGCTTAGTGTAAGTAACTGGGTAACAGAGTGGCTTAAATATTTGGGATAACAGAACTTGTAATACGCGGGGTATAGAGCTTAGAAGAGTCTTTACTGACTGATTTTTTATCCTATCCGCTTCATCAATAAGGGCCAACATTTCGCCTGGTGACCACCAAAACTCACAAAATTTCTGTCACTTATTAGTTTGTAGATTGAGACTGAGCTACCAGACTTGTTTTAAGTAGGTATTTGTTACTTAGTGTAACAAATACCTACTTAAAACAAATCTGGTAGCTCAGTATCAAAAGACCTTTGATTGTGAACGGACGATTTACTTGTCAATTATGCGGCCGTGGTTGTCACTCTCGTATCAGGCTATGTAAGTGCTGCACTTTTTTAGACGCTGCTTAAATCATTTTTTATACATAGATGCAAAAGGCCAATGATGAATCCCTAGTAAGACCCGTATGTAAGCGATAAGTAAGATTAAGTAATTCACATGAGTATGTGTAGTAATCATTTACTCACCGTAAATGGCCGTAAGTCTGATTTTTAGGGAAGAAAGTCTCGCTTCCTGGCCAAGGTAAGATATAAAACTTTAGACAAACCACGGGCGGTAATCAGTAAAGCTCCAGATCGCATAATTTTATTATGGGGCCCTCACCTGGGACATCCACGAATTAACCGCCCTAGGTATGTTATATACTAAATCTACTGATACAAAAATCAAAGCTTAAAGAAAAATTTAAAAGGAAAGTGGTGCGGTAAGATGTGAATATTAACGTATTCACATAGATGTCGCTAAGGTATAAAAACCTTTCAAATAAAACAATGCAAAGATCGACACACAAAGCATAAGGAAAAATTCGTCAAGTCTACCTGGAGCTAGGGTAGAGAAGTAGTTAACGCGCTAGACCGGTAATCCAGAGGTACCGGGTTCGATTCCCGGTCTCTTCCTCCAGGTAGCTCCTTTTTAAATTGTTCTTTAAGCTTTGATCTTTGTATTAATAGTTTAATTAAACATGTTGGTATAGCCACAATAAAAAAAATTAGACATTACATGTTTCATAAATTCATGTTATATACTATTTTGTCTTCACGATCAAGTATAACAATGACCCAGAAATCGAAACCTCTTTAATACAAACGATCTATTGTTATTCTATGTGGGTGGCGCGAAATGAATGAACGAATACTAAGCTCATAATAAGATCGTCAAAATATACGTGACCGGGGAACAAATATTCCATTAGTTTTTAGTCGCCTACGCAATAGAACTCGCATCAAATAAAAGTAATCATATTGTTGAAGGACAATATATCATAATATTACGAAAATATTTTATGCGTCGTACATTTATTTATAACACAGTAATATCTTTTGAACTGGGCCTGTATTTGCGTCTGATTTTGGGTGATCTCGCTACCGTATTATATTTTTCTCTTATTGATATTATCTTGCTATGAACTTACTATCAGTCGAATACCAACTTTGAAAATACGATTGCAAGACAATTACAATACTAACGAATCATATTAAAATGGCTTCACTATCATATTTTAAGTGCACAGTAGAATAGAGGCCCTGTAGCGAAACAGCTCATGATTTGTTGAATTTAGATTGATTATGTCTCCTGAATCACACTATATATTAATATATTCGGTAATCTGTGCCTCGTTAGGCTGAACTTACGTAAAATTTAACGGTGGTTGTAAACCTTGACTTTTTGTGGGTGACAAAGCTCTTCATTTAGAATGAAACGATGAGTCACTTTGAAGAAACTGTCTAACATGACTCACTATGCCATTGTCTTCGTGTCACGTTCAGGGTCAGATTGGCTTTTTAATCACTTTTATCCTTACTTTTTAACAGGCTGAGGTCAAATAGGTACAAACTGATTTTCTGTAACAAAACATTTCTTACATGACATCAATTTCTGTATAGAATAGCGATAGTGACTGGTGAATAATTCTACAATATACTATAGTCATAAGAATAAAAAAAGGTTAATATGTCAAGAAATTAAGAAAAAAAATTAAAGTAACTTTGAAATTTGCAACTTTAATCCAAAAGCAAACTTGAAATTGTTTTCAGGATTATCATAACATAACTCAGCAACACAATAATTATAACTCAATAAATGTATAATAAAAAAACCCGCCTTCAAAAATCAACTGAAAAACCAGAAAAACCCTTTTGAAGTCGGTGCCGAACCATTAAGCTATTTAATATTTTATTCGGTTTCCACGACTGTCACACATTTAAATAAAACAATTTAGACGGATTATATATCGCGTAATTGATTACTATTAACACAAATGCCACGCAGATTTCAGTTTATTTTCGAAGGTGGTTCTTTTTTTGCAAATCTATGTTTTCGGGGAGCTCTTTTTTGTATGCATCTCGTTTAAATTATCCCGTTGAAATGTTCATTGAATACAACAAAAATCAAAAAATGACTTAAGTAATTATAATACCTGCATCCATTCACGTTTTCGATTATCTTAAGATTAACCCCGCCGGAGATATCATAAATGTTATGAAGTAAGATTTTGGTGGCTGCCATGTAATATGGGTTTTTATCTATAGTATCGAACTTGTTATTGTAAGTTAACAATAATACATAAAATGGTTTTATTTTAGTTACAAATTTTAAGTTGGTTTATTCGTTGTACATGTCATGGTCAATGTGATAAATTGAGACATTTTGCATAACACCTACTTAATCCAACCGAACTAAGTAGTTTGTTATCGTCATCGAGCCTATGATGGTTGCTTCTATCACGCGATAAATAAGTGACAAAGCATCCGTCACGTTTTGACAAAATGCGAGTGTGAGTGACAGATGCTTTGTCACTTATTTATCACGGGATAAACGCAACCATCATAGGCCCTCTGGACAGTATGAAAAATGCCCAATTTATTCCTTGGTCCGTAACATGTCCCTACATACTTAGGTAGGTACATTTTTATAAAATTTTATTACGCGTGTATAAAACTTTATTACGCGAACGTATTTAATTAAGAACAATAGTAATAATTGATAATTTAATGCTTTCCATAAATTCCCTCGGGAAATACAACCAATTATTTTAACGGAAATATCATTAGTATGATTGCTCTGTCTGTATGGAAAATAACTGTTTTATATTTTAAAGTGTCGTTTTAATCCCCCTATGCAAAAACGTTTTCAAATTAAACCTTTTTGCATAAAGGGGTTAAAACGACGACTTTACTCTATTTATTGTCGGCCTATATAGCTAAACGGTTGGTAAATAGTGAAATTGATCATATCAAACTAACATAAGTACCTATCAAATGTATAACGGTTAAAAATATACTTAATAAACATGAGCGATGAAAAATGAAAAAAAAACTGCCTTCTAACAAATTATGACAATGGAGTTCTATAAACTCTATTGAATGTCACGTGTAATCTGAATTTGTTTGTATTTATTTCCTGTGGAGGTGTGCAATAAAGAATATTCTATTCTATTCTATAAACTATTTTATCTATACAAATATCATAAACTCTCCATGATGCGTTCAAGAACCGCACATTATGACCACCATAAAAATAGACTGTTTTGTTAGAGCAAATTTCTTATCTGTGAAAATGTTATTACTTATTGCTTAATAATAACATCGATTTCGATAATATTATTTCATTCAAATTTCGAACACCTCTGAAAAACAAAGAAATTTGATTTGACTTCTATTCTAATATCAGTCGAGATGACGTTTAGTTCGAAATGAATTGTCAATTTGCAATCAAATTTGACAAATGTCACACTTCAGTAAGATATCGAACGATATGATATTTGGGGCCGACTCTAGTTTGTCTCTGAATTAAAAAAAAACTATGACAGCTACCAGAAAACTTCATTACCGCCATTACCGGTTAAAATATGTTTTGTTGCATAAATTTGTTCAATTTGTTGAATTAAACCATAAAATTAGCGATCAAGATGATATATAGATATTTCGGCGATTACAGTTTTCTATGGAGAGGAGAAACATTGCTTTGTCCACTCACTACGCCGATACGGCTGGACGGATTTTAACCAGTTTTGGCACAGGGATAGATGGGCATCCAATAAGATTTGCAGAATAATGGGTTATATTGCAATTAAATCCTCAAGCGTGAATAAGGAGGAATTTTGCAGCTTATCACAATGTAAAAAAACTTCAAGGCTGCCTGCCCACAGAGGTAGAGCAGGAAAAATTAACCAATCAGACTGGGTCTCTATGAAGCCCAAAAAAAGTGCAATTAAATCTGAGGGATGGGATTGACATTAACACATCTCCGCTCCGCTCCAGTGAACAGCTAGCCTTAAACACAATGTTTGTACTACGTTGCACGACGTAGATTATCACTCCCCGATGTCGTAAATTATGTTTTGGCCCGTGGTTGAAAACTCTTTCTAACGTCACATGTGTCTAAGCAAGAAATAAATAATTTAGATAGCATCAAAACTACCAAGTTAATCGCTCCCAAGACGTTCGCCGTAGTCGGTAAATCAACCATCCGCATTTACACGCGATCTTGCGTTGAACGTGTGCGAGGCCTTGCAAAATTTATTATTTATACCAAGGCGCTAGGAGAATAGCAAAGATAAATGTCTGACCGTTTGGAGTGTGGAGAGCATGCCAATTTGGGAGGATACAGTAGGGTTGCCAGCGCATACTGAAACTAAACATAATTATATACTCCTCCTCTCCATATATTGTAATCCTTGTTGCTGATAGTAGGGTAGGCCACGATGCTAAATCGGGATTCACTCGAGCGTCATAGAGACCTATTGCGTTGCGAAGCTTAGATGATAAAAAGAAAAAAATGTGTTATAAGATATACCTTTTCATCGGTGGGGGGAGCGGCTACAGAGTTTCAAAAATGTAAAAAAAAACTGTTGCATGGACATACTCGAGCGCGTCAGATATTGATAGCATCCATGTACTACACATTTTTAAAGATGTACGCATGTTAAACTGATTGTTTCCATGATGGGGTTGGTCGTACTTGAGAGTTGAAAATGAAAAAAAAAATTTTTCATCAGCGCGTCAGATTTTCTAAGGGTATGTTAAGTGAACCTAAAAAGCTCTTATATAATAATCTGACGATTTAGATGTGACGCAAACTCGCAGTTATTATTAGAATGTGCAAAAAAAAATCGCCATTTTGAAATACTCAAGCGCGTCAGATTAAGATATATATGGTTCATCTTTATGCCCTAGACGTGCTGGCTCATAATCTGACGATTATCGGGCGGGGTTCGCCTAATCTGACTATAGAAAAAATTAACAGGAACTTGTGACTCAGAGCTCTCTCCAGAAACAGGAAAATGTGACTCGGAGCACTCCCCAGAAGCAGGGGCATGTGATTCGGAGCTATTCCCAGAAGCTTCCGATGCAGTGTCATATTCCCTAATACCTTGCCGCTGTTGTAAATACTTAAAGACTCGCAGTATTTTTATTGCTATAAATAATTTAAAGCACTGTGCGTGATTTACTTCATTTAATGAAGATTCTCTCGAAAGTTCAAGATCATCGTATGTTGTTCGGGATTTTCGGAGAACCGGTTCGCTCCGACTATATTCTAAAATATTTACACATTTTTGTTATGTTTCTAATGTAAATTTAACTGCTTTTTGTAAAGTAGTTTTACCACAAAATACAAAACTTTATATTAATATAACTCATAGTACAGCTGCCGGGAAACTTTTAGAGCATAATCTTGACTGTGCAGTAGCCGATTTACGTACAAATGTACATGCGCAAATCCGCCATTTTTGTTCTAAAAGTTGCCGGCAACTATAAATATTTAATAACTTTAGTGTTGTAAACAACATGATCAGCTGTCATGGCGTCATGGCAACAGAAACCAGAGTGGAATACAGGCATCACGTAACTGAACGCATTAAACTTTACGATGAATTTTTGTTACTTCGGCTAGTGGAAATCGTCAGATTATATATTTTCCGTTATCATTGATTCATTCCCTTTTAAATAAAAAAAAAATTGTCACGCTCGAGAATGTCGAGATGAAGTTTTTTTATTACAACTTTGTAGCCCTCCGCCTTCTTTACGTCACCTTTAAATTGTCAGATTAGAAGAATATACACGTTTTAGCATGTAACTAACTCACCCTACCTTAATCTGACGCGCTCGAGTATTTCAGATGAACAATTTTTTTTTACTAATCTGATCTTTTATCCTTGACGGGCGGCCATACATATGAGGCTCATATTTGGTGGAAGTACTTAACTGGGTACAAGGTATCCCCCTATATATTAATCTGCCGCGCTTTAGGTACTCCCGAAATCCCTTCTTTGGCTCTCCTACTATGAGGGTTGCGTCTCCTCCCACGGTCCACGGCCAGCTTGAGTGCATGCGTGGATGTTAGAGTCAAGTGCAGTGCTGATTTGGTCAGACCAAATCATTGGGCTGCGGCCCCGAGGCCTCTTCCCCCGGATCTTTCCAGTGACCACTAGTTTTTTTCAGTTTATCTCTTCTGGAAATGTGCTCAAAGTATTCCAGTACCTACTCTTTGTTTGACGATAGTTAATAATCTGCTAGTCACTTTTAGTCTCTTCAGAATGGAAGAATTTTATTGGTCTTGTGTGCAGTCCAGGGGACACAAAGCATCTTTCTCCAGCATCACATCTCGAAAGCGCCAAGCGTGTGGTCCGGTGCTCTGAAGGTCCACGTCTCAGCCCCATGTAGGTAGATGGCGGTTTACGAGTAAACTCCTTACATTTCATTAATTTTCGAAAGGGCCTCTTTGGATTCCAAAGCACGCCTTCCAAAAGTCCGGGACTCCATCGGAACATAACAACAATTCTAACTGGTAGACGAGTGGTTGCTTCAATAAATAAACCCAGTAGTTGTCAGTAAAATTTCACAGCAGCCGTTGCCCCATTATTTATAATAGTTCTTAGAGCAGTGGGTGTTAGTTTCGGTGGATTCGGCTCTGTGTGCACAGCCCAACTCGACATACGCTGGTGTTCAGAGCCACAAATGTATAGCAAACTGGCAAATGGAGTATAAAATAATGTTACATGTTATAGGGTTATGATTGGAGAAGAAATGCCAAAGAAACCTGTATCGAGCAGACGAGACGTCGGAAATAAACTGGAAGTATACATTTTAAAAACCGGTACTCTTTCACTGAACTGACACATACTTATTATTATTAAATTCTTGATTTGTACTATTGAAAATCTGTTTTCTACGGAGAGGCCTCACGATTTCAGGAAAAATCTTAGTATGGCCGTTTGCTTTGTATGGGCACGCGGCGCAGTGCCGGTGGCGCCATCTGTTGGTCATAATTTCCATTGTCCTCTCATCACGCCGAAACAGCTGGACAGATTTTAACCAATTTTGGTACAGGGATAACTGGACATCCAAAGATGGTTATAGTACAGTACTTTTATCTCACGAGCCGGCACTGAGCGCTCCCGAGCTCACCCACACAGAGCCAATGTGCATGTACATTACTCACACAAACATGGCTCACCCGCGCTCGTGAGATAAAAGTCCTGTATACTTTCTACCCGTCTACGGTAAATAAATAAATACGCAGACGTAGTTGCGGGCGCCTCCTACTAGGTACTTATTAAGTTTTAAAGTTGTAGGTAATCCCAGCAAATAATCTACAACACGAAATTATTTAATTGATTATGCATGAAGTAATCATTTAAAAAACATGTGTTTAGTTACATTTACGTATTATCGAAAACTCAGAGCGAAAATAATTAAATTAAGCTTAATTCAATTATGTTCGAAATTCGAATACACGTGTTCTTACTTAAATACCGATTGATTTCGGATGATTACCGTTATTGAAAGTTGTTGAACTTTCAATAACGGTAATCTACAATTTAACCTTCAATTTTTCAACCTTTACTGCCGACTTCAAAAATAAAGAGGTTCCCAATTCGGTTCTATTTGTTTTTAATGTATCAATACTTCGTCATTTAAGTTTATCTTCCTTGTTCGAGATTCATTCCCAAGTTGGTCAAATCCTCATATGTTGCAATTATAACAAAAATTGGTGTTTTTCTTTTATAGTACCTCCGTTCTTGGAAATATACTTTCTTCTCGTTGAAGTCTGAACTTATGTTTTTGAAAAAGTGATTATTACAATTTTCATTTAATTTCATTTGTCTCAGTCTATGTCTGTGGATGTGTGTTTTAAAGTTAAATCTTGCAAATAAGATTTGACCGACTTTCCGGTGTTTTACAGAGACAAACTTGTGGATAGACAAGGAACTGTACTTCTAGCACAGCTGTGACACGCAACTCTTTCTCGCGCGAGATATACTACCTATCTCTTTCTGTACAGTACTGTGAGAGAGTGACGGGTGATGCTATGTCACGCGACATGAGTCGTGAACTATAGTTGTGCTAGACGGGCTGGTAGGTTTCCACAGGAACTCTGTAACGAAATTATGAAATTTCGTCAGACTTGAAAACTTCCGTGAGTATATCAAAATGCATATGAGACGGGTTTGTTGTGTTGTGACTGCCTTGAATCGGTTCGTGATTCATCCTCAGGAGCGCCGATCAGTCGCAGCGGCGGCCAATCAAACACTGATTGGCCGTTGTGTTCATGCTGAAACATGTCGAAAAATTTAGACTAATACGACGTAAGTAAACCTATTTCATATGCATTTTAACGAAGATTTGGCCTTGATTGTTTTCAATAAAAAAAAGCCATGTGAAACATCCGCCTAAAAATTAAGTCACATTTTTTTTACCGCTTTCGGAGACAACGCCGTAACAATAGCTTGTGAAACCTATTAACTCTCCTGGCAACCCTACGCTACAAGAAAATTGAGAATACATTCGTTCACGAGTAAGTGCTCTCTGTACGCTGGGTAAGAAAACAATATTGATTTTGTAGATTCTTAGAAGTTACAGAAAATCTCTGCTAGGTTAGGTCAAAGACCAAGATCCACTTTAGATCGCTACGCTGGTTTAGTTAGTTAAGCCTTATTTCTTTAAAATATTTTTTATTATTTATGACTAATATATTGATAATTTCAACCACCTTTTTTAAGTGAATAATATTTTTCCCTGAGTTTTAGATGGTAACATAACTATTTCGTGCTTTTATTGCGTGCAGTCGAAAATAAGTTAAAAAACCAGTTCTTTGCGTGAATTTTGTCAATTTCGACTAGTATTTAAAACAAAAATTACCAATAAAAACTTCAAACTGTAGGTCTCAAAATATATACCTATACATCGGAATTGCCTTGTTCTAAGTAGTAACATTGATAATATGTTAAGAAACATGTTTGATCATAGAGAACATGTCTAAAACAATTAGCATTTTACGGATAAGGAGCACTAAGAGGTTAAAAATGGCCTAACTACAATTATAAAAGATGATAAAGTTCAAGTGAAACCGTCTACCCTTATAATAGGTACCCCTTCTACAAACAGCTCCAAACCTCTGCATATGACAGACCACTGAAATTGCCTTTGAATAATTAACAATAACCAACAAGTTTCATGGAACTTAATTCTATGTTACACCATACGTAATTAACGGGCTTAACTACGTCAAAATGATTACAGTACGTCAAATGATTACAGTTACATCAAAGGGAAAGTTTTGAGCTCATAACGCACCCCTAAGTGCGGGAGGACGTTTATGAGAAGGGTTTTCTGCTTGAGTTACGCGCTTTTAGATTTTGCAGGGTTGTAGACAGTGTAATGTGTGCGGAAACATAGTTAGATGTTTAGATAAGGTTGGCTCGGTATAATAGCTGACTCAATAACAATGTATTCTATTATATTATGTACACTATAATAACAAGACGGGAACATCACGTCTTCCATAAGGCCGAAACGTCGAGGTAAATAAATAAACACATTTTAAAACGCGATTAAGTTCGGATTTATTTGTTCAGGTGCGTCCATGTTTATGAGGTCTCTCTATACCACTTATCACTACAATTTACCATGTTTTTTATTTAATTTCTTTTTCGTTGACGTACGCATGGATCATAAACAAGGACGCAACTAAACGGTGGCCGCCGTGTTGATACTTTAATGTTCTGCCGTACCATATCGTTGGTGCGCGCGGGTCGCCTTACATGCTCCGTCTAGTGGGGGTTGTCTGTGACTCGTAGTAACGTATCACAGGATTCGTCGAATGCGACCAAAATCATTAAATGTGATTGGTTGTCATACGTGATTTCAATGGATTTTGCTCGTACTTACGATAACTGCGTATCATAGGCAAATTTTACTAGTCTGCTATCTGAATATTTCCTATTTAATTAAATATTTTTGTGTTGAGCTATTTACAGTAAAAATAAATTAAATGTTGGCAAATTAAAGACAAGGCGAAATGTATATTTGATAAGAAATACGCAGTTATAGGTGAAATTTAAATTTTGACGATTTGATTAGGGAATAAAATGTGACAGTGTTTAGTTATTTATTTATTTATTGTCTCCAAAAGGATCTTGATTAAAAAGGTTATGTTAGTCGGAAACATAATCAATAGTATCGCGTACCGTACCTGTATTGTTAGTACCTACATTATATTATAAAAAATAATTCTTAACGAAATACCTTGAACAAACTTTTTGTCAATATTGTTGAACTTGCTATCGGTACGAAAAAAGAACAGTAATTTCAAAATAACAAGTTGTCATTAAAAAACAACATTAATCTCGCTGTCATTAGTCAATGTTACATGACTCGGTAACGCACACAGTTACCTCAACTCTAGCGGCTATATCTATACCTTTACAACTAGATCGTTACTTATAACGTTTTCAACCTCTTGTCTTGATAGGCCTGCCATAGCCGAGTACGTTTCTTCGTAAAGATTATAGTCACGCAAACGAGCAATAACAATGAAACAGAATGCTCTTTTGTTGCCTCTAATATGGTTATTCGATGTAATGTTGGGAAATTAGGAAACTGCAGGTTTGGGAAATGGGGCAGTTTGGTTTATATGACTTGTTTGTTGTAACTCGCATAATTTAACGCAAATCTATTGTAGTTTTAGAGAATATATTAGCGAACCCGGAGGTTTTTTTATATTTTTCAACAGTCAAGAACAAAAACCTTGAGAGGGATTCGGGTAAACCTTGTTCTTTTACACTATGTTTAAATTAGCTGTGCTGTTTTTTTTTATTATGTAATGATAACGATGATTTTTTTTACTGTTTTTATTTGTACTACGTGTTGTTAAATTTCTTTAAGATTTAGGAGGGCTTACATTCTGAAACTTATTTCAATAATTATAAGTGTGTTTGCCAAATGGTTTATAAAATGTACTACAAGTATTAAAAAAATCTGGGAACTATATTTGTAATTTAAAAATAAATATATAGTTTTTATCTCAAGTACCTACGTAAATAATCAGTCATCGAGTTTTTTTTCCTATCCTTGATATGCCGGAAGCCTAATATGGCTGCATCCGTTTGTCTTTAGTTGGCTAGGGGCGGGGCTAACCCGCCTAAAGAACTTATGACGATGGTGTGTTTGCTGATGATGATGTTAAAAAAGTTTATTTACATTATTTTAAGTATTTAAATTAAATAAAAATATATATTCCTCACTCTTTCATATACAGACATTTAAAGACTATTAAAATGAACTACGGAACTAGACAATTTTACAAAATGGAATACTTGACAGCGAGTTTAAAAGACATGTACCAAAAAACCAACTCATTTGGAAAGGTAGTGAAAAGTAAAAAAAAACGTAGATATCTTTCCAGAGAGGTAACCGTGAAATCCGTCATGAATGGAATAATTCTAACATACTGCAATTCCATTTTCCCAATAAAATATCCGCATCTCATTGAATAGTGCAACCCCGCTTCTTTATCGAGTAAGCTCGCAATTGAGACGTCATATGGCTGCCGAGTGATGCTCCATATTGCATTGAGTCCCCACTAGTGATTGGCAAATAATGTCCAATGAAATTACAGATAATTTAAGCATGCAAAAACAAAGCTCGTTATCGCAACACAACAGATAAGCTTGTTAAAATGTATAGCATCAATCTTAGGCCTTATTGTCACTTAACATCAGGTGCAATAGAGGCAAAATACTGGACTATCGTAAAAAAAAAACACAATTTTGCTAATATAATAACGCAAATCTTAACCCGAAAATGTCAACAAAATCCATGCATCTCTTCGAGACATAAATAGTTGAGACGGTTGCGGTAGGCGTATCTGCTTGTATGGTTTTCACGGTCTGATAACATAGCTGGTACATAGCCAATTATTATGGTACAATGGTTTTTAGATGTGTATTATATTTTTATTTTTAAGATAAGTGATCTAGGTATAACCATTGTTTCAACATCACTGCGCTTGCATTTTCCATAATAATAGCCCCATGTTACTTACGTTTTGATAACCTACTGATCTGATCACGATATAAAAAGTGGCCATCGCTACTCAGTAATTAAACGACTCAACCCTTTTGAATTTAAGGTCGTTTGATTCGTCTTGATGAGCACTTACAGGGCATGCAAAAAAGGTAAAGTCAGGCAGAACCTTGTCTATAGAATTGCTCGTCGATAACGAATAGTATCTTCACGTTTCTCATCACTACGCTTGCAGTCGTCATATGGCCGCATGTGATATTCATTTATATTAGGTGTTAGGAGACACGAACATACACTAATTCCTAATATTACTTCAGAGCCCTTCGGCAAAAATGAGGCAGCTTCTGGGTTCAAACATTTCCTCGCTGTATAGCAACGCTGATGTTAAGCATAAGAGCTGCCAACACTCATGTGTCCCGCGGTATCGGCTAGACGCTTTCAATTTATACAATAGCTTATCGATAACGATAGGTATCATCACGTTTCCCATCACTACGCCTGAAGTCGTCATATGGCCGCATGTCATATGAATTTCCCCTCTTTGTGTGGAGTGCCATTCAGACTGCGTTTAGGAGGCACGAACATGCATGAATTTCCAATATTACTTCACTATTTTGAGATACATCTAATGTTATTGCAGTATAGTAAATTCAAACAACGGTATAATAAGATAAATATCGTATTCTAGTTAACTGTGGTGTGGGAACCAATATAATCCGATACCCGCGGACTTGCTTATTACAAGGTTTTCTACTTATGGTTCTTGAAGAAAGACTGGCCATACAATAGGCAAACTAACATTTTGCTGAAGTCAAAGATAAAAGCAATTATTTACAAAAAAATCTAGAACTTTAGAATATCGTTTCCCCATTAGGTATTTTATGAAGCCTACCCAAACAGCACATTAGCCGCATTAGCGCTTATAGAGCCCTTATACAACTAAATTAAGCAGAATAAAGGCTGAATAAGCACCTATGCAACCTCCGTCCTACTTGACAATACTGATGGGGCAACTAGCTGTAATGGGTAGAACAAGTATCCTCCCGTTTGGTATGTAGATCGTTGGGAAGGCATTTGTATGAAGTTTAAAATAAACAGTAGTTAGGTATATCTCTCTAATTTTTCCATTTGCGCCTTTATCATTTAAATAGTACAATATTCAAAATGATTGCATATAATAACCTAACAAGCAGCTATTTTAATTATAAAACATCAGTTTCGATTTGTCATCAACCAAATTAAAAATATTGTTAACCGAAATGCTGCTCAATCCTTTGTTCTTCTTGGAAACTAAATACTACTATTGAAAAAAACTTGATTTTCATCACAGTGAATCGTTTTGGCTTTATTATGCAAAAATTACTTGAAACTTGCGGAATATTTTATAGTCTAAGATCCCGATATAAAACGACCTTCACCGAGATGTTTATTTGATGAAATGTATTTTATATTTAATTTAATATGTCAATAAATATATTGCATATGGGTTGCCTAACAAATTTTAGTCCAGGGTATGTTTAATTAATAATTTAAAAAAAGTAATTTAAACATTTCACCGGTTTGATTAATATTAGATAAATTCTATACCAATCGAAAGTATGAAGCCCATAGAATATGCAAATGTTAGGTTGCCTATTCTTTTCCCGTCACAACTATCGGGTAGCTAGGTATAAACAGGTAAATCTATACCTACTAGCATTTTGCAACGGTCTGATTATTGAATTGAAATTAAATAAAATTAAAGATTATTTTATTATGAATCTATCTAATAATCAAACCGGTGAAATGTTATTATTTTATTTTTATTTTTAACTAAACATACCCTAGACTAAAATTTGATATTTACTGACATATTAAACTAAATATAAAATACATTTCATCAAATAAACATCTCGGTACATACAGACAGGTGCAGAGTTAATGGATGAACTTGCTAAATCTCGTAGGGCAAAATGGGAAGACATCGACATGACTCACAATAGCACAAAAGGCTTGGTGCACTCTACACAAGCTTACCGGTGATGCCCCCACAGCCACTCAACCGGGTCAAATCACGGCTAACCAAATTGCGAGCCAGCTGTTGCTGAATGGCAAGCCGCCCCAACGTATACCCAGACTCCAACCAACCCCGAATGTTCAGGAAAACGAGAGCGGACTGAGCAGACCCTTTTCTTTAGACGAGCTGATACCTGCAATTAATCATTTGAGGAACGGGAAAGCGTCTGGGGTTGATGACCTGACGGTAGAGCAAATTAAACATCTTGGACCAGTGGCGACGTCGTGGTTGCTATCTCTCTACAACGACTGCCTGGTGACGCTCAACATACCAAAAGCATGGCGAAAATCAGAGGTAGTAGCGCTGCTAAAACCTGGGAAGCCACTCGATGATGCCAAACGTTACCGTCCAATCTCCTTATTGTGTCACACGTACAAACTGTTTGAGCGTCTTCTTTTGAATAGACTGCGACGCGCAGTGGACCTCCAACTTATCCCCGAACAGGCGGGTTTCCGTCCCGGAAAGTCGTGCACAAACCAAATACTTAGACTGATACATCGAGGATGGGTTTGAGCTTGGCATGGTCATCGGCGTGGCCTTTGTCGACCTATCGGCAGCCTACGAAACCGTCAACCCCCTGTTGTCTAAAGTTGCCGAAGTCACACAAGACGGGGGTTTCGTACGAATCCTCGGCGAGTTGCTCCGTAATCGCCGCTTTCAGGTACACTTTAACTCAGGAAAAAGTTGCTGGCGAAACCAGAAAAACGGTCTCCCCCAGGGAAGTGTGTTGGCCCCAATCCTCTTTAACATATATAAAAACTACCAGCCCAACCCACCAGGGACTCAACGCTTTCTCTATGCAGATGACCTGGCCCTCGCTGCACAATACCGTTCTTTTGAAAAAGTTGAGGGGACCCTGTCTGCGGCTTTGGAAAACCTCGGAAACTACTACAAAGCCTACTGTCTCCGGCCAAATCCTAGCAAGACCCAATCCTGTGCGTTCCACCTGCGCAACCACCAAGCAAACAGACCCTTAAACGTGACATGGAATGGAACGGCGATTGAACACTGCCCCAACCCGCGGTACCTGGGAATTACACTGGACAGAGCTTTAACCTTCAAGACACACTGTGCCAACACCCGTATGAAGGTTAACGCGCGGAATAACTTGTTGCGCCTACTAACGTCTACAAGCTGGGTAGCAACCCCACAAACACTACGCACCACTGGATTAGCGCTATGCTTTTCTGCAGGAGAATTCGCGTGTCCAGTATGGCATCCGTCCGCAAACGCTAGCCTGGTAACAACGGCGCTTAACGAAACCTGTCGTACCATCACCGGATGCCTCAAGCCGACCCCTCTTAACAAGCTATGCCCACTTGCGGGCATTGCTCCCCCAGATGTCCGTAGAGAAGTCGCATGCGCTGTCGAAAAACGCAACCAGGAGAATGACCCACGCCACCCACTGCACGGCCACGAACCGCCGCCTGTCCGGCTCAAAAGTCGCAAGAGCTTCATGCGGCGCACCAGTCCCCTGCTGGGCTGCCCAGCTGATGCGCGTCGTTTGCTGTGGCAAAACACGTGTCCCCCACCTGATGGATATGTGCCAGCCTTAGAGCAATTACCGCCTGGCCAAAGCGAACCATGGCCAATCTGGAGGACACTAAACCGGCTCAGGTCCCAAGTTGGCCGCTGTAGGGAAAGCATGGCTCGATGGGGTCTGCTTCGGGACCAGTCAACTCAATGCGTCTGTAACTCAGCACCACAAACGATAGCACATCTGCTGGTTTGTCCGGCATGCCCATATTCCTGTTCGCTCCTTGACCTGAGGGATGCGACGGTCAGGGCTGTCGACGCCTCTGCCTTTTGGGCATCACATATTTGAGGAACCTCGACACGAAAGAAGAAGAACATCTCGGTGAAGGTCGTTTTATATCGGGATCCTATACTATTAGTACTGTTTCCTCTTTGTTTACGTCAGTGACATTTTGACATTTCAACGTCAGTTACCAAAAAATGGTCGTTGCCAATAAAATAAATTAGTAGCACTAATAATCCGCTATATGAAGCGGGTTGAAAAACACCCTGTTGGGCCATACTTTATCATTCAATTAATAAAGGCACAGCGCAATCAAGTCGAATTAAAGTAAATTAAGCCTAGAGCTTGTTGAGCAGCTAACTGTAGAGATAGAACAAGTGGCCTCCCATTTAATTGAATGCACCTAAGCTCGCTTTAATAAGCCTGAGTGAGAGCATAGTAAATTAATTACATGGACGAAACATATAATGAAAAAAAAAAAAAAAAAAAACTTAATAGGCCTACTGATTTTTACGCATTCGAGAACGCTTTACAGGAACTTGCTCTTCACCGAGACGACTGGCGAGAAAGAGTGGAGGCCTATGCCCAACAGTGGGACACACAGGCTAAATAAAAACGGCCTACTGGCAATTTTGAGGTACATCCAATGACGCAAAGCTAGGCGGAGCGGGCCGCGAACTGACCAATTCAAAGAGCAGAGCCACGTACCAGAACACACATCGTGAGAAGGTCCTATAACAGTGGCCCGGCGATCTGGTCAGGATTACAGGAAGGCCTCGGATGAGGGCAGCGCACGAACTGCCGTTGTGCAGAATTTTGGAAGGCCTTTGTATGAAGTTTAAAAAAATGGCCCGAAATATTGAAAATCATTGAAAAATATATATTAATAAATAAAGGCGTACCGCAGCTAAAGTTGAATTAAATGAAGCCTAGATCTTGTCGAACAGCTAGCTGTAGTGATGGAACAAGCATCCCCCGTTTGATTGAGTGCACCTGAGCCCGCTTAATAAGCCCGAGTGAGTCGGGTCTAAAATTAGAGCGTAGTTTTAATTAAACTCAATCCGTGAAAGATATTAATGAAACGCCCAATAAATAAAACAAGATGAACCTAACTAAACTAACCTAATCCAGTCACAAGGCCGTGCTGGCATTACAATCAACCACCACCGTGTTTCAATCAAATTGAAAATAAAGTTAGGTACGTTATGAAGGATGCAATTTCAAGAAAAATCTTAATAGCTTGATGTACAAATTCCTTAAAATTTTCAGAATGACATTATACGTAACTCCAACTGACCTATAAATGCCAGGTTAGAACCACCTGCTAATCATGTCAATGGTTAAAAGAAACCAAAAAATTGCATTGGTAAGTGAAAAGCTATTCGTCATTTTGAACAAAACTTATCTATGTATTTTGTATTGTAGTGTTTGCAATGATCTCATGATTCATGATTTTAATTCTAATCATTCATCATCTCGCTTTGAATTTGTCCAAGTTACCAAGAAAATCATATCAAGTGACCAGACCTTCTAAAACTTTAAGTTAAGCTTCAGTGTGATCGGTTTTTTACCAACCGATTTAAAAATAAAGGATGGTCTCAATGTATTCGATTTTTTTTATTGCTGTAGACCTTCGCCTTTGTGAACAAATTTTGAAATATTTTTTTTTTCAGAGTGGGCAGCCAAGCTACATCCATCTGATGACGAAATCCATGAGGAATCGATCGAAGGTTTTCTTGATATCTTATAAAGCACATCTATGATGATTTCGTTGTGTTTTGTAGTAGGTAGGTCGTTTAATTGTTCTCGGAAATATCGGAAATAATATCGTCTCGTTGAAGTCTGTGAGAAAAGTGATGAGTTCCGAAGAAAAAAGAAGATTATCAAAGTCGAAAAGATTTGATTACAATATAGACGCCTCTTCAAACAATCCAAGTTATAACTACGTACAATAACGTATCCCAGTTTCCTCATTTTTCTTTCTCGCAATTGTTTTCTCTTTTTTTTCAAAGGGAATCTTCAGAGTAGGTAATTAAGATTTGACTGGAAAGAAATTCAAACGAACTTTGGTAATTTCCGCCAGTTTACCTTTGTGTTAAAAGAAGATTAAATAAGACTTTTGTTTGCTAATCGAAATGTAATGGAAACGCGGTGTTTGGGTACAGTTGACTATAAAATGTATACGCACTTCCTTCTCCATTATAATTTACAAACTTTAAAAAGTTTGGTGAACCCTGTTTTGTATGTCCTTCTTTCAAACTGCTGAGTTTTGCTGAGCAATACTGCTGCTTGATTTAATCTTAAGAGGCAATAACCACTGTTGATCTTTCTTTGCCGTCAATTTATATTAAGTTTGCACCTGGTAACTGTGGCGTCGCATACAAATGAGGTTCCAACTTTACGAAAAGTGTCTAAACATTTTACTTGTTAACTAGTTAATCGTCAAACTGATATAAATTGGTAAAATCAAAATATATAAAAAAACAAAAGAACAAAATATCAAAAAAATATATAAGCTCAAAGTGCATACAACTATAAATTCGAAACAGCAAAAATGGTGAAAACACGGTCACAATAGACACAGAAAAATACCAATCTACTACAAATGAGGTTCCAACTCTACGTAATCGGGTTGAAGAAATCGAGGTTTCGTTCGAAAAGTGTCTAAAAATTTTACTTGTTAAAACTAGTTACTCGTGAAACTGATATAAATTGGTAGAAACAAAATATATAAAGAAACAGGAGACCAAAATATCAAAAGATATATAAGCTCAAAGCGCGTATAACTATGAATATGGTATTTGATGACAGCTCAAATCAGCTACTCTTTATGAAATGTCAAAAACGATCTGTTAATATGAAGCTTCTATGATGATAGAGGCATGTGACGTCATAAAAAGCAGTAGTCAAAAAACGTCTTCTTTTTAGTTATTGTACAAATAAAAAAAGTATAATATCCAAAAGTGATAGTTTATTTGGTTCCGCGTAGTTTTAAATGTGTGTTTAGTGGTTTCAATGCCACAATTTATATTCACTAAAGTCAAACACCGTATTGGAAACAGTAAAAATAGTGAAAGCACGGTCACAATAGACACAGGAAAAGACCAATCTCCTAAATTGATTTTGCGAAAAATACTGCTAAAACTACATTGTTTACAAGATTGACGGTGTAAACACAACGGTAAGACAAATCAGGGGAGCGTCGATAATCGAGAAAATGAAGCGAAAATGCGAACAATGTCAAGCTAACAATATCTTAACCGAATCAGTTCAAATAATCGAGGATAAGACAAGTGGCATATTTGAGAGGAATTTACTGGATTTTTTGTCGCAAGAGTAGTTGTGAGTTAATATTATATAACAGTTCAAATAACCGAGACACGAGGATAAGACAAGTGGCATATTTGAGAGGAATTGACTGGATTTATTTGTCGCGGAGTAATTGTCAGTTTAGTAACAGAAGTCGTTGAGCTATTGAACAAAATGGTTCAACTGACAAAATCCGGTGACTTAGTCGAGCACTACTCTGAAAAAAATTAGTGGAAAGTTCGAGTCCCGTTTACATTGCATTGGATCAATCTAAGTAGGTCTCAAACCCGCGTCTTAAGTCACCAGAATCCTTACCATGAGTTTACAGTGACCGTATTCGCAAGCGACTGCGTAAACAATTTGTACGGAGAATAACGGCGGCGCCTCTAGCGGCTGTTTTGTACAACTACAATCTCAATGCAAATCGTTTACGGAGTCACTAGCGAGTACTGTCACTGCAAACTCATGGTAAGCTACCGAGTACAGATTGCTGCGTCAATCGCATCAAAGTATAGATTTTAATCTTGTACCACCTTATACTCCTTTCTTTGTTTTCATTTTGAACAGGACCGTACGAACTTCGGTCTTCAGAGTAACCCTTCTGAAATCCTATTATATTTTAGTACCTATGCATGGCGTGAGTTACGATCATTTAATTTCTACCCCACCCATCCCCCATCATACATTTCGCAGATAGCCAGTTGAGTAAGGGCCCATACAGACGAACGGCACTTTCCTTACAGACGAACGGCACTAGTACAACTGCAGCCGGCAACGCGTCGACGGCAGTCGCCACCTCTCGACGGCTGCCGTCGACGCGTCAACGGCAGCCGGCAACGCGTCGACGGCTGCCGAAGACAAGTGGCGACGGCAGCCGTCGAGAGGTGGCGACTGCCGTCGACGCGTTGCCGGCTGCAGTTGTACTAGTGCCGTTCGTCTGTAAGGAAAGTGCCGTTCGTCTGTATGGGCCCTTACTCAACTGGCTATCTGCGAAATGTATGATGGGGGATGGGTGGGGTAGAAATTAAATGATCGTAACTCACGCCATGCATAGGTACTAAAATATAATAGGATTTCAGAAGGGTTACTCTGAAGACCGAAGTTCGTACGGTCCTGTTCAAAATGAAAACAAAGAAAGGAGTATAAGGTGGTACAAGATTAAAATCTATACTTTGATGCGATTGACGCAGCAATCTGTACTCGGTAGCTTACCATGAGTTTGCAGTGACAGTACTCGCTAGTGACTCCGTAAACGATTTGCATTGAGATTGTAGTTGTACAAAACAGCCGCTAGAGGCGCCGCCGTTATTCTCCGTACAAATTGTTTACGCAGTCGCTTGCGAATACGGTCACTGTAAACTCATGGTAAGGATTCTGGTGACTTAAGACGCGGGTTTGAGACCTACTTAGATTGATCCAATGCAATGTAAACGGGACTCGAACTTTCCACTAATTTTTTTCAGAGTAGTGCTCGACTAAGTCACCGGATTTTGTCAGTTGAACCATTTTGTTCAATAGCTCAACGACTTCTGTTACTAAACTGACAATTACTCCGCGACAAATAAATCCAGTCAATTCCTCTCAAATATGCCACTTGTCTTATCCTCGTGTCTCGGTTATTTGAACTGTTATATAATATTAACTCACAACTACTCTTGCGACAAAAAATCCAGTAAATTCCTCTCAAATATGCCACTTGTCTTATCCTCGATTATTTGAACTGATTCGGTTAAGATATTGTTAGCTTGACATTGTTCGCATTTTCGCTTCATTTTCTCGATTATCGACGCTCCCCTGATTTGTCTTACCGTTGTGTTTACACCGTCAATCTTGTAAACAATGTAGTTTTAGCAGTATTTTTCGCAAAATCAATTTAGGAGATTGGTCTTTTCCTGTGTCTATTGTGACCGTGCTTTCACTATTTTTACTGTTTCCAATACGGTGTTTGACTTTAGTGAATATAAATTGTGGCATTGAAACCACTAAACACACATTTAAAACTACGCGGAACCAAATAAACTATCACTTTTGGATATTATACTTTTTTTATTTGTACAATAACTAAAAAGAAGACGTTTTTTGACTACTGCTTTTTATGACGTCACATGCCTCTATCATCATAGAAGCTTCATATTAACAGATCGTTTTTGACATTTCATAAAGAGTAGCTGATTTGAGCTGTCATCAAATACCATATTCATAGTTATACGCGCTTTGAGCTTATATATCTTTTGATATTTTGGTCTCCTGTTTCTTTATATATTTTGTTTCTACCAATTTATATCAGTTTCACGAGTAACTAGTTTTAACAAGTAAAATTTTTAGACACTTTTCGAACGAAACCTCGATTTCTTCAACCCGATTACGTAGAGTTGGAACCTCATTTGTAGTAGATTGGTATTTTTCTGTGTCTATTGTGACCGTGTTTTCACCATTTTTGCTGTTTCGAATTTATAGTTGTATGCACTTTGAGCTTATATATTTTTTTGATATTTTGTTCTTTTGTTTTTTTATATATTTTGATTTTACCAATTTATATCAGTTTGACGATTAACTAGTTAACAAGTAAAATGTTTAGACACTTTTCGTAAAGTTGGAACCTCATTTGTATGCGACGCCACAGTTACCAGGTGCAAACTTAATATAAATTGACGGCAAAGAAAGATCAACAGTGGTTATTGCCTCTTAAGATTAAATCAAGCAGCAGTATTGCTCAGCAAAACTCAGCAGTTTGAAAGAAGGACATACAAAACAGGGTTCACCAAACTTTTTAAAGTTTGTAAATTATAATGGAGAAGGAAGTGCGTATACATTTTATAGTCAACTGTACCCAAACACCGCGTTTCCATTACATTTCGATTAGCAAACAAAAGTCTTATTTAATCTTCTTTTAACACAAAGGTAAACTGGCGGAAATTACCAAAGTTCGTTTGAATTTCTTTCCAGTCAAATCTTAATTACCTACTCTGAAGATTCCCTTTGAAAAAAAAGAGAAAACAATTGCGAGAAAGAAAAATGAGGAAACTGGGATACGTTATTGTACGTAGTTATAACTTGGATTGTTTGAAGAGGCGTCTATATTGTAATCAAATCTTTTCGACTTTGATAATCTTCTTTTTTCTTCGGAACTCATCACTTTTCTCACAGACTTCAACGAGACGATATTATTTCCGATATTTCCGAGAACAATTAAACGACCTACCTACTACAAAACACAACGAAATCATCATAGATGTGCTTTATAAGATATCAAGAAAACCTTCGATCGATTCCTCATGGATTTCGTCATCAGATGGATGTAGCTTGGCTGCCCACTCTGAAAAAAAAAATATTTCAAAATTTGTTCACAAAGGCGAAGGTCTACAGCAATAAAAAAAATCGAATACATTGAGACCATCCTTTATTTTTAAATCGGTTGGTAAAAAACCGATCACACTGAAGCTTAACTTAAAGTTTTAGAAGGTCTGGTCACTTGATATGATTTTCTTGGTAACTTGGACAAATTCAAAGCGAGATGATGAATGATTAGAATTAAAATCATGAATCATGAGATCATTGCAAACACTACAATACAAAATACATAGATAAGTTTTGTTCAAAATGACGAATAGCTTTTCACTTACCAATGCAATTTTTTGGTTTCTTTTAACCATTGACATGATTAGCAGGTGGTTCTAACCTGGCATTTATAGGTCAGTTGGAGTTACGTATAATGTCATTCTGAAAATTTTAAGGAATTTGTACATCAAGCTATTAAGATTTTTCTTGAAATTGCATCCTTCATAACGTACCTAACTTTATTTTCAATTTGATTGAAACACGGTGGTGGTTGATTGTAATGCCAGCACGGCCTTGTGACTGGATTAGGTTAGTTTAGTTAGGTTCATCTTGTTTTATTTATTGGGCGTTTCATTAATATCTTTCACGGATTGAGTTTAATTAAAACTACGCTCTAATTTTAGACCCGACTCACTCGGGCTTATTAAGCGGGCTCAGGTGCACTCAATCAAACGGGGGATGCTTGTTCCATCACTACAGCTAGCTGTTCGACAAGATCTAGGCTTCATTTAATTCAACTTTAGCTGCGGTACGCCTTTATTTATTAATATATATTTTTCAATGATTTTCAATATTTCGGGCCATTTTTTTAAACTTCATACAAAGGCCTTCCAAAATTCTGCACAACGGCAGTTCGTGCGCTGCCCTCATCCGAGGCCTTCCTGTAATCCTGACCAGATCGCCGGGCCACTGTTATAGGACCTTCTCACGATGTGTGTTCTGGTACGTGGCTCTGCTCTTTGAATTGGTCAGTTCGCGGCCCGCTCCGCCTAGCTTTGCGTCATTGGATGTACCTCAAAATTGCCAGTAGGCCGTTTTTATTTAGCCTGTGTGTCCCACTGTTGGGCATAGGCCTCCACTCTTTCTCGCCAGTCGTCTCGGTGAAGAGCAAGTTCCTGTAAAGCGTTCTCGAATGCGTAAAAATCAGTAGGCCTATTAAGTTTTTTTTTTTTTTTTTTTTCATTATATGTTTCGTCCATGTAATTAATTTACTATGCTCTCACTCAGGCTTATTAAAGCGAGCTTAGGTGCATTCAATTAAATGGGAGGCCACTTGTTCTATCTCTACAGTTAGCTGCTCAACAAGCTCTAGGCTTAATTTACTTTAATTCGACTTGATTGCGCTGTGCCTTTATTAATTGAATGATAAAGTATGGCCCAACAGGGTGTTTTTCAACCCGCTTCATATAGCGGATTATTAGTGCTACTAATTTATTTTATTGGCAACGACCATTTTTTGGTAACTGACGTTGAAATGTCAAAATGTCACTGACGTAAACAAAGAGGAAACAGTACTAATAGTATAGGATCCCGATATAAAACGACCTTCACCGAGATGTTCTTCTTCTTTCGTGTCGAGGTTCCTCAAATATGTGATGCCCAAAAGGCAGAGGCGTCGACAGCCCTGACCGTCGCATCCCTCAGGTCAAGGAGCGAACAGGAATATGGGCATGCCGGACAAACCAGCAGATGTGCTATCGTTTGTGGTGCTGAGTTACAGACGCATTGAGTTGACTGGTCCCGAAGCAGACCCCATCGAGCCATGCTTTCCCTACAGCGGCCAACTTGGGACCTGAGCCGGTTTAGTGTCCTCCAGATTGGCCATGGTTCGCTTTGGCCAGGCGGTAATTGCTCTAAGGCTGGCACATATCCATCAGGTGGGGGACACGTGTTTTGCCACAGCAAACGACGCGCATCAGCTGGGCAGCCCAGCAGGGGACTGGTGCGCCGCATGAAGCTCTTGCGACTTTTGAGCCGGACAGGCGGCGGTTCGTGGCCGTGCAGTGGGTGGCGTGGGTCATTCTCCTGGTTGCGTTTTTCGACAGCGCATGCGACTTCTCTACGGACATCTGGGGGAGCAATGCCCGCAAGTGGGCATAGCTTGTTAAGAGGGGTCGGCTTGAGGCATCCGGTGATGGTACGACAGGTTTCGTTAAGCGCCGTTGTTACCAGGCTAGCGTTTGCGGACGGATGCCATACTGGACACGCGAATTCTCCTGCAGAAAAGCATAGCGCTAATCCAGTGGTGCGTAGTGTTTGTGGGGTTGCTACCCAGCTTGTAGACGTTAGTAGGCGCAACAAGTTATTCCGCGCGTTAACCTTCATACGGGTGTTGGCACAGTGTGTCTTGAAGGTTAAAGCTCTGTCCAGTGTAATTCCCAGGTACCGCGGGTTGGGGCAGTGTTCAATCGCCGTTCCATTCCATGTCACGTTTAAGGGTCTGTTTGCTTGGTGGTTGCGCAGGTGGAACGCACAGGATTGGGTCTTGCTAGGATTTGGCCGGAGACAGTAGGCTTTGTAGTAGTTTCCGAGGTTTTCCAAAGCCGCAGACAGGGTCCCCTCAACTTTTTCAAAAGAACGGTATTGTGCAGCGAGGGCCAGGTCATCTGCATAGAGAAAGCGTTGAGTCCCTGGTGGGTTGGGCTGGTAGTTTTTATATATGTTAAAGAGGATTGGGGCCAACACACTTCCCTGGGGGAGACCGTTTTTCTGGTTTCGCCAGCAACTTTTTCCTGAGTTAAAGTGTACCTGAAAGCGGCGATTACGGAGCAACTCGCCGAGGATTCGTACGAAACCCCCGTCTTGTGTGACTTCGGCAACTTTAGACAACAGGGGGTTGACGGTTTCGTAGGCTGCCGATAGGTCGACAAAGGCCACGCCGATGACCATGCCAAGCTCAAACCCATCCTCGATGTATCAGTCTAAGTATTTGGTTTGTGCACGACTTTCCGGGACGGAAACCCGCCTGTTCGGGGATAAGTTGGAGGTCCACTGCGCGTCGCAGTCTATTCAAAAGAAGACGCTCAAACAGTTTGTACGTGTGACACAATAAGGAGATTGGACGGTAACGTTTGGCATCATCGAGTGGCTTCCCAGGTTTTAGCAGCGCTACTACCTCTGATTTTCGCCATGCTTTTGGTATGTTGAGCGTCACCAGGCAGTCGTTGTAGAGAGATAGCAACCACGACGTCGCCACTGGTCCAAGATGTTTAATTTGCTCTACCGTCAGGTCATCAACCCCAGACGCTTTCCCGTTCCTCAAATGATTAATTGCAGGTATCAGCTCGTCTAAAGAAAAGGGTCTGCTCAGTCCGCTCTCGTTTTCCTGAACATTCGGGGTTGGTTGGAGTCTGGGTATACGTTGGGGCGGCTTGCCATTCAGCAACAGCTGGCTCGCAATTTGGTTAGCCGTGATTTGACCCGGTTGAGTGGCTGTGGGGGCATCACCGGTAAGCTTGTGTAGAGTGCACCAAGCCTTTTGTGCTATTGTGAGTCATGTCGATGTCTTCCCATTTTGCCCTACGAGATTTAGCAAGTTCATCCATTAACTCTGCACCTGTCTGTATGTACCGAGATGTTTATTTGATGAAATGTATTTTATATTTAGTTTAATATGTCAGTAAATATCAAATTTTAGTCTAGGGTATGTTTAGTTAAAAATAAAAATAAAATAATAACATTTCACCGGTTTGATTATTAGATAGATTCATAATAAAATAATCTTTAATTTTATTTAATTTCAATTCAATAATCAGACCGTTGCAAAATGCTAGTAGGTATAGATTTACCTGTTTATACCTAGCTACCCGATAGTTGTGACGGGAAAAGAATAGGCAACCTAACATTTGCATATTCTATGGGCTTCATACTTTCGATTGGTATAGAATTTATCTAATATTAATCAAACCGGTGAAACCCCCACCCATCCCCCATCATACATTTCGCAGATAGCCAGTTGAGTAAGGGCCCATACAGACGAACGGCACTTTCCTTACAGACGAACGGCACTAGTACAACTGCAGCCGGCAACGCGTCGACGGCAGTCGCCACCTCTCGACGGCTGCCGTCGACGCGTCAACGGCAGCCGGCAACGCGTCGACGGCTGCCGAAGACAAGTGGCGACGGCAGCCGTCACCAGGTGGCGACGGCTGCAGTTGTACTAGTGCCGTTCGTCTGTATGGGCCCTAATAAACGTCGCAAATGTTCGCATTTAAATTATATATATTAGCAGGGTACCTTGTTACAAAACTAAGTTTATTACCAAAATAATGCATGCATTTAGTAACTGATTACCGTAAGAAAGTAGAATAAAATATTGATAACAGAAATCAATTTATTTATCAAATAATTGTGAGCTGTAGACCTCCCGAGTTTGCTTCGAAATTGTTATTATTTACGATTTCACTCATCAATTATGAAAAAAAAAAAACTAAATATATACTTGTCGAACTCGCTCGGTCAATTAAGTAGATACAAAAAGCAGATTATAAAATATTGACAACAAAAATCTAAACTTTTTACACCAAAAACTTTTTAAAACAAAATAAATGGTTTCGTCAGATTGATAGGAAACCCAACCCCTCCCTTTGATTGATCCATATTATTACCGGATGGTACCTATAAAACGGTACGGGAATAATATTTCATTTCATTTGATTTGTTTGCTTGGTTTTGTGGATTGACTTGGATTCCATTAATTTAATTTAATACGAGTGGAGTATAAATTTGTTTAGCACAGATCGTAATTGTAATCAACGGCGCTTTGGAACATTTTAATTGGAATTGGAATATGGTTATTTGGTAGATTTGGATTCAAATGTGTTTTAGATATGATTATCAAAGATACGAGGTCGTGACTGATTGTGACTGTTTTTAAGCAAATATCAATTGTTATGTTCAGTTTTAGATAAGAAATATAATATATTGATCTATTAGTCTTTTTAGGGTTCCGTAGTCAACTAGGAACCCTTATAGTTTCGCCATGTCCGTCTGTCTGTCTGTCTGTCTGTCTGTCCGTCCGCGGCTTTGCTCCGTGATCATTAATACTAGAAAGCTGAAATTTGGTATGAGTATGTGTATGTATTACGCCGATAAAACGGTAAAATAAAAACTAAAAAAAATCTTTTTTCCGGGTACCTCCCGTACACCTAAAGAGGGGGTGTTTTTTTTTTTTTCGTTTCAACAGTGTGTGGGGTATCGTTGAATAGGTCTTTCCAAACATTCTTTTTTGATAAAGTCAGCAGTTTTGTAAATATTCGCTCCGAAAATAAAAAAATAGTGTCCCCCCTCTAAATTTTCCACCACGGGTAAAAAAATATGGAAAAATTCATGAATATGAGGCCTTATAAGTACTTTCAATGAAAACTATATTGAATAAAATCGGTCGAGCCGTTTTTTAGCTATCGCAAAAATTCATAATTTTCTTTAAAATGACGTAAGTGCCGCGCGGTGTCCTTATACTTCGAACGATACACATCTTTGTTAAGTGCCATACTGTATTAAAACATTTCACTCAATCTGGCGCGTATAATTGATAACTTTCATAAGGTAATAATTAATACTGTTACTTTGGCGTTTACGACCTTTTTATAGAGCTTGAAATCTTTCTCGTAATTTTCGTCTATTGCGAAGGATGGGCAACTACGGAACCCTACATTTAGCGTGGCCCGACATGCTCTTGGCCGGTTTTTAATATTACATTTACTCCTTTTCAGCATGTATCTCAGTTAGTTAAGTTCTTAGTTTATAATTGTATTTTTTCTGTATTATATACATATATTAAATATTATTCTGCCTAAGTTCGCTATGTAAGATAAGATATTAAATGTGAAAACATACCTAATATTATAAGTATCTAACGTTTCATACTTAATTATATTGTAAGAACAATGAGTATTTGAAAAACAATCATAATAACAAATCTAAGTTTTAATAATAAGAAGAAAACAAAAATCAAGTCAAGCGTTATAAAGAGCCTCCATTTGTCAATGACAAGCCGTTGCGTATATTGTTTTATTAATAATTTTCTTATAAATATCTTCTATTTATCAAATCCACAGCTGTTAAAAACTTTCAATATCACACAAATTACAATCTTTTGCAAAAAAATGTTATAATTGTTGTGAGATTAATAAAAGAAAATTAATTTGAGTTCTAAATAAAAAATTCTGCGGATTTCATTTGATATTGCAGGCAAAATGTCCTTATCGTTTCGTAATAATTCAGCTGGCGTTTAAGAGTCCTTATACATTTTAAAATGTATTTTTCTCATATTATGACTATTATATTGATAATTTCACCCAACTTTTTAAAGTAAATAAATGCCTTTCCCTGAGTTGTATACAGTAACATAGCTATTTCATGCTTTAATTTTCAGTTTTTGAACCAAAAATTATCAATCAAAAATTTGTAGGTTTTAAATAATACCTATAAATCGCAATACTCCTGTTCCAACTAGTAACATTGTTCAGGAACATGTTTGATCATAGAGAAAAATGTATCAGGACATTTACCGGAGCCTTATGGTGATTAAATTGTTTTGTATTTTTTCGCTATTATTGAAAATTTACAACCTGGAGAAACTGGTTATAGTCGGGAACGTAGAAGGAAGAAGATCACGTGGTAGATAAGATAAGACGGACTATAGTTAAAGAAAAAAAGACCAAGCTGACGTGGTGCGAATGGCAACCTACAGTAGCCGATGGAAACTAGGCATCCTTTCCAATAAAAAGTAAATAAATAAATATCGGACAACCTCACACAAATCGATCTAGTCCTAAATTAAGCTCAAGAAGGCTTGTGTTATGGGTATATAGACGACTATATATAAATATATACTGAGTTTGGCAACCAGTTGCTAAAAATTATTGGGTGTTCTATAAGAATGAGTTTGTTAATTATAAGTGTGATTTAACAGAAGCTAGAATTCATAAACACATAGGGTACGATCGAGGTGAAGGAAATGGATAGATGGTTAGTGTAAAATTGTTTTACTTATGTTTTTATTGAGCTAGCGAAATTATTTAATTTCGAATAGAAATTTAATTAACAGATAAAACGCCGTCCGCCATGTTTGTCTTAAACTTATCTGCGGCGTGACGTAGGGGATCCCATAAAAAAAATCTAGTAATGCAATCTATGCCGCCGTAATGAGGTCGTATTTTACCTTAAGACGGCAGTATATACCACTTTAAGTTATTTTTAACTGGATTGGTGACGTGACTAGGCGTGTTTAGCATTTCAAAATAATATACCTACAGTAAAAAACATATTTTCAATTTGTTCAGTCATCATCTACTTTTATGAACTGAAAAATAAACATTAAGGTTTACTATGTTAAATATTATACGAAAAAAATAACAATTTAATACAATTTAACATGAATCAACGGGCCTATTTGCCTTCTGTTTTCTCATTTCTATAGGGCTTAACAGTACCTTTAGAATTGTCATAACATTATAGTCGTAAATAATACCCGCATTTACCGCAATCCCAAAACTTAGTCGTTGGAGGGGCAAGTTAGTTCCCGAGTTCCCGCAAAGAATGTCCTATCGAAATAGTTGGCATACATTCTCTGCGACAGCCAGGTGTTAATTTTTTATTTTACTAGTTTTTCGTTTATTTCTCCGCAGAAAACGTTGTTTTATAAGATTACTAGCTTTTGCCCGCGATTTCGTTTATGTAGAAACAGTGCTTCCACACACACAAATTACCACAGTCGTTTTCCGGTTTGAAAACTATCTTATGTCTTTTCATAATATTTTCAGACTATCTCCATATAAAATTTCATTCAAATCGGTTCAGTGGTTTAAGCTTGAAGAAGTTACATATGGCATTACCAATTAAATACAAAAAAAAAAACATTTTTTTGCATATACAGCCTGTTACCGGCATGCGGGCGTTTATTAAAACTGATAATAATATGATCCATTAGTAATTGTTTGCATGTATTAGCTAATCATAATTAACTGCACAATTTAATTTCTTGAATCCGCACATTCAATGTAGTGGGTGTACAGCGTAATTGTCGTTACTCATATCACGCTGTCATTTAACACTCACTTGTCAATTTATTTACTGTACATTACTGGCAATGAAAATTTTGTTAGAAAGTAAATAAAGCCTGAATTTAAGTTAATTAATGAAATTAAGGTCATGGATACGTTAAAGATCTATGTTACTTTACTCTACTTTAAGAAAAGCCTACCTACTTTGTCGGTACCACATTGTATATAAACATTTAGTTTACGTTAGCAGACGTTACTGCTTTAATAAAAAAATGTTTTATACGAGCAATATAATGAGTCACCTTATAAAAATCTCCCTTCCATTATCTGCTTTCAATGAGGCTTTAGAACCACAATGGCCTTAAAATTGTCATAATTATACTTGACAGTAGTTCCCACATATACCCGCGATCCCGCAACTTAAGTCGTTGGAGGGGCAAGTAGGTTTCCCAAGTTGCCTCAAGAATGTCGTATTGAAATAGTTGAGATACGCGACTCTTAGCCAGGTGCGTTTTTGTGCGTTTAATTTGTTATTTACTTACCCAGGTATTTTGTAGTTTTATGTTTTATATTTATACATTTGCTTTCAATTTAAGTAATTTTAATATTCTTAAGTAGTCTTCATTTCAGGCGTGTGATTTAACCTTCACTACCCAAAGTCAGATTGTGTCATGGATGTTCTATGTATTTAAGTATACTATATTTATAGGTATAAGTAAAGTTTATAGGTTATCGCGGGCTGGTTTTCCACAACCCGACGTCTTACAATGCGCCTATTTTGCATGACCTATATAAGTATTTAATCGTCGTCTACTATCCATATGGAATTTAGTCGATTTGCGTCCGAAAATTTATTATTTATATACAGAAAAACCACCTAAAATCTGTATTTTATCGGTTGTAAAATTCACAAATCAAAATAAGATTATTATAAACAAACAGACCTATACCAAGATGTATTACGATTAAAACAAAATGTCATCCTTGTACTTACTAAATAGCGACAATTAAACGATGGGTACTTACGTGTTTCATAGTAGGAGGGCGCGCGCTGCACATCGAAAAACAAAAAACAATCTGAAATATTTTTATTGTTTTTTATAGCGTCTCATGGGACTAACTTTGTGAACGCCTTTGATTCTTGCAACTTTGGACCCTAGGATAAAAATGAGGTATATTTTGCAGTAGTTTAAGTCACTTAGGCTCTTTTTCCATTTGATTCTGAAATTGCTTTGGGAAGTTATAAATAATGTCTTGAATGGGGCCTTCTAAAGTTTACCCGATTAATTGTGTGGCGTCAGAGGGGTTGAAGAATAAACACTGGTGTTGAAAGCGTCTCGAAATCATCTATTAAGTTATTTTAATAATTATTATTATTATTATTGTGAGCCCATGATGTCCCACTGCTGGGCAAAGGCCTCCCCACTCTTCTTCCATTGTTCCCGGTTTTGGGCTATTTCTGGCCATTCCTTTATAAAAGAGTCTAGCTCGTCCCGCCATCGCCGATGAGGTCTGCCACGTCTCCGTTTCTGGCTGCTGGGCTTCCACTCTGTAGCAATCTTGGCCCACAGCTCATTCGGCATTCGACAAACGTGACCAGCCCAGTCCCACTTCAACTTGGCCGCTTTCTGAGCTACGTCGACTATCTGAGTCTTGGAGCGCAGCGTGGTGTTCCGGATGCGATCCTTTAATTTCACACCTAATATGCTGCGCTCCATGGCTCGCTGGCAGACCCCGATATTATTTTAATAATGCGGTAGATTAATTGTAACTTCGTTTTTGGCATCATAACAACAATTAAAGACTTTTTGCAGAATTATACAAAGGTCTTAAACATCAAAATGTCAGCCTCACTACGACCACCCACCATGATCATAAAACATGATGGATAAGACTATAAATGAAAAAAAAACCTAAATACAATAGGTACCTACCTAAAACAACTTTCACTAAAAGCAATCAAAGCCTATCGAACCCAAAACTTTGTCCTTATCTGATTAATTATTATTGGATCTTCCCTCTTTTGCTTTCTTCTGCAATCGTTTATTCCAAATCGATGGCCGCGTTATATTTACTTACTTCGCTACGGTGGCTACGGCAAGCGTAGAGCGTCTACGAATGCTACGAGTAACGACGGCGTAGCATTTGTTTTCCAATATGACGTATTACACGGCCAAGATCAATGCGTTGATGGTTACTTGATCAAGTACATCTCCCTCGTATTCGCTTTTTTACCTCAAGTGGGAGTGAGAGATCCGATTGACTATTTATGACTCAGACAGGCACATTTTAACGATAGCGAGCTATTGTAAGTGCAAAAATAAATGGCTTTTGGGAGCTACGAGTTTCAAGCCAAGCAGCAAACAGGATGTATAAAAGCCTATGCAGCAATTATAACTCTAATTTGAACTGTATGTATACGGGCTATACGTATAAGCGCTTACACAGTCTGTATGCTGCATGGGAAGAGCTTTATTCAGAACTAGAAGATCCTAGCAACTTCTCTTCTGCTTTAGCCGGTCCCTTATTTCTGAGGCTCGTGATCACAAGGTATCGTATTCTTGATCAGGTATTTCCATCGGTCTCGATGTTGTTGCTCTCACAGCTTGATGGAATTTCTTTGAGGAAGTGGCTTCTTTAACCTGGTCAGTCCATCTAGTTGGCGAGCGGCCGCGGCCTCTCTTTCCTTCATCATCATCAGCCTGTTTCAGTCCACTGCTGGACGTAGGCCTCTCCCATGGCATGCCACTGAGCTCGATTTTCAGCTCTCGTCCTCCAGTTACTACGTCCTCTAGTTAGTGGGCTCTCTTTCCTTCCACTCTGCCAATCACGACCAGTTTCTTTGACCAGCTTCTTCAGTTTCGAGGCTCTCAGCTCCTCTTTGCATCACATGTCCAAAGTATGAAAGCAACCGATGTCGCTGGGAAAGAATTGACACATTTGTGCGTTTGGCCGTCCTGGGTATATAAGCATTCGCCTCCAGCACCACATTTAGAATGCGTCAATTCTCTGTCTTTCTCTTGCCAGTGTCGTCCACGTCTCTACTTCATACATAAAAATTGGGAAGACCAAAGCTACTACTTCAGCGTAAAAAAAGTATTGAATATATGTAGTCGGATAAAAATTATCCTATAGCCAACTTTGTCCGATCGATCGATCATCGATGTCCAGCTATCCTGTACCAAATCTGGTTAAATTAAAATCCATCAAGCCGATTGCCGATTAAGGGACAAAAAATGTTCACCAACATAATCTACGGCTAGCGCTCCGCACCCATATAAATCCTGCATCTCGCTGAAAAGAGTTTTCTGAAATAATGACCCCTCTCCACGGAAAACTGATTTTCAATCCAATTTAAGAATAGTAAAGGAGTATACCTAGTACAAGGGAGGTATTTTCAGTCAGCTATTTTTACACGAAAGATAACTGCATCAAAATCTGAAGTCCGCAACCGCCATGTCCAACCAATTTTCTTTGCGTACAGTCTCTTTTTTTCTCTCTCTCACGTACCTACTGTTAGCGTCAATAGTGTTCCCACTCACCTGCTATAGGGCGGTGAATCTGTAAATTCCAGCTAACACTATACCACACTATAGATAGATACCCACTTATGCAATTTTATTACTAAAGTAAATTCTCAATCTCTCTCTGTGGTCGTTCCTTCATGTCTGAAGATCGTGATTATCAGAAATCTTATTTTTGACGACGCGTTTGGCTCGGTTTGTAGACACCTGCCCACTGAACCGGCGGTCCCGGGTTCGAATCCCGGCCAGGGCAAATATTTGTGTGATGAACTCGAGTATGTGTGCTTGGGTCATGGTTGTTCTATGTTCTAAGTATATATTTATCTATATAAGCAGTTGCCATCACGGCCGGAGGGACATAATTATGTTTCTAAGAGCACAAGGCATCATTATGTTTCCAAGTTTTGTGCGTAAAATTATATCTATATAATTGCAAAACACATTGAGCTTACTCTTGGTGGACCAATTCTATTATTATGTCCCTAATTCCTTATAATTATGTATGCCCCCCTGATATGTCGAAGAGATCTCCGAAGTGGTGATTGTTGTGTGTAGTGACAGTCACGTTGAGTTTGCGTCTCATTATGCGACGCCATAGATATCAGGCGCAAACTTAACTTAAACGGATGTAACGTGACTTGTTACTACTTTTATACAGATTTAATCGCAAACAACGCGTTTTAATGACAGTTGAAGGCGATATACCTGGGATATGTCTGGGACATTGCTTAATCTTATAGTACACTCGAATTAACGCCCAGGAATCGAATAGGATACCTACCTTTTATTGAACAGTTTAATGGGTTACTCAATGGACGTACGCTTACAATTTTCCCGTGTTTCCAGTAAAAATTAAAGTCTAAAGACATCTTTTTGCAGTATATTACCTTATGGAAAGTTACCTTCTTTTATTGTGGTTTGCACTGGTCTTGGCCGTACAACTTTGCAATAGAATAAATATTCTTTAACCAAATTCCTTCAAAATCGGTCACGTCTTACAAAAATTGCGATTCAGAACATCAACCACAGCATTACAGAGGAATATTACGGATTTTTCAGCTTTTTCGACCTTTAACAAGCCTTAATGAGATCTCATTTGAATATTCGAAAAAACTTTCCAGTATTTGACATCCCGGGGGACAGAAAAGGGAACTTTGTTTTTCTTGGGAGTTTTTGTCCCAGCAGTCGTTGATTTGAAGTTTGTTGTCACAAATAATAGAAGACGCGATTCAGTTTTTGAGGGGGCTTTTTTGCCTTTGATTGTATCTGATTTAAGCAGCTTACCAATACAGATTATTTGAGCCTCCCTGACGTTTCGGTAGCTTTACAGTTACCGCTGTCGAAGGTTGACTGAGAAATTAAATGAATTAAAAATAAAGGTGTTCATACATGCCAGATTGGCTCTAATGTGTAAAGACAGTGGAAGTTGCGTTGATTAATTATTTTATACTACCAGCAGTTCACTATAAGGTTTACTGAGACGAAAATAAAATGTGTGAGCCGCGGAAACCGAAGAAAATATGAAGTAGATAAACTGTTTATTGTATTTGGCTTCATTAGAGAACCATAGCTAAACCACACTAAACTATGATTTAATTTGAAAAGTGCAAAACTTTATTCGTGCCTTATTCCCATTCTGAGCGAATTAAACGTCAGTCAGAGCGGACTGTTGCCTAATAGAGCCTGTCAAACAGCAGTCTGAGTCTAGAATAATATAAAAGGTCGAGGCCTGAAATAAATTGAATCTACCCTTCAAAAAAAGTAGCGATAAAAGCAGTACACAATTTTCTGAAAGGCTTTTTAAGTATGATTGAGCCGGGGTGTCTGGAATTTAGGATTATTGGCAGCAATGTTTCTATATATAGAAAAAAAAGAAGGGTTGGGCTTGACACTCCTGATGTCGTCTTTTTAGGGTTCCGTACCCAAAGGGTAAATACGGGACCCTATTACTGAGACTTCGCTGTCCGTCCGTCCGTCCGTCCGTCTGTCACCAGGCTGTATCTCAAGAACAAGTAACAAGCTAGACAGTTGAAATTTTCACAGATGATATATTTCTATTGCCGCTATAACAACAAATACTAAAAATAAATTAAAATTGATATTTAAGGGGGGCTCCCATACACCAAACTTGTTATAGATTATGGTACGGAACCCTTCATGCGCGGGTCGGACTCGCACTTGCCCAATTTTTTTATTTTTAATTTTGCATCGATAGCATTGATGTATACAATAGTTATTTGTGCAACAAGAGAGCAAAGTTGTTTTTTGTTATGAGTGCTGATTTTGAGTCCCGAGCAAGCGAAGGATTCTACGTTTGAATCACGAGCGTAGCGAGTGATTCTATGTTAGAATCCTGAGTGTAGCGAGGGACTCAACAGCACGAGATGCATAAAACTTTGCTCTCGTGTAGCACACACAACTTTTCACCTCATCAGCGAGAACATATTCGACATTTTGTGTTTTTTCTTCCAACGTATGTTTATAGTCTTTGTTGCTGATTTCAATAATATTATTAATCAGAAAATAGATAAGTGCTGCTTAAAAAGGAATAACAATATAATTTAATTGAAATTATAATCAACCAACCAACACGGTTATTGTCATTATTTGATCAAATTGGAAGATTTAGCAGATACATGACGTCTTTATTTATAAATACATTATTATATTACGAGATTTTGTTTATACATAGATTAATATTTTTACTCCTAAAACACCAAACAAAATGTATGCATGCAAAAGAAAATAATAATTACAATATGAACTCGATATTTTTTAAGGTACGTTTCGAATATGCATCTATGATAAATGGCGAAATTATAAATTATATTTTACAATAATATAATTTACAATAAGGTGAAAAATCTTTTTATATTTGAGAATTGATCAATTGTTTTATATAAAAGGCACAATCATTTTAATATTCGGTCGTTAAATAAAAATATAATAAAGAAAAAAAAATACGTTGCAATTAAAACTTTTTCGGGTGTTTTTAATGATTTTTTTGGTATAACGCGTAACCGAACTGTTCTAAATCGAGGTCGGATTCGAAAATCGAATTTCAAATTGATAACTTTCTATCCCTCTCTTTTATATACATATGAAAGAAAAAGAGTGCATCGAGATTCAAATGATTAGAATTTTATAATTAACTTTTGGCGGAAGAATGACAATTCGTGGTCAGATATTGAAAAAATTAAAAAGCTACTTTCTACTCACGCTCGAAACAAAATCGCATTTTGTTCCCTGTTATCTGACAGCAAAATCGCCATATGTTTGAGCTGGTGAGGTGAAAATGTATTATTCATTCTAGAAGGTGCCCTCAGTCAAAAAAGCATCTTATTAAATTTATTAAATTTCCACACATAGTCTCGAATCGAAAGGACATTGACGTAACAAACGTCGGGGTTATTAAATAAACACTTTTTAGGGTTCCGTACCCAAAAGGTAAAAACAACACCTATTACTAAGACTCCACTGTCCGTCGGTCAGTCACCAGGCTGTATCTCACTGATCTAGTTTTGTTGCCGTTATAACAACTATAAATATGTAAGTGGAGCTCCCATACAACAAACGTGATCGGTTGCGTTAAATTTGCACCTCATTTGTATGGGGCGCCATAAATAACCAGGTGTTAATTTAACTTATCCCGGCCAGTTAAGATGGGACGTTTTTGTACGGAACTCTCGGAGCGCGAGTCCGTATCGCACTTGCCGGTTTTTTTTATATTTTAAATTTATCGTCGATAGCATTGATGTGTAGCTAAAAATGTATCACTCATTCTAGAAGGTGTTCTCAGACAAAAAACGCCTTCTAGTATAGTTTAACTCTCTGATATCCTGATTTGCAGTTAACTACTGCTAAATTAGGTTAAACGCGCCTCGAGTACAGATAACAGCTCGTTGCTGTTGTAAGCTAATCTCGCTTGTTAACTACTTACTGTTTAGATAGTTTAGATGTTCGTTGTACTTTTGACGGTATCTTAATGGTAGTTGCATTCAAGCTACATACATTTTAAAGCTTCATTTTAATATAGGTAAATTGTACAAATTAAAAAAGTATCTAGTAGCAATTTTCTATGAGAAAGTCTAACAGGGCCATGCATTATTACGTCATAAACGGCTAGATGTATTTTGACGAATTTTGACGTAAGTATAGTTGGACAGCTGAAGATAGTTTGTAGCTATCTATATTTTTATATCAGCTGCGGATGTCCACTGCTGAATATAGGCCTCCACAATGTGCGATCCTGCGTAGACCGCGTCCGTCGACTTATCACGAGGTCTTCCTAGTCGGGGCCGGCTACCACGGACTTCGACACCTCTAGCACAACTGTGACACGCGACCCTTTTTGCGCATACAACCTCTCTTTCTTCGCAGTACTGTGAGAGAGTGACGGGCGAGGCTATGTCGCACGACAGGAGTCGCGAAATGTAGTTGTACTAGACGGGCAGGCTCAACATTTCCCTTTTTCAGCTACATGGCCGCCATTATAACCTCAAACGCGGAACTCAACGAACTATATTATATATAAATCAGTTTGTTTAATCATTGTATTAAGTGGTTTAAACTCCCCTGAAATTGTCAGGAGTCGCCCGACATGTTTTGAACTCGTATGGAGCTCTTCATCACGGACTGTTTCCCGTACAGTGGCGCGGTAACTTCGTCACAACATGTCCGGCCTTTCCTGTCAATTTCGCGTGAGTGTGGACCGCTTAATAAAATAATTAAATATGTCTCACAAAAGTTTTAATAAGTTTTATTAAGACTCGTAATAGCAAATAAATATCAAACAACTTCACACAAATCGATCTAGTCCCAAATTAAGCTCAAGAAGGCTTGTGTTATGGGTACTAGACGACGATATGCTTACTAATATAGATAAATATATACTTAAATACATAGGAACAACCATGACCCAAGCACAAATATTCGAGTTCATCACACAGTTGGAAAGGAAGAGCAAGGCGCGTAGGGTGCCCCGCAAGACTCTGAGTGGCACCGCCGAGCCGGTTGGTTCTGGTCTTCGGATTGCCACACCGAGTAAGGCGCTCTATGTGTCGCGCTTGCATCACTCCGCCGCCGTTGCTGACGATGTGGTGGAGTACGTCCGCCGGAAGACTGGCTTCTCGCTGAGGGTGCACCAGCTACAGTCCCGCCACTACGTGCACTTCAGCTCGTTTGTGGTGCGCGTACCGCGGCGCGGCCGCTGCAGGGCACCATCGCAAGTGCAGACTTCTGGCCGAAGGGTGTTGTGTTTCGGCAGTTCCGGGGCAATCTGCCGAATCCTGCACCAGATCAGACGACGCAACGGAGCCACGCTGTTACGTCGCCTAAATCAAATTAGATTTAAGTTTTTTTTTTGTAATGTAATTTTGTAGTTCCCAGTGCCTTGGTTTATTTACTGTTATGCTGTGTAACTAATTTAAAAAAAAAAATCACACAAATATTTGCCCTGGCCGGGATTCGAACCCAAATTGAATCAGACTCAGTACAGATGTTCAACGTATAGCAAACACGCTGTAATTCCGCCATCTATCATAATATTAGCAGATACCAAAGCAAACACGAGATTAGGATTATCGGTAATTATCACAAGCAGAATTGGCCAGATGTTGCCCCATTGTTTGGCTTGGGATGCTTACAGACTTAATATGTAATTCACACAACTTAATATGTAATTCAAATCTAATTTGAGAGATGAATAGCGATACGACGTTGTTTTATTTACTGCTTTAGTGTTAATGATATGAATTTATTATAGACCATCATGGGGACATAATAAGTACAAAAAAAACCTTCAATGAGCGAAATGTTTAAGAGACGAATTTTGGCATCTTTCGGACGTAGGCCTCGGGTATAGGGCTAAGTTTGACATTTCTTATACATGCGTTTATTTAAAAATATACTAGATTTTATATTTACATGAAAAGTTATCATTGTCATTTAGGGTGAAGCTAGATGAACGTAATTTGAGTCGCGTAATTTCGGAAGCGCCAGCCTGAGTGTGACGTGATCACGTGACATGATGTATGGCGCGACTGAAATTACGCTCGTCTGGATTCACCTTTAATGCAACTTGAATAGCAATGAGTGATAAAATTAGCAACACCATTAAACTATACGTACTTCTTATTATGTATGACGCGTTTTCAATTATAGTACTGTTGAATATTCAGTGATTTCCAAGCCGACTCAACCATTAGCACGTACTTAAAAACGATTATACAAGACTTTATTCAAACTCGTGTAAAGTATCATAAAATAAAGTAAAAACATAACACATAAAACTATTACTGTTTACCCCAATAGTTGACTGGTAATGCCTCGTGACATTAGTCCGCCATAGTGCAATAAACTTCAAATAATAAATTAAAACATTAAATTCATTTAAAATTGAATCGTTATTTTAATTGTCATTTCCACCACCCGTACGTAAATAAATTAATCCTCGCCAACTGAGCACTACTGAATCAGTCGGGCTCAGAGCAATTTGCAAGGCTTAGCGAATGCTGGCCGGGCAGCTGTGAATGCTGAGATACTTCACACATACCTATAGTTAAACTAAAGGACGGTGGTCTCTATTCTGATCTCTATAGTGATTTCTACTCCTTAAGAAGACCAATGACCATCCGCCCGAACAGAACAAAGCATGATAGTTAAATATGATGCTTTGACTATACTGGGCAATACTTAGTCAGTCGGGCGGAGAGCTATTTGCATGGCTCGGCAAGTGCAGGCCGGGTAGTAGTGAATGCTGTGATACATGCATACATATACTTTTAGGTAAACTAAAGGATGGTGATCTCATAGATAGTGATTCCTATTCTTTTATAAAACGCACAGTGATTGGACCTGCTACAAAATTCAACAATGATCAACCACCCGAACAGAAGAAAACATGAAAGTTAAATATGGTGCTTTGGCTACTGAGCACTACTTAATCAGTCGGGCTGAAAGTAATTTGCAAGGCTTAAGTTCCGGCCGGGCAGCTGTGAATACTGTGCTATTCTTTCATACAGACATGCAGTACTACTAAAGGGAAATGCACCAATAGAATAGAAGAAAACATGATAGTTAAATATAGTGCTTTGCTACTGAGCACTACATAATCACGCCGCCGGAATAGAAGAAAACATGATAGTTAAATATAGTGCTTTGCTACTGAGCACTACATAATCAGTCGGGCTCAGAGCAATTTGCAAGGCTTTGGTTGGGTTGCTGTAAATGCAATAATACTTCATAAAACAAGTACAAGTAAAGGAAGGTGGCATTATAAGTAGTGATTCGTATTGTTTTATAAGATGCGCAGATCCATTCTGCTGAATTTTGTAGCAAATCTATGCTACAAATTTCACCAATGATCAGCCGCCCGAACAGAAGAAAACATGATAGTTAAAATATAGTGATTTGACTACTGAGCAGTATTTAATATAAATAATGACACAAAAGTAAATTAAGAAAGAAAAATTGAATGCGATCCACTACAATCGAAGCGGGGTTTGAACCCGCGACCTGTGCGTTTCCGGCGCATTGCTCTCCCAACTGAGCTATCCGACCGCTACGTCAATCACACCAAATCTTTCATCCCTTAATTCTTTACGCCACTGGAGCGCCCTCTGCGTCATATATGTTTTTGAATGCTTATGCGCATTAAAAAAAAAAAAAAGATTCTATACAAATATTTAGAAACAGCGCCATCTCTCTCGCAGTGTTCACACTTGCTGTAAAGCAATGGGGATTGGGGATCGTGTGTGTAAAACGCAAATCCTAGGGTATGGCTAATGCGCATAAGCATTTCAAAAACATATATGACGCAGAGGGCGCTCCAGTGGCGTAAAGAATTAAGGGATGAAAGATTTGGTGTGATTGACGTAGTGGTCGGATAGCTCAGTTGGGAGAGCAATGCGCCGGAAACGCACAGGTCGCGGGTTCAAACCCCGCTTCGATTGTAGTAGATCGCATTCAATTTTTCTTTCTTAATTTACCTTTGTGTCATTATTTATAAAAATGACTGCCTTTATAGAAAAATAAATTGATAATTTAATAATGTACCCTTTCAACTCACTCAAAAAGACTATTTTGAATTTCATTTGAATTTCTAACACGATGTTTGTGATTCTCTGTGATGCATGTAACTTTTTTAAATGTTTAATATGTGTGCTTTTCTCTTGTTTATTTGGTTTTAATTTGAGTGTGCCATGTCTTAAATGTGATAATTAGAGGACCAAATTTAATATTTGGATTGTTTTTCTTACATCTTGCATTTTCCTCGCCCTAGTAAGGTGGAACGTTGTGTGTACCGCACGGCTGTAAAATTATTTGGCTTCTCGTGTCTTGAAAGCCTCGCTATACTCAGCTTTCATTTTCGACACTCGCGGCAGATAACAACTTTGCATAACAAATAACTATTGTTCTCTGAATATCGTTCAATCACTTAAGCTCAGATCAATTTGCCAGGCTTAGTGCGTCATCCGCCGGCCAGCTAGTGTGGTACTTAAGATATACAGCAACATAACTACTCTTATCGAATCACAGCGGCTCTAATCTTTATTTGGATCCCTAAATTTTTTTTAAATTGCCCGTACACCGCTGCGGCAACCTCGTCACCGTGAACCGCTTAATACAATAATTTATTTATTTATCAAAGTATACAAGTTAAGTGTATACTTCTTCTTCTTCTCAAAAAAACCTTCAATGAGCGAAATGTTTAAAAGACGAATTTTGGCATCTTTCGGACGTAGGCCTCGGGTATAGGGCTAAGTTTGACATTTCTTATACATGCGATTATACATGCGTTTATTTAACAGTATGCTAGATTTTACATTGACATGAAAAGTTATCATTGTCATTTAGGGTGAAGCCAGACGAACGTAATTTGAGTCGCGTAATTTCGGGAGCGCCAGCCTTAGTGTGACGTGATCACGTGACATGATGTATAGCGCGACTGAAATTACGCGAATCGAATATATACTATAAAAGTTAAGTGTATACAGTTCCTTGCAAAACTATTTGCACGGTTTGTCTGTAGGTGCGGGTCTACAATAATTAAAACTTAGGTTATTGATAAACACTCTAACTGTCTTGGTGAATAAAATAATGAATTATCCTGATGAAATTACAATTCAATAATACGATAGAGTTATGCATATATTTTTTTGTTGAAATTTTGCTTTTATTTGGGACATACATTCCCATTTTTTTAAGAACTAGATTATAAACTAAGTAATTAACATGTTATCCCGCTGTTTGCGTTGTATATAAATAAAATAATTTAGTGTCTACAGAGAACTTAATCAACGCTCAAAGGTATTCTAGACTTTGAGATGTAAATAGCTCCTCGTGGTCATAGTGATACGTTATATAAAGGAAATAGCAGCTTTGTCTCGGAATCTAAGTTACGTAGAAACTCATGGCATAAATTATTATAACAAAACGGGACGTAATCGTATTAAAAAATATATTTAATTACCTTGATATTCCAGACGTAAAGTTACGTCCACGGTCTCGAAGGTACTGACTCCCAGTCACATAACATCACGTCAGAAATGTCGAGGTAATTCAATAAACGCTGTTTTGAACGCGATTAAACAGTCCCGGTTTGTTAAAGTAATGTGTGAAAATCGTTGTAAGATGATGAATCTTGATGATGTGCATTGTCTGTGCCGAAGCGCTACACGGATTCTTAATTACATGAAATGTTTGTCGGGCTGATACTTCGTTTGGCTGAATATGTATCTAGTTCAATTAAAGAGATTGTGATGAATGTTTCACAGTAGGTAGATACAGTCAATGATGAAGAACTCGACACAGCTTGACCGAAAGGCAGGTGACCTTCAAGATGAAGAAATTGTTACTTGAAGAAGTAACAAACAGTGTGTACCACCCCCAAATTTCCGCTTTTATAATATTAGTGGGATACTTAGTTTAGTGATCACCTCCTGCACAATAATGCAAAAATGTCGCCTGCATCGATAAGGTTCCGTTTCATTTCAAATAACAACGGATATACTGACTTAATGGATTGAACTAAAGGCAGCTGTGTCCCGGTTAATAGTGCCACGTAGTGTCGGCGAATCTATTAAAGTACCTATTATGGGGTTTTTGAAGCGTATTTTCTGAATTCGACTCATTTAGTACACTGGTAGTACTGTAATTTTATTATATACTTTGATACCCATTACCAAAAACATTGCTGCTGTCTACATAAAACTGAAAAACGATTGCATTAAGTTGTGCAATTACGCTGGGGCTAAATGTGATGATTCTTTCGAAGTAACTTGTTTTTTATACATTTACTTTATTATATCTTGTCTGTGTTTTTTCTTTCTTGCATTTTCTCAGTATTTTTTTTGTGAAATATCGAGAACTTTGTAAAATTTACTGCCTCATGAGGCCTTTATCGCCAATATTACGGTATTTTATGATCTCCTTTGATTGTTGATACTCGAGCTGCATTTAATGGCATCGAGAAATGTATAATTGGAGGAAATAGTGCCCATCGCTAGAATCCAGAGTAGTGTTGTAGCCTTGAAGCTTAAATTCACAACACTAATCCAGAGTATACCCAATCTCATGTAAAAGTACCTCATTTTGGAGTAGTCGTTAATATTGAGCAAGACATCGCTCTTTTTACGTGAGATTAGGCAGCGATATTTCCAACAGATTTCATTTGAAAAGCCTTTGGCCCGATTTGATTGTATTTGGCAGTTTAAGTTTATCTAGTAGTTTCCGCTAACAATTCTTTATCTGTTGTGCTTTAGTTTCTTGTAAATATTTCTATTGACGGCTCGCAAACAATAACATCGCGTCCATTAGACACCCGACACCAGCGATTCCGCTCCATTTACTGAGACTGATGACGTCATTTTCACTTAAGGTGTCCGTTACGGCCATTTAAAAGTATTTGATGATATTCGTTTAGGGACGGGTTGTACCAAATTGTGTACATTTTGGGGGCAATGTCGGCAATCGCCGAATAATTGGACGCTGGTTACAGTTTTTTTACAGACTGCTGGAAACTGGAATCCTTGAGGGTAACTTTTTTCAGTCAGTGGAAGACTCAGTGGGCTAGTAGTAGGTGATGCTATGTTGTGTATGTGTATTATTTAGTATGCAATTTGACATATGCCTGTCGTAAAATTGTTAGCTACTTTTGATACCATATTTTAATATCAACGTACAAATGTCGAGGTACCATTGCTTAAGCGTTCATGTGAAATATAACGCCACGTTTAATTATAAAGTCGAAAAGAAAACTCAACTGACTTCGTAAAATAAGATTGCGTTAATCTGTTTGTATAAAGTTCTCAGTGAAATGAACCAACTTAAAGAAGAAATGAAGCTGTAACTGATTATACTAATTTCACAAGTATAGCAAGCCTAGGTATTAATTATCATTTCATTCGACATTTATTATCATTTTAATATTCACACAGGGAACTTGACTGAGAATTTAGCAATTAAAATTAACACGAGCCTGAATATTATGAATGTCTATAATAAAGTGAAGTGCTTCCCATTTAATTTTATTTGCTCCTCCTGAATGCCAAAAGCATTTATTGGTTTTTCGGCAAAGATAAAATATGTTTCATTATTTTAACCCGTACCTTTATTTATTGAAATACAAAAATTACGTCGTCTTCCTGTCGGTTTAAAATATTTTTACACTGAATTAGATACGAGTAGATAGATAGAATACCTACTCTTTATTGCAAACCTCTACCAAAAGAAATAAAAACACAGAAAAACTTGAAATTAATATTAGCGGTAGACAACAAACGCTCTTATTGCTAAAGAGCAGTCTCCTCCAGACAAGCTTTGGGTAGCGGACATTTTAAATGAACGTCAGAAATGTATAGGTGATGAAAAAAATAACAGTAAAATTAACCAGTTTTGTCTGAAGATTACAGTGACTTTTCTATACCAAACGAATAAAAAGTACATAGTACACCCACCCAATAAAAGAGCAAAGTTCAGATCTGCATTGATCGGGAATATTGAATAGCTATTCAAGGATATCTTAAAATAAAGGCGCTTCTTTACACGGAAGTTCACATGTTAAGTAGCAATTTAGTTTTAAGCATCACATTTGGGGGTGGAGACTCTGGGAGAAAAGGAGTCAAGGAGTCTTTGAAGAGAAAAAAAAATATCTTATCATTTATTTATATGTATTGGTCATAACATTATCATAGTTGTTGTAATATGTGGAGTAAACGCGTGACTAGAGGGCTGGATCATATCTGGCACAGACAAAGTATTACTATACAACATGGCAATGCTGTGGCAAGTTATCACTAACTCTTAATGCAGCTTGAATAGTAAACATCGAAAAATATAGGCCTAAGTATAGGTAAATAACATCACTTCTTCGTCTATATGTCTCTCCGTGATATCAATCAAATGGCTTTATGTCAATGCTAATCAAAATTTTAACTATGTCCAAATCATTCATCATATGATCATTTGTGTCTCCAGTCAGTGAGACTATTATAATTTATGGGCCTTATCACACTTGAGATTTGCGAGTGAGTTTTCTATATGAATAAGGATCACGGCGAACTCATACAAAATTCGCTCGCAAATCGCAAGTGTAATAAGGCCCTATAAAGCAATGCTCAAAATCAAATCTCGAACTTTTAAATCGCAGGCGACTTCAGTGAGGTAGCACGCAAGGTAGCGTAGCGGACTAACAAATTTATAAATAAATACTATCTATAGTACTTTGGCATCCTTCAGGCTATTTTAATTTCCACGTTGGTAGGTGTGATCTATATTGAAGATGACAGTGCAAACGTTTCGTGTAAGGCTTCTTTGACCTTCGCCTCAGCTTATGTAACCTAAGGTTGTAGTCTTAAATAAAGCGGCATACACTCATGTTGAGTATTTTTGTTGTGATATCAATAAAAAAGTGAAAAGGACCGGAATGACTCAATATAGAATTAAAACAAAATCTGTTTTAATACACATGCAATATTATAATAATAATAAATATTGTTTTATTTCGAATAACTTTTACATACTTACTCATGGTTATGGTTAGTTTACCCATTGTTTTTTTTTCAAAGCTCTATGTGGAAGTTTTTTTAAGTAATAAAATGTCTTGATCGCCATTACAATTCCCATATTATTACATTAACAAAGCCAGAAAATCGTTTGAGAGGTTCTTAGCGATAAAAACAAACCCAACAAAAAACAATTTATCTAAAAAGGTAATTTTTAGCCATTGTTAAGTTATTGTATTGCAATATAGGCAGGCAGGTAGGTTGTCAATACGTAATTTTCCTAAAATATGAGACATTATTTTATTAATTACATTATCCAGTATGTAGTACTGAAAGGTACATCAATATAATGTTCACTTCTTCTGTAAAGCTAAGAATTTCAAATATCCTCAGAACTTCATCAACAACTGTACCGAAATCAATATCATGATAAATTACCCGCGCAAAATCAATCAATCAGTCTGTCCGTGGTTCACACGCTAGTCATCAATCACATAATAAATCATAAATCAATTTATACAAATACATACTAAACAATCGTAGTTTAGAGTTTTATTAGGGCGGTGAGCGGTATAAAGTTTATTCGCGTACAGGTGGTTGGTGTTATAATGAAGGCAAATTGGTTGTTTGACTGTTTATGATGCATTAGGAATATTTCTAAACCCAACATTTTGTTTTAAAGCCTTTTTAATGTAGATAAATTGACAGAACATTTTTATTGCTATATATAGATACACAATTATTTTTTTTATTCAAATCGAGAAAATATGTAGTCATCCCTTCCGACATTCATATGTACTGGATTGCCGATCCAACGTCTTAATACTATGATTTTCGTCTCGTTCATTAGTTTAGTTACTAAAAATGGGTTGTCTTTTGTACCTATATTTACATGGAGTTTTATAGTTTGCAGTGCCTTTGATTACAGTAATTTTAATAATAAATAACTAAATGCAGGCCGTTTTGTAGCCGATGTAGAAGCCGCGGATAACGTTACGAATTTTTATTTTACTAATATTTTGAGGTTACTTTTCTGTCATACAGGTAGGTAACATTTATATTTATGAAACTCCCTTTAAACAATGAAACCCCTTTGTCAGCGCCACAATTGCGCCGGGTTGTCAAGTCACACGAAACTTTGATGACGTCACAGTTCAGAAGTAAACAATAGACTAACATTAGGTCGACTTTATGATTGATGGACATAATGGAGTACTTCGGTACGTGTACGGTACTGCTGCTATAGTTGTACATATAGTTTGAACTTTAATCAAGTTTGATGTCTTAATTTGCATAGTTACACTGAAGCTGTATACTTCGCGATTTTTTTCAAAATGGCTGAGGTTTGTATTGTTATCGAACTAACTTAGATACTTTCTTGAGAATCGGTTGAGAAATGTGGCCTTTAGGTAAGAATAGTCGGAAATCCGATCATCTAAACAGTCGGAAATCCCAACATCCGGACAGTTAGTAATATGGTACCTTTCGCTTGGTTGTCCAAATATATGCCTTTAGGCATTAAGTCCACCTATTGTACGTTTTAGAGTTCCGTACCCTAACGGGACCCGAAGCCTCCGCTATCTGTCTGTCCGTCGGTCACAGTTCCAACCGTAATTAAATAGGTAAAGACTTGAAATGTTAGGGCCTTATCACACTTGCGAGTTGTGAGCGTGTTTTATATAATATATCAATCACAGCGAACTCGCTACGTGATACCCTTCGTACAAAATTCGCTCGCAACTCGCAAGTCTGATAAGGTCCTTAGCATGATGTGGCCGCTATAACAAAAAGTACTGAAAAAAAGGCATATAACAAACTTGTTTTTTTAGGGTCTATATTGACGCCTAGAATCATTTTTCGTCGAATGTTTCATTTTGCCCGAAAACAATTTCGTAAAAAGCATGTTTCTTTGCAACCGTAAACTATTTGAGATTGTTATGAAACAAACCTAACCTAACCTTAAAAAGATGATATTTGCAAGAATTATGAAAATGTATGACAACAGAGGAATAAAAATTATGCAAAACGATTTTTCGGTGAAGTGAAATATTCGACGAAATAAGTTTCTAAGGAAACAAAGGGCTCCCGTTTTTTACGGTTTTCTACTTATTTTTAACGGTTGAACGGTAACTTGAACTTTGCATAGAGTATTATGGCAACTACCTATAACAACAAGTACTAGAAATAAAAAAGTTACAAAAAAAAAACCATAATGGTACGGAACCATTCGTGCGCGAGTCCGACTCGAGCATTACCAGTTTTTGTATTCTGAAATAAAGAATAAATAAATAAATAAATAGTCTTTATTCATACTCGGCTTGAAGAAGAAGTATGCAGGTATAGTACGACTAGAAAGTGTACAAATTAAAAAGTCGCAATACTGTAGTGTCGTCCCTTTTTCTTAGATTGATTAAAAACGGACGGCACTACACTACACAGTAATGCCACTTTTTCATTATATACTTTCTTGCCGAACAGTATGTATTGTATTGTATGTATGGTATTACAGCAGTTAGAATCGCTGTATGAAAGACCACAGCCTGACATATTTCTAGTGTTACACGTACTTAGTTCTATTGAACGTAACGACATTTTCTGAAAACACATTAACCTTTTACGTGTCAGGTGTGCTACAGATGTCTACGGACCTTGGTTTCCTATTACCAATAACACAAATTATTAGAAGTATCACAAAATTATAATTAATATCATAAATATTAACACTTTCACGGACGGCGCAAGACGTAAATTAAGACCCTGGTGGACGATGACTTTTCTCTCGAAAAACTCCCACTACGTCTATATAATAATTTTTATATATGTTAGTTGCATGATTGTAAGATGGCGTTAGTAGTATAATATGTGTAATATGGCCGGGTGCACGACGTGAGCGCCGCCTAGCGTTCGCAACTTTGGCGGAGCTGTCAAAAGTGTTAAGTAATGGACGCAACAAAATAAACGTAAATAATTGAAAATATTGATTGTAGAGCACCTAACAAGTGCAAAATCTGTTTGTTTTTAATGTGAAACACATTTGGTTCCTAGCTTTATTGAAGAAAGTAATTATTATAAACGTGTTTAGTATTATTATGTCAATTGACTTCTTTGTTGTTTCCTTACAAATTAAAGGAAAAAAATAATGTTTTATTATGTTTGTTTCCAGATAATTGAAAAATTACTACTATTTTCAAAACTGGCTTCCAAAGCATCGGTCAGAACATAAGGTTTCAGCCTCAAACCGAGAGTAAAGGGAAGCTGTTCGTTTTGGCACATTAATAATAATGTAGGAATAATACCGTGTATCGGAACGCAGCGAGCGACAGAGATAGGTAGTGTGCGTAGGAAAGGGACGGGAGAGGAATGGCGGTTAACCACGAACCTGTGCTGTGTGTTGTTGTGACGATTAATTTAAATAAAATACTTAAAAGTGGCAATCTGTGTTTCCCTTCTTTGTCAATATCCCACATTTTGGGGGCTCGTCCGGGATTTGACAAAGTTAGGAGGAAAAACAAGCTACTTTTATGAAACGACGTGTGAAGACTAACCTAATCTCGAAGGCCAGCTCGCCGGAAAAGTGGTCCGAGTGTGCGCGGCGGCTTTCTAGTAGTTTCGGGAAGAACGGCAGTGACGACGAAAACGACGGTGAAAGTGATTACTACGACGAAGACGACGACGACGTTATGGCGGAAAAGCAATCACAATCACTTAACCTTTTACTCCTCGACGACGCTATCCCGAAGTTCACCGGCACAGACAAAACCTACTCTGCATCAAAATGGGCACAAGACGTAGACGACAACGCCGAAATTTTTGGCCTCACACCGCAACAAAAGCTGTTGATAGCCAGACGCTGTTTAACTGGTACGGCGGCCATGTGGTTACGAACGGAGAAGCCATTTAAAACATATGACGATCTGAAGACCGCTATACTCAAAGAATTTCCAGATACGGCGAATACGAAGGAAATACACGAATTAATGGCACGAAGAAAGAAACGTAAGGACGAGACATGTTACACGTATATGCTAGAAATGAAAGAACTAGGCAAAAGGGGAAAACTTGCCGACTACGTTGCTATTCAATACATCATTGATGGTATCGTCGATCACGAAGCTAACAAAACCCTACTTTACGGCGCCTCCACATACTCCGAGCTCAAAGAAAAGTTCAAGTTGTACGAGACTTATAAGAATAATCTAAGAAAAAATCATAGTGAAAAGACGAGATACGACGCACAATCTCATCACGCATCCAATATTTCTAGTCGTGAGCGGCAGTATACGACGAAGCGCTGCTATAACTGTGGAGAAATAAACCATGTTTCATCTGCATGTCCGAAACAAGAGCGAAAATGTTTCAACTGTAACAATTTCGGCCATATTTCGATGGAATGCCCTGAAAAGAAAACGACGGTTACGACGGGATCGGCATCTCGAAGCATCGCAAAATCATCGGGCATCAATCGGAATATACCGGTTCCATCCGGTTCCGGCAAACATGGATCCGGCGTTCCCGGCAAGCAAGCTTTTTTTAACACGAGACACGACGGCGGCGCCACCAGCGACGATGTTCAGAGCGAGAGCGAACTTCACGACGGAGTTTTCTTCGCGTCGAGCGACGTGAACAGCGCGATGAATGCAACCTGCGAGATTGGCACTACTGCACGGAGTTCGAGCGCACCGATTGGTTCCAGCGGCAAGATGGCGTCCGAAATGAACGATGGCGGCGGCGCTGGCATCGGCCTTGCGTCAAATGACACTGACTTCACTGCGTATGCGTTATCAAAACGTAAACATCAGGATAACGGCAACAAGAAGTTTAAACCTGTGAAATTAGTTAAGATGTGCAACAAAACGACGGACGGACTAATTGATTCGGGCAGTGACGTTAATCTAGTGTCAAACGAGTTCAGCGACGAGTTCGATACGCGGCAGTCCAACAAAAACACGGACATTACGTTATGCGGCTTAGGCGGAGCTAAAGTTAAATCTATTGGGACAATAACGACTTCAGTGTTGATTGACGAACGTATTTACGACGAGGTATTGTTTTATGTTGTGCCTAAAAGCTGTATGCCTTTTAAAGTTATTCTCGGAAATGACTTCTTAAAGAATGTGACAATGTTTATGAGTGGAACGACTGTGAGGTTACGACCGAGAGATGATGAATGGTTGGATTGTATGTTAGGCGAGTATGACGGAATGTGTGTGCCTTCCACAGATCACATCAAGGATCCGTTGGTACGAGAGGAGGTGCAGCAGCTGGTCGAGACGTACAAACCTAACCAAGTGAAGGAAGCCCCGATACAAATGAAGATTATTGTGAAGGATGACGTCCCGGTCACGCAACGTCCACGAAGAATATCCCTCAAGGAACAACTAGAGGTGGAACAACAGGTAGCTGAGTGGTTGGACAAAGGAATTATACGAGTGAGTAATTCAGAATATGCAAGTCCTTTAGTTCTAGTGCGCAAAAAAGATGGTTCACTACGAGTATGCATAGACTATAGGAATTTGAACAAAAAGATAGTGAAAGATGTTTTTCCTTTGCCACTAATTGATGACTGTATTGATAGATTGTGCAATGCCAAGATTTTTAGTGTCATTCACCTCAAGAATGGATTTTTCCATGTCAAAGTAAGTGAGGAATCTGTCAAATATACCTCATTTGTCACACATAACGGGCAATTCGAATTTTTAAAAGCGCCTATGGGTCTCTCAATTTGTCCTAATCTGTTTATGAGATTCATAACGATTATATTCCGAGAACTGATATCAGATGGCTCTATCATAATATTTATTGATGATATATTGATTCCAGCGAACGATGAACAAGACGGACTCACCAAACTGAAGAAAGTGTTGACAATCGCCTCCGAGTATGGACTAGAAATCAATTGGAAAAAGGCTCACCTGATTACTTCAAATGTTGAGTACCTTGGCCATGTCATCCGAGATGGAGTAGTGACGCCAGCACCAGCTAAGACCGAGGCAGTCGAGAGATTCCCAGAGCCAAAAACTATGAAGCAGCTTCAAAGCTTTATCGGACTGTGCTCGTATTTCAGAAAATTCATCTTTAATTTTGCAACGATTGCACGTCCGCTGACAGACTTAATGAAGAAGGATGTAAATTTCATATTTAACGATGAACAACGAAGAGCTTTCAAAACGCTAAAAGAGAAATTAACTTCAAAACCAGTTCTAAAGATATATGAACCACAAGCTGAAACTGAACTGCATACCGACGCTTCACAAATTGCTTACTCAGCAATATTAATGCAGAAGGGTGATGACGGAGAATTCCACCCAGTATACTACATGAGCAGGAAGACGTCAGATGCTGAAAGCAGATATACTAGCTACGAGTTGGAAGCATTAGCTGTGATCGAAGGAGTAAAGAAATTTCGCCATTATCTGCATGGTAAGAAATTCACCATAATTACTGACTGCAAAGCGTTCCAGCTAACATTAAATAAGAAAGACCTAGCTATGTCTACAAGAGTGGCACGATGGGTAATGTTACTCCAGGACTATGACTACGAAGTGAAACACCGAGAAGGGTCTAAGATGAGACACGCAGATGCGTTAAGCCGAAATCCATCTTGCATGAATACTATGCTCATAACATCAAGCCTACACGACGATATACGACGCGCTCAAGAAACTGATGACGGATTGAAAGCAATCATAGAGATACTCAAGAATGGACCTTATAAGGACTTTAATTTAAATCAAGGATTATTGTACAAAGGACCTGACCAATGTTTAATCATTCCTCAGAAGATGGAAATGGAAATAATTAGAAGACCACATGAGAACGGCCATTTTGGTAAAAAGAAGACTATGGAGTTGGTGAGCAAAGATTTTTATATAGACAGTCTAGCGAAGAAAGTCGATGAATACATAGCAACTTGCGTACCGTGCCTGCTAGCGAACAGGAAACTTGGGAAACAGGAAGGTTTTCTGCAGCCCATAGAGAAAGGGGACACGCCACTGCATACACTCCATTTAGACCACGTTGGACCATTGACCGCTACACAGAAACAGTACAATTATATCCTGACAATGATTGACGCATTTACGAAGTTCGTGTGGTTATTTCCAACGAAAACGACATCTACAAGAGAAGCACTGAATAAACTGGAAATCCATCAGCAAACTTTTGGTAACCCGGAGAGGATCATCACAGACAGAGGTACTGCTTTCACGAGTAATGATTTCACACAATATTGTGCAGATGAAGGAATCCAACTTTTACATATCACCACAGGGATACCAAGAGGCAACGGCCAAGTAGAAAGAATTCATAGAACTATAATACCAGTTTTAACGAAGCTATGTTTAGAAAATTCAACACTTTGGTACAGACACGTCGGAAGAGTACAGAAAGCTCTTAATAGCACATTTCAACGCAGTGTAAACACGACACCATTTGAGCTTCTAATTGGAAAGAAAATGAAAATGAAAGAAGATATGGAGATCATTCAACTATTACAACAAGAAGAAAGAGACAGTTATATTCAAAATAGAGATGAGCTTAGAGAACAAGCTAAACAGCAGATCCTGCAAGTACAGGAAGAGAACATACGTACATACAACAAGAAGCGCAAAGATAGCAGAAAGTATACAGAAGGAGACCTAGTAGCAATACAGCGTACCCAATTCGGCCCTGGTTTGAAATTGAAGCCCAAGTACTTAGGACCTTATGTAGTTACTAAGGTAAAGAGAAATGACCGATATGATGTCGAAAAAGTAGGCGACTACACTGATGGCCCGAAGAAGACAAGCACCGCGGCTGACCATATGAAGCTGTGGCCAGACACGAATTAGGTAATTGTTATTTTGTTAATTTTTTTTTTATGATTGTTGTGTATGGGTGAATGTTGAATGGGTGGTGAAGTATGAATGTTTGCAATTCAGTGTTCTGCGTTCATGAATATTGCCACATTCTTATTACAAGAGGTAACTATAACTGTATTTTATGTTGATGTTTTTAATGTTAAAGGTTCTTTGTGTCTAGAAATAAATTTTCACTATAGATCTGATAATATGGTGCTACGTAGAATTGTAGATCAGTTGATAAAGAAGTTCCTTGACCATTACTTTATTTGTTGCGTTGATTTTTTTTTTAAAAGATGTATGTGAAGATGTTATTTAGTAACAAAGTAAAAATGTTACATGTTTTCATTTTATGTGGTACATAAAGGTACTTACCATTAAGTTAAATGTTTTTCTCATACTGTGTTCATTGCCATGTTTCATGTACTTACCCAGTAAGTGTTAACTGAAATTTAAGACTGCTTTTCTATTGATGTATATGTTTAAGTAGATACTGCTACCTTGCAGTGTAACGAGGATTTTGTTTATTGTTATATTTTTGTGTTCACAATTTGTTTTTAAGAGTTCCTATAATGAGTATTTTTAACTGTAACCATGTTTTGAGACCTTATGTCTGATGAATAAAATTGAATATTGTTTACTTATGTCAATGTAATTCTGTTTTAACGATGGGTGCCTGGGGGCAGTCACATGTTCAGGACGGCCGAACCTGTAGGAATAATACCGTGTATCGGAACGCAGCGAGCGACAGAGATAGGTAGTGTGCGTAGGAAAGGGACGGGAGAGGAATGGCGGTTAACCACGAACCTGTGCTGTGTGTTGTTGTGACGATTAATTTAAATAAAATACTTAAAAGTGGCAATCTGTGTTTCCCTTCTTTGTCAATATCCCACAATAATAAACGAATAACAACAGTAACATTTACAAATTATAAGTAATTCTACATTTCATATTTTTAAAACATTGTAATCATTCTGTTATAATATTATTATTGCAGTAAATTGATAAAAATGTTCAGTTTAATAAAAACACTTACTTTATTTTCTGATCTTGTTTCCAACTCGGTGTAGGAAAGCATAACATTTGCAATTGCTGTTTCGTCCTGTAATTGCAGTTTACCACACAACACCTATCGTGACCCATTTTATTTCAGTTTATTATTTTATACCTAGTAGAAAACGTAAGGATTATAACTGAAAAGTATGACGTTTGACAGAAACAGAGAGGCCAAAGTTACCACTTTTGGCCACATCAAGCGCTGCGATCATTTTCGCTTTCCCTACGCGACCTCTGCACCCGGCCAATATTGAAGTGAAACTTCTAATGCGACTTCCAACATGGTTGCGTTAAACGTTTAACGTTTAACGCTACCGTGGAGGGGGTAGGAAAGCACCGTTGCGTTAAACGTTCAACGCAACAATCCCAAGGACAATGCGACGGATTAAAGTTATGTCAAGTTACGTCTCTTGTGAATATCAATTGATTGTTAGGTTTTCTTTTTTGAAATTACAATTTCTACCCCTTCCTATTTTCATTTCCACATTACGAAGTTTCACTTCTTCCGCGCGGAGGGCCTCCACGCACTATATTTGTACGGTAGGTGCGTTTCTGAGTGTGTTTATGTGTATGTTTGTAACTTCTTCACGCTCAAATGAACCAATTTTGAGAAATTTTGGTATGAAGGTAGTTGACACCCTGGATTAACACTTAGGCTACGTTTATCCCGAAAAAATTTAATGTTCCCGTGGGATAAGCGGGTAACACCGCACGGCGCAGCTAATGTTAGATAGTTCCTGAAGATGAACCCCAGACGAGTTCGAAACATGTCGGGCCGTTCCTGAATCCTGACAAAACTTCTACTGAAACCATTTTGTTAGCATATTATTATAAGTGATATTATAAGTAAATATAACTGTAATGATACTGCCTCGTGTCTCATTTTATCAGGACACGAAATTTTCTTAAAGGTCAAGGTCGGCCGAAGTTTTCGCTTTTTCCGAAATCAATAAAATTCGCGCCAAGGAATGAGAATTTAAATAGATACTGTCTCGTTCAAATGAGATTTTATACTGAAATGGATATATTTTGATAAGAAAATGACTGCCTCTCGACAATTCGGAAAGTCCTTGGTTTTGTAATTATATGAAAAACGATTAAGGCATTCGAGTTATGTTTGAGTATTTCCCGAAATCTAGGAATACTTAAATTAGTATGACGTAATTAGATGCGATCAGGAAAGCGCAGCTTGGGACGGCGTTCGACTAGGTGATGACCTCGTTAGGGTCCCAGAGAGTCGATGGATGCTGTCCGCACAGGATCGCATCTTGTGGCGAGCAATGGGGGAGGCATCAACACGCTAGAGAATCCAGAGGTACTAGGCTCGATTCCCGGTCCCTTCCGCCAGGTCACGGATAGTACAGCTGCCGGCAAACTTTTAGACCATAACCTTGACTGCGCAGTAGCCGATTTACGTACAAATGTATAAGCGCAGATCCGCCATTTTGTTCTAAAAGTTTGCCGGCAACTATATCTACGAATATACACTGCCAAGGATTGCTTCTGTTGGATGGATTTTCCATGTTCATAATCATAACAAGCAAGAAATTAGCGTGGTGAAAAATTAAATTTCCATGGAAATGTTATTAATCTAAGCTTCCATTCTCCTGGTTTAGCCGATGTCACATTACAAAGTGTTAAATATGATGTGACAGATACGTCCAAGAAATCTTTCATGACGCGTTTGCCGTGTTTTGTTATTCAGTTTAGATTTTTTTATTAAAATGTCTATGAAATAAATAATATGCTATTTAAGTATGTTGTTTTTTTTTGTATTGGCTATTTTGATAATAATGCGAAAGCCTTTTTAAATTTATTATTATTAATTTAAATTAATTACTTAACATTGATTTGGAGAATCTATCATCCCCTTTACATGTACCAATTATATTCAACTGGTATAACTATACCATAAATATAAATTATTGTTTTAAGTATGATTTACGGAAAAATTACCTACCGTTGAGTTTCTTTCGGCTTTCTTCTCAACAGAGGTCTCCTTTTTGGAAATGTTTGGGAAAAGATTTACAATCTGACTTGTAAAAGTGCCCTTGTGGCCTACTTACTGAGTAAATTAAGTATTTGATTTTATTTCATTTCATTTCATGTAGAGGTCTGATTAAGTAGGTGACGCTGCTATCACATTTTTTTAATATTTTATAAAATAGTCGGTATAATCAAATAAAAATAGCAGTTTAGGGGTTCTGCTATAATAAATTAATGAAATTAGTTTAAAGCTGATATGAAAATTTTATGTGTTGTCAATTGCGCTTGCTCAAAGTGACATCTATTCCCTGCAATTTTCCCCAACCCATTAATAAGAGAAACCTAAACCAGGAAAATACCTAAACGAAAGTGCCGTAACGACCTACCTTTCCAAAGGGTCTTGCTTAATTTGTTTACACTATCCCAGAACTGGGTCAAACCGTACTAGGGAACATGTGCCTTGTAATTACTGGAGTAACGTTGCATTTTCTTTGTCCGCAGAACGAGTCACTCCACGCAGCTGTGACGTCATTAACGAAGAACCAAGCAGAGCACTACGACAGATACAACTGCCTGTATGTATATACAATTACTATTATTAAGGGTTCGTCTCCATTAAACCGGAGCGGAGCCGAGACTTGCGGAATCGATCAATCGCTTGAGGTAAATCTGAATCTCGGCTCCGCTTTTGTGATTAGTCGATTCCATACGTCTCCGCTCTTCTCCGCTTCAGTGAAACCGCACCCTTAGGCTGTCTGTACACAGAAGCGTAGCGGATACATGTAAAATGTACCAATCACTTTTCTCAGATTGAAATGCTCTCCTTTCGAGCTTCATAAAGCCGCAGCTTCATTGATTTATTTCCTCCGCTCCGTTCCAGTGGAGAGGCAGCCTTAGAGTGCGTCTTCACTCAACCAGAGCGAAGTATATAGAAAACTACCGGGAGTCTCAGACATATTAAAATACTTAAACGTCAAACTCACGTCGTAGCAGTCGAATAACGCTGGACATGTTTGGAATCGGTACGCGATTCATCATCAGGAGAGACGATCAGTCGCGGCGGCGGCCAACCGAACACTGAGGGCACGAATTAAGTGAACGGCAGAGATTTAAGTTAAAAAAAATCTTTATTTCAACTAACAGAGTAACAGTACAGTTTTACAATCAAAAGTATTCTAATCTTAAAATTAATTAATATTACTATTTATAGCTAATTTCTGCATCTTCAGCATTGACGCATGTCCCAGAAAGGTGTTTACTGCGTTGATGCTGATATGCGATAATTATCGCTGACGCGAGAGGATTTGGGCGTTGCAGCACCCTTAACTCCTCCCTCCTCAAGAGAGAAGTTATCTGAAGGTGACACAGTTGGCTTCAGATAATTTCGTCTGAAAAATATAGAATGTAGCTTATGGGAGATATATGTTAATGCTATAATAAGTGCTGCGACGTATAACGCAATGGTCCACACACTGACTCTATAGCTAATGACATAGCTTTCACTATCATCACTATCACTATTGTACTTGACGCTGTTGAGGATGTCCTTTACATCGCTGAAGTCCACGCCTCGAAGATCTACCTCGTTCTCGTTCCTCTGGATCTGAAGCTGCGGTTCTGGTAATATTACAGACGGTAATGTATAGCTGGTTGTTGTAGTATTGCTCGTTGCCTTTATGGTTATATCATCAATTTGGGTTTCGCAGTATTTGGTTGGTGTCAGTATGAATGTTCCCTCTAGGTTGTGTTTGGAGACTTCATCTCCGCAGGTTTCGGTTATCACTGCTCTTCTTCTGGTGTAGAGGAGCCAGTGGTCAGATGTAATTTTCTGGATAATTGTATCTTCAGTTTTGATTGTCTGCTGGTTACATTTTGTGAGGCTATCTTTAAGTAGCATCAGTTGTTCTATACAGGTTGCTGTTGGATGCTGCACGACGTCATCATCAGTGCAGAGGTATTTGTCTTCCTCTATTTCCTCGCAATATCTAGCTACAGGTTTGAATTGCAATCTATTCATCATGAGGAATGGATATTTGGGAATTATTGTGAATGTTTTATCGGTTTCAGGTTTATATATTGGAATAGGGATAATTTTGTAATAAATATATGTGTTCTTTTCAATAAGTGGGATATCTAATACAAAAGTTAAGCGATTATTACTAATAAATGATTTTAATTCTATACTACGTTCTATCTTAACTAAATTTTCTTTTGAAACTGGATAAACTACAGTAGCGTGTTTCTCTATTTCAAAAAGAACATTAATTAATTCAGTTGAATTTATTACGGACTGGTGTAGCGTTGACAGTTTACTAAAAGCTATGGCGGTTTCTATTTCCTGAATAATATTATAAATAGTCCGAAAGTTATTTAGAATCTGGTAAACGCTGTTCATTACGGAAACCAAATTAAAAAGTTTAAACTCTTCTTTTTGAATTGACTCTAATTGTTTAGTTTTATAACCTAAATGTTTAACGTTAAAATTAATGTCACTTGAGACGTTTACTAATTTATCAAGAGCTTTTTGAAGTAATGTTACCTTATTTACTACTGATGTCTCCTTATGTTTCATATTATCGATTGCCGTATTAAATCTAATTGCATCGTCGTTATCTAAGTTTCCCGTAATTAATTTAACAACTGATCCTAATGGGTTGAGAATACCTCGTTTTGTTCTTGCCGTTGGCAAAATCTGTAATAATCTATCTCTAGAAAGCTCTATAAAAGAATTTACTTGTACTTCTAAACCCATCAGTTCTCTTCTAGTATCTATTTTACTATCAATAATTTGTTTCAACTTACTATACTGTTCTAAATTAGCTTCTAATAATAAACTTATCGATTCTAGATCTATTGTCTTAATAATGCTCCAGGAACTAGTCCTCATCAGAGCTGTACCCATCTTGACTGGAGCTATCCCCGGACTCCGCTCGAGGTTTTGGATGTTGAGGCTGCATCCCTGATGCGCCAGGGCCATCAGTAATATCACACGCCACCTGTGGAGGTCGTTTGATATTCTTGAGTGCTACTCGGGTGTTACGCTTTTTTACTTGGACAGGGATTATATTCCTATCTGGTTTGCCTATAACTTTAGCTTTTTCGAATCTAGGTAACTCTTTAGCTTTACGGATTCTCGTGTCCTTCATAAAAATCGTATCGCCTTCCTTAATTTCTGGTGGGATTTCGCCTCCTTTCTTTTCCCTAACTTTGACCTTATCATTTACTAATTTCTCACTAACATATTCATATAGTACTTTTAATCGTTTCCTGTGGTCTATAAGCAATTTTTGCATAAGATTTCGTTCCCTATCTATATCGAACAGATTTCCGGTGTCTGTATGGCCAAAAACCATTTCGAATGGGGTAAACGTTGTTGCGCTATGAATGGAGTTATTATAGGCCATTATAGCATAGGTCATGACAGATGCCGCGTCCTGTTCGCTTTTATCATATTTTGCTAAACGGTAAATTTCAATTAGAGTAGAATGAAATCGTTCTACTATAGCCATCGAATTAGGGTTATTTGGGGTTCCTATGTGCAATTCAATTTTATATAAACTCAATAGTTCCTTCATTAGTTCGTTGTTGAATTCTGCACCAGAATCACAACTGATTTTCCTGGGAATACCATACATGCTGAAATACTTAATCAAAGCTCTTACGACTTCTGGAGTGCTTCGATTTGGTATACCTATTGCCTGTGCTAATTTGCTAAAGGCATCTACTGCTGTTAGGTAATATTTACCTTCAATAAATAAGAGGTCTATAAAAATTTCCTGGAATGGTGATTCCTGATTTTGAGTGAGTTGGATAAATGGCTTAATGGGCTTTCTTTCATACTTCATCTTGCGACATTGTTCACATGAATTAATTATTGCGGAAATTGTTTCTTTCATATTGCTCCACCAATACGACCTTTTAAGTTTGGCTAAAGTTTCATTTATTTCTCTGTGACATGTCTTACCTTCGTGATATTTTTTGACTAATTCTTTTATATCATCTTCATCCGTCATGTTCACAACTCGTTCTGTACATTCTACTAAGTTTTGCGTACCTTTTTTGTAAAGTTTCGTTACAACGTGACTGAAGGTCTTTCGAAACTCTGGTACTTCAAAATAAATATAGTATTTATTTTTAAAATCTACATATTCCTTTAAGAATTTCTTAACTAACTGTTCGTTCCCAACTGGCATGTGGACTTCAAGGATTTTCTGCTTTTTATTAGAACTATCCTTGACACTGATATCATTTTTGAACCAAGTATAGACTAAAATCTGTTTAGGTTTCATATCTATCGCTTCATTCATTATTGGGATACCTTCGTGTTCTCGGTTCGAGACAGAGTGAGCTGTGGCTCCATCATCTGAATCTGAAAGCTCTATAGTTTCTATTTCTGGTTCTGATTCAGGCCTACTTAGTTTTGTTATTTGATCAACAAGTGACTCTACGTGTTTTTGTATTTTTTGTTCTTGTTCGTCTACATTAACTGTCATTGACTCATTGTCATCGTTTGTTATATTAAGTTTTATACGAGACATAGCGTCAGCGTTCGTGTTCTGGTTACCTTTTTTATATAAAATTTCAAATGTGTACTCGTTTAACCTTAATCGCCATCGCGTAAGTTTACTGTTGGGTTCTTTCAACGAGTACAACCAAGCGAGGGGACGATGATCGGTATAAATATAGAACTTATTTCCATACAGGTAAGGTCTAAAATGTTTTACACCCTCTATTACGGCATAAAGTTCCTTTTCTATAGTACTGTATCTGACTTGAGTGTCGCTTAATGTTTTGCTAAAGTATGCTACGGGCTTATCTGAACCAATGGTTCCTTGAGATAATACTGCGCCTATTGCGTAGTTTGAAGCGTCTGTCGTCAAGATGAAAGGTTTCTTAAAATCTGGGAATTGCAACAATGGTGCGTTAGTTAATATTTTCTTACAAAGTTCAAAGCTTTCCTTGTATTCATCATCTAATAAAATCTTTTTCCCTTTCTTCAAACATACAGTCATTGGTCTAGTAATTTTTGCGAAATCCTTTATAAATTTCCTATAATATCCTATGAGTCCTAAAAAGCTTTTTATTTCAGTAGTGGTTTTTGGGATGGGGTAATTAAGTACCGCAGTAATTTTGTCGTCGTTTGGCTTAAGTCCTTCACTCGTTATGGTATGTCCGAGATAGAGGACTTCCTTCCTGAGAAAGTGGGACTTATCCAATTGGACTTTTAAATTTGTTTCTCTGAACCTATCAAATACTGCTTTCAGTTTGATTATGTGTTCCTGAAGGCTGCTTGAGAAGATTATAACATCATCAAGGTATACAAGACAATGTATTCCTTGAAGTCCTCTCAGGACGTTGTCCATGGCTCGCTGGAACGTCGCTGGAGCCGTTTTCAGTCCAAAGGGCATCCTGTGGAACTCATAGTGGCCAAATGGCGTGCTGAAGCCTGTTTTGGGCTTATCTTCGTCATTCACTTCGATCTGGTGATACCCACTAGCCAGGTCCAAAGTGGTGAAGTATGTGCTTTTTCCCAGCATATCAAACAGGTCATTTATGTTTGGTAGCGGGTACTTGTCATCAACTGTGATGTCATTAAGACGTCTGTAGTCAATGACCATACGCCACTTTTGTTCCCCTGACATATCCATCTTCTTAGGTACTAAATGGACTGGGGCACTCCATGGAGAGTGTGACTCTTGAATGACGTTGTCATTAAGCATTTTTTTCACTTGTTTTTTAATTTCCTGTGTCTGGACAGGAGGCATTCTATGCGCTTTAATATATATAGGGTCTTCGTTGACCGTTCGAATTTTATGTTTCACTTGGTTAGTGAAAGATAACGGAATATGTTCACAGTAAAATATGTCCTTATATTCCTCACATAACTGACTTATTTGTTCTTTTTCCTCTTTATTCAAGTCATCCAATCTCAATTTTGAGAGATTTTCTGACAATAATTGGTTCGTGGAGGTCGCGTCTTGCGAAAAATTTAAATTTATTTTTTCATCAGAATAAGGCTCGACTTTGAAAGGTGCCGTAATTACTAAAGTCAATTTCTCTGACTTATAATTCTGAATCACAGTTGTAGCGTATCCATTGACACAGCTAACAAGTGCGGTTGGCATTCTTATGCCTTCTGTAAATTGTTTAAAGTCTAATATGGCATCGCCATTTAATAAATTTACCGGTAACTTGACCCGTAACTCGCTGCGAGGAGGTAATTCGAGTTTCTCTCGCATTGGCGGCGTGTAAACAATAGGTATTCGTGTTGTATTTGTATACAACATTTGACTTTTCATGTCAATATTTGCACCTAATTGTTTCAACAGGTCGCTACCAATTAATCCGTCGTATTTACTATCGACACTATATACATAAAACTTGTGCCGCTCTAAGCTATTGAAAATCTTAGGTAACGGGATAGAGACAACCGTGTCATGTTTGCTACATGCGTGGGTACTGACCACTTCAAATCTTTCCAGTTGCTTATAGTTTTTGTAATATTTTTCTACCTTTTCGGGACTAATAAACGATCTAGTACTACCAGTATCTATCATAAAAACGCCTTGCAATTCGGGAACTAAAATGTGTGGCAGTCTACGTAACCTATTAAAATTTAACTCTATTCGCCTTCTATCGTGGAGGCCATTATGAAAAAAATTTCCGCCTCAGTATAGCTGTGGGATGGTCCCGGGGTTGGTTCCTCATTTGATTCAAAATGTATAGGGTTCGTATCATAATTTTCCGTATAATTAACACGTCTCGAACTAGCCGTTCTCATGGTGACGTCAGTGTTAGAGCCCGACGGTACATTACGCGGCGGCGGCACGTGTTGGTTTTGCGAAGCGAACGGTGAATAACCCGAAGGTTGCTGATTGTGCATTTGCGGCGGCCCCGATACCAGCGGTTGTTGCCATTGATTGCGCATATTATTAGAATTATTATTTTGTGGCCTATTATTTCAATATTGGAATGAACTATTTGGTGAATTAAAATTATTTGGCGGTCTACGGTTACTATTTTGACTAACGGAATTAAAAATATTCCTATTCGGATGTCTATCCTGCCTATTATGAGGCTCGAAATTATTTTGATTATGATTCTGCCTATTATTTACGTTGTTCCTGAAGGGATTCTTTAAATTATACACATTTTGGAGGTTCTGGCGTTCTAAAACTACTCGTAACGCGTCTTCTAACTTACTTACGCCTTTATCGTAAATTAATTCAACTAACTTCTGTGGTAAATTGTAGGTGAAGGTATCAAAAGCTAACTGATGGTAAAGCTCGCCTTTGGACCTTCGCGTATTCGGGTCTGCTACTGTCTCTGTGACTTTCGCAAGTAATATACCAAGATGATGCTGAATTCGTTGACAAAACTCTAAATAACTTTCGTCCTTTTGGATAACGAGTCCTTCTAAAGCCAATTTGAGGCCATGCTCGTTCCTATGATCCCCGAAATGCTTACTAAGGGCTAACTTGAGGTCATCCCATGTTGTGATGTCCTCCTGTTCGGCTATTAAAATAGCTGCTTGCCCTGTTAACCTACTAGTAATAATCTCGTACAGATATCGGTCCTGTTCGGGACTCCTAGTATACCTACTAATAACATACTCGCATTTCTTTATATAAACTGGCAATTGTCTCGTATTGCCTTCAAAAAGCGGGATAAGATTGATGAGTGACTGTGGAACTTCCGTAATTCCTTCCATTATTTTAAAATTGCGATATAAATACACTCAACAGAAATAACTACTTATTTGTTTTATAATATAGTACCTAACTAACGATGTCAATTGAAAGTAGAATTTGATACCTTCAATGACGATATATTAATGTTATTACGGCGTTGCTAATCCCTAATAACACACATATATTTAATACAAGTGAGGATACGTATAAAAGGAGCGAGAAAAGGATGATGAAAAAGATTGACTCACATTCCCCCCGGCTGCTTTCACGAGTCCTCACTGTGGTGGAACCTTCTGGATTGTTTCCGGTCGGCTGGAGTTGGACAGCGTTCTGGATCGGCTGCTTGTTACTGCTGCGACTGGTCTTCTTGCGTTACTTAATAAATTTATTTGTTCGGCTTCCCGTTGAAACGTTGAAACGTACGTTGCCCGGCACGGTGCGATCGCGAAATATCGGTCACTGGACGTGTCAGGAAAACGACGGGAATCCTGTCCTCAGCGCCAATTAAGTGAACGGCAGAGATTTAAGTTAAAAAAAATCTTTATTTCAACTAACAGAGTAACAGTACAGTTTTACAATCAAAAGTATTCTAATCTTAAAATTAATTAATATTACTATTTATAGCTAATTTCTGCATCTTCAGCATTGACGCATGTCCCAGAAAGGTGTTTACTGCGTTGATGCTGATATGCGATAATTATCGCTGACGCGAGAGGATTTGGGCGTTGCAGCACTCTTAACTCACGCGCTCTGTCCGCGTTCAAGTATTTTAATACGTGTGGAATCGACCAATCGTCCTGAGTTGAGATCTTACAGCATCGCTTATCTTAGGAAACCAGAGCTTACGATTCGAAGCGCTAAGCGATGTAGATTTAACATTGTACAGTCCATGAGTTGATAAAATGGTCTTCGGGTCTCTGTCTGTATCTCTTCTCTAGTATATCTTTGGGTCTCGTTCTTACCTATTGCGGTATGAGCAGCAGGCGGCCACGTGACCAGAATGAAGAGCTGTTGTGAGTTCTAACATCTGTCCATAGCTCCACACTCGCGAAGTTGTTCGAATTTGGCCGAAGTATGGGGTTCCGCAGCGAAGTGCCTCTCCACACTAACGTATTTGCCCACCTTAGGTCAACTTCGCGAGTAGTGTGAAGCCCGCATGTGACTTTATGAACCAGCGGCGCAATGATCTGGACACCAATCGTGATCACGTAAAAGTCCAACTACATGTTGCAGTGTCCTTTAATTATGTCCAATAACATTTATTTGTCAATTATGTTACTCTCGTGCGGCCTATCCAGCCATCTTCGTAAGTGCCGCACTTTATAAGACGCTGCTTAACACATCTCTTATAGATTTTTTTTTATACCACGACGGTAGCAAACGTGCATGTGAACCGCCTGATGTTAAGCAGTTACCAGGAGCATCACACGCGCGTTGCCGACCCTTTAAGAACCTATTTACTCCCCCTTGAAGAACCGCATACTGTAGCCCCCGGGGAAAACCTCGGCAGGGAGATCATTTACATACATTTTACAACTATATGTATGGAGTTAGCTCCCTGCCGAGGTATTCACTATGTTTGTTTCCGAGGTTTTTGATTATGACTTTTTTACATCTATAAGCCATAATGATGGTGATGATGGCATGCTCCCATGTCTGCAGTGTTATGACTGTGAGCCACATATGATCTCACGAGGGGCAAAATCAAGGCTAACAGCAGTCGCCAAGGCCGAAAACGGCCGTGAAAAATATATACTACACAGCACACTTTTTTATACTACGACGGTGACAAACAAGCATGTTACCATGTGCAGTTACCGCACTGAATTAAACTTTAAACATCACAGAAAGTACAAGTACTGCAAATTAAAATTAAAACAACCGTTAAAACAAAAGCGATGTGGAATTAACTAGCACTAACTGACTTCTTCTTTGAGATAATTTATTTTTAAAGTGAGGCAGAGAGAATTAAGACATAATTAAATCTAAGTCCGTCTACATTAAACAGTACTTTAATAACGCTTTTAAAGCAGCGGAAAGAAATTAACGCTTCTCATTTATTTGCATTTCCGTGACCATAAGTTTTTGGGTTAGGTACCGACATGTTTTGTAACTTCCTGGTTTTAGACATCTTTTTCAACTTTGAAAGTATTCAAGCTATCTTGTTGTCTAAGGGTAAAAAAGAAAAACGATTTATGATACTTTTGGCTATTATAATAGACCATTAGCTTTGAATTGCATTGGTATGTAAATAAAAATGGCCCTGTGCCTCTGTGACTTACTTTTTTTAGCCTAGCCTATAATTGTGTCCCACTCTGGGGCAAAGGTCTCCCTTAAAGGACTTACTTACGTGTGGCTTAATCCAACTTAAAATGTGACGATACATAATTATGATCTTGTATCTCGCCGCCGAAGTAAGCTTATAAAAGAAAAACCGGCCAAGTGCGAGTCGGACTCGCGCACCGAGGGTTCCGTACAAACCTGCAAGGTTTACAAAGTTCGTTCATTACGACAATCGAAATCGACATTTACAAAAAAATATATATTTTGTAATGTAACTAAAAATTTAAGGTTTTCGGAATTTTTCCTTTATGTGTGCTATAAAACGTTGCTTCATGCCAAATTTCAAGATTCTAGGTCGACTGGAAGTACCCTTTAGGTTTAGATTCCCTTGCGAGTACTTGCGAGTTTCAAAATATGCAGCTTAAATTGCTGTTTCTTTTGATTGCGTTGACATAGAAGTTTGATTTTGTTACAGCTTAAAGGTATTATAGACCTGAGTATTTGGTATGAATTTCAATTTAATACCTCTACGCGTTTATGAGGAAATGGGTAGTAAGTTTAAAATTATTAAAAAAATATATATTATGTGATGTAACTAAAAATTTATGGTTTTCGTAATTTTTCCTTTATCTATGCTATAAGACGTTGCTTCGTACCAAATTTCAAGATTCTGAGTTCACGGGAAGCACCCTGTAGGTTTTGATTCCCTTGCAAGTGTCGAAAATTTGCGGCATAAACGGCTGTATCTTTTGATTGCGTTGGCTTAGAAGTTTGATTTTTTCACAGCTTCAAGGGACAGTAGACCTGAGTAATTGATATAAATTTCAGCTTCATACCTCCACGCGTTCCTGAGAAAAAGGGTCTTGACACACGGACGGACGGACAGACGGACAACAAAGTGATCCTATAAGGGTTCCGTTTTTTCCTTTTGAGGTACGGAACCCTAAAAGTGTGATAAGTGTGATAGGCGAAGTTAAGTATTTTTCTCTGGATTGAAAACACGGTGTCGCGAATAATCCTCACTGGACGTCAACTCTTCAGTCTTCCCAGCTCAACACTGAAAACGGAACCTAATCATTTATTACGAATGCTATCGCGCGCGCGTACCAAACTTCATTGCCTTATTGGAGAAATCAGTCGAATTTATGTCGAATTAAACGAATTGAACGAACGGTTAACTGAAACTAGTTGATCAACTGACAATTTAACGTTCAATATGACTAACGAATGAATAAACGGACGAAATGAACGCACGAATGATAATCAGATAATGTTGAATGGATTTTCTGAAAATGGTTGGATTGTACCGTTAATAAATTAGCATTTTACGCGTATTTTCGCTCATTTTTAACGTTTTATGTCTGCGGTTGCTTTTTGCTGGTTGGTTTCATATATAATGATTAAGTAACCGCAGTGTAGGAGTAATAAAACTGACTAGATATGGACGTCGTTAAATCATTTGTTAAAAGTGACTAACGTTGATCGGTCAGCAACTTCCCATTTTTCATGCAGCAACATTGATAAACCCTATTTTTTATGGGATACAATACATATATTGTATGTGTATAGAGTTAGTGAACTGTCTGAGTCAACATAATAATCACAACAGACATGTAGCAAGCCAACTTTCATTGTATTGGCTGATACTTTTGGAGATTCTTGGCAGTTGTTACCATCTCTAAAACTTTCCTTTTATCATCAATTATTAACTTAATTTCTATTGATTTACGAAGTTTCCATTATTTCTGTTTTTTGTCCGCAGAAGAAGATTACCAGATGACGTCAGGACATGCAGAAATTACGCGTACTTACAAGAAATATACGATGCAGTGCGAGCGACTGATAGTAAGTATTCCGGTTAACGAAATTTAAAGGCGCTTCGCCTTCGTAAGCGTCTAGAATCGATATTATAATAAAAAGAAGTAACTATATTCAAAGTACGGTGGTGTTGGCTAAGAAAACGCAACCGAACGTACACTGACTAAATTAAGAATTTACTAAGGAATAAAAATAAAATACTTAATACAAGATATCCGCAACTTCTTCGTAACCCCTTTTCCTTTATTAATCAGGTAAAAATTCCATCTTTTGATGTCCAGCTACCTTTATACGAAAATTTGATGAAATCAGCCCACTAGTTTTGGCGTTATGAGTAGACTGACTTTTTTACCAACTGACGGAGCCTCGCGCCCGTACGAGTCGCTTCGCGCTGTTAAGATTTTTTCTAAAACACCTATTTTCAATACTATTTTAGGATGTTATATGTACAGCATTTCTGATCATCGGAGTGGTTACTAAACGAGGCTTTAATCACATTAATATTATAAAGGCGAAAGTTTGTTTTTGTTACTTTTTCACGCTCAAACGGGCAGATAATTTTTTATAAATTTTGGTATGAAGGTATCATTATCTGACATCCTAGATTAACACATAGGCTATTTTTTATCCCGAAAAACTGTAGTGTTCCCGTGGGATGAGCGGGTAACTAAATAGGGCAATGCCACGGAGTGGAAGACGTATTAATGGATGATAAAATCAGTGCTAAAGTATCCCAATCAAATTAACACTACACAGAACCCTTTAACTTTAGATTTGATCTGAATCAGTACAATTAAACTTTACTAATTCCCTTCTGTGTGCGTGGAAGAAGGGATTAAGTCTCGATGTTATAGTAAGGCTTCTACGCCGTTTTCCGTTGATATACTACAATTATCTAGATAGGGACTTCGGTAAATTACTTTTGCACACTGTCCTGAATCGAGATTTATATGAGATTTAGTTCAAATATACTTCTTAAGGGCGGTCGCCTACGGCGACTTTTTGTAGCGATGCTGTCGCGCGTTTACGAATCGCGCGGCAGCATCGCTAATAACACGCGTTGGGCGCATTTGCAACGCGCTACGGAAGCGAAGCCAACACACTACTAACGCGCTACAGATTCAGATTCAGATTCAGATTCGTTTATTTGCATAATAATACGTAATAAAAAGGTCTTACAATAATCGTTCTAGTAACAGTATTAGTCGACATACTCAACATGCAAATATTAAAATAGTAAAGCTAACAAGTCATTATTCAAATTAAATTATACAGCATTGATAATTACAATTATAAAATAGCAGCTAGAAACATTAAAATTATCAATTAAAAAATATAAAAAGTTAAATCTCATATCAAAATATATAAAAAACAGCAACAAATAATCAAATATAAAGCTAAAATAATAATATACATTCATAAATTCCACAAGTCAATAAAATTTCCGATAATTATAATTTCATAATGATAAATTCAAAAACTCAGTCACAGTATAGAAACAGTGAGTGGTAAGCCATTTCTTCAAGCCAGTAGTAAATGGTCTACCCTGAAGCGCCTTTAAGTTATCTGGCAACTTATTGTACACGTTTATGCTCATATTGTAAGCGTTAATTTTATAAATATGCTTCCGATAACGAGGCTGGTATAGAAGGTTTTGGTGACACTCTCTCTGATTTCTATGAAAAATATTCGTTCGTGGCTCAAAGAAATCTGGATGTTCTTTGACAAATACGCAGAGCCTAAAAATGTACATACATGCTAAGGGGAGTATGGAGTATATTAAGTTTTTTAAATATGGGCTTACAACTGGTCAAGTTAGAATCTCCAGTAATTGCGCGGACACATTTTTTCTGTACCTTGAATGCCCTTTCAACATCGACAGAGTTACCCCACAATATGATGCCATAATTTAAGATCGATGCAACAGGTCCATAGTAGGCTATAAGTGCAGCTTCTATTGAAACCGTCTTCCTTACTTGTCTCAAGGCAAATACGAAACGATCTAATCTGGAACATATTAAATCGATGTGTCCCTTCCAATTTAACCACTTATCTACAGATCGCGACTGTATCGATGCAAACGCGCGACCGTGTCGGACGACATCGGGGGGGCGGAACGGAGGGAGGGTGGTGTGGTAGTGGAAAACTGAATCGCTTTTGCATCGCGACAGAAGCGCGACGGTGTCGTGTTTGCATCGCGACTGAATCGTGTTATGTGGTGTGGTCGAAGGCACACAGCTAGAGCGACCGCATTGCGACTGTTTCTATGCGAACGCGCGACAGCATCGCTACTGCATCGCTACCAAAAGTCGCCGTGGGCGACCGCCCTAATACCTAACTTATATTACGACATTTCCATACTACGCGTTTGTCCCGATAAGTAATTACAAGCGTAATTTAGAATTTTTTTATTTTGTCGGTTCAGTAGTTTCAGAGTAATTTGGGTGTGATAGATGTACAAAACTTCAGTCGCACACGAGATCCTATAAGGATTCCGTTTTTTCATTCGTACGTAAAAAAAAACCTAAAAACTTGACATTTTAAAGATAAATCGAAACAAAACGTGTAGATACAAATTAAGATTGTTTAGACGTCTCGGAAAAAAATACTGTCACTGAAGTTCACAAATTTACCATGCAAAAAGTATCGTGATGAATTAAAACGGTGCAAGACATGGATATTTCCACGGTACATACGTCCTCTTTGATTAGATATCCGCGAGAAAAGGGAAACTTGACCGATTTGTAAACTTGTTCTTATTTTTGGAACAAAACTGTCTCATTCCAAAACAATTATAGTAATTAATGTCAGAAATCCAAATAGAAATTATATTATTAGAAAATTTAGAACCATTGATACAGAGACGAACAAAAATTTAAATGCGTCCTGGCCGAAGAGGCCGGGAATCGAACCCGCTACTTCCAGATTAGCTATGGGACGTTTTTTTGTAAACATGAGTTGAACTGTATCAGGGCTCTCACTACCAATGTATATATATTTTTTTAAGACATGACTTGAACTGTATCATCGGGGCTAGTCAGCCCTCACTACCAGTAGTCGGACTTATTTTTTTGAACTTGAAAGGGGGGGGGGGGGGGTTTAAATAGGAAGAGCGATTCAATTTTCGACCACGTGTATGGTATTTTCGGTTCCTGCTAAAAATATCGTGCGTATATTAAAATATTATTGCTTATTTGTTTCAGGTTTATGCACAGAAGACTTCATGGCGAAACTAGGCGAATATCTAATACTTACAGCCTTCTCACACAATTGTCGAATAGAACGGGCCTACAAATGTCTAGGCACGAATCTCATCGAGTTCCTCCACACGCTGGACAGTGTTCACGATGTTCTACATGACCAGGTAATGCTCCTTCAATGATAGGCGTTTAAAAAAAATGGTTGGCGAAAAGTCAGTTTACGGACGATAATAAAATTTTACGTGATAACGTATGCTGGCCGATGGAGTGGAAGAGAGATAGATGCGTCACAAGCCGAACGTTTAGGCTGATCGTGCCTCTATCGCTCGTTGCGCATTCTCGCTTGCACGCTGGGCTCAGGCGGAACGTGACAATGAGTCATGCTTGTTCGTGCAGCCGGCGTTCATCGATTTATAAGACGTTATAACGTCAAAAAAAACCCAGAATTCCTTCCAGAGTTTCTTCCAGAACGTGAAATTTTTGGGAGAAATTCTACTCAGAATCGATAGCATTTTCAATGTAAAGTATAAAAAAGTTATTTCGAGTTATGGATTCTATCGCTGACTTCTCTAATTTAGTTTTACATAGATCTAAAACTGAACTTACACAAGTTATATCGTAAAAAAGTTTCTTAAATCCCCTTTCATATTATTTTCAAAGAAGTTAAATAGAACTCCATATAAACAAAAGTGTAAAGACGGGAGCCAAGTTTGGCACCCGAGTGATGCCGAATCGTCAAGAATGGGTTCAAGAATTTAACAGATAAAGTTGTTTGTTTGAATACAGTTTATAATTATAATGGATACAAATAATTTCAATTGGTAAGATGGAAAATTGTATATTGTACCATTACTTTATATTGTACCATTGATATAAAATTGTGGTTTACCCACATTTAAAACAATGAGACATTACAATTTTCATAAATATTTTTTACTTTAATTCGTGAAGTCATATGAAGTAATGAAAGAAAAATGGAAATGTATGATGGTAACGAATTAATGAAGTAATATAGCCCTTTCATTTTTATTGAGATATAAACTGATCTAAATAATAATGTTTATGTCGCAATATATTCTTTGATTAGCTGGTAATCTCAGCTGACGTCTGAGAAATCTAGTCTTCTTATAAATTAAATTGGTTAGGTCTATCTTATTTACAGGGCTCGTAAAATACGAGAAAAATTAATTGGAGTGGTAGGGCCGTCATTGGTTGTCATACGCCATTTCATTAGATTTTGCTCACATTTTACAATCCCTGATTATTTACACAAAATAATGCTTCTGCGCGTTCGGTTTCTGAACTTGGCTGACACACTACCAAGTGCCAGGCTTATCCGTCTGACTTAAAAGAGCGTAACTTTCTTTAAAAAACTTGTCGGTTGCTTCTCTCTGAACTTAAAGGCGGCACAGTTTTTATAATGGAAACTAAAGCAAGCTAGGATCCAAACTGTTATTCTTGTTCTTAAACTTTTAAAAGTTACTAAAATAGCTTTGACTGGTGTTGAAAGTTGCATCAAGTACTTAAGGAAGAGCTGGTGTAATGTTGTAACTATAAGTTAAAAAGCTCTCGTATAATAGATAGAATATAATAGATGAAAGATACTCTTCTTTTAGAATAAAGTGTAGATGTTCCTCTCTTTTAATATTTGCATCAAAGGTGTAAACAATGGAATTATATTGGTTGTTTTTGTGAAATGCGACGTCACACAAACAACCGTGGTATGTGTCTATATGTATTGTATTGGTATTACATGTATTATATTTAGGCTAAATTAGTCTTTAGTATCTCTGTGCATGTATCTTCTTATACCATGGGTTTTACTAAACAAGGCTAGGAACAACTAATAGCCTTTCCGTGACTGTTTAAATTGACATTAAACAAAAAATTAACATTCTAATTTAGTTCAGTTTTCACGATGCAGCACTTGCAAAAAAGTGCAGGCTCAAAGAGGCGACCCCATTTGCATGTTATTTCAAGACGCCATTAAAAATTGCGAAAGACCCTAACTATGCTGTACCTACAGGCGTTAATCTAAGCATTATGCAGATTTTTTTATAAATCAAGAAAAAATTACGCTACTATTACTATCCTACTGGCAAACAAACATGCAGTAAAAAAAGAAAAGAAAGCAGTATCAAGTTAAGTCATCTCTTCTTTTTCTGGAGGATCGTGACTGCGCTTCAGCTTGTCAATTGCTTGCCTCCATCCGTTAGTGTCAGCTGCCTGGTGTTGTAGTGCGGCGCTAACTGGTCCGTTGGTCTGCTCTGATATCTGGTCAGACCAGCGTTTTGGGCTCCGGCCTCTAGGTCGCTTTCCTTCCACTTTTCCGGTGACCATCAGACGCTCAAAGTTACATCTCGGCGAGCGATGTGGCCAAAGTAACGCAATATTCGCTGCAAACAGGTGGTAGACAGACGTTGGGCGTTCTCCATGTTAAGCTCTTCCATGTAGGACGGAGATGTTCGTGCGGTGGGCTGTCCATGGAATCCTCAAGTTAAGTCATAATTGACTTCAAAATTATTGACGAAGAGATACCAAGAAGTGAAAAATCACAAAATTATCTAGGTACATATCACCGGTTGTGCAAAAATACATTTAAAAATGTCAGATGACGTTGGTAGTTTGCGTGGCACGGAAAGTCGTGGAATCGTGTGTTCAAATCCCACTCAAAGCATAAAATCCCATTAAATTTTTCGTTTCCATATATAAACATAGTAAAAATATGGTTTATTTTGTTTTTTCTTAGGACGACGCGCAAAAAGAGGAATCTCAGGAGTACGAGGCTGCCTTTGTCTGTACGACATCAAAAGAGGGCAAGATTGAGTTACACTTGACCACAGAGAGCGAACCAGTGGCCTATCTCCTCGTTGGGAGCCTACGGACGATAGCGAGGCGGCTCTACGACACACAGACGGACATAAGACTGACCAGTTATACTAATGATCCTAGAAGATTTAGGTAAGTTTGTTTTCTTGACACTTTTTTTATTAATTGATTCTGGCGGCGTCCACTGACCAAGACAAAATAATAGTAAAGCCCAAAGATATCCTCAGCGAACAGTCACACGATTTTTGTACCGCCGAAGTTTACGAAGATACGGTTAAAAAGAAAACATCCAAGAATCGGTACACTTCTGTAGATAAACATGAAACCAATAATAAGATGGTGCTGTGTGTGTGTCGTGATTGTCTAAATTCATTTCAATGTAATCCTTTGTAAAATGTTGGTGAATCGTTCAACATCTAACAAGTTCAAATGTTTATGTTTATAGTTATTAGACCGAAAAGTTGAAAAATTCAATGACTCGAGTTGGATTCACCGATTTTCCGGGTCAACACGGGCGCTCTGTACATTAAACTACCGAGTCCTATGCAAAAGCTATTGAAATATAGAAACAGTTGCTTAATTTGTATGCCTTAGGGGTATCTCATCTGACATTTTATTTAGGTATGAAATAAACGCAGTACCTCTGCGTCAGAAGTCGAATGAGGACAACTGTGAAGCAGTGAACGAAGCAGGCGTGGTGGCTTCTTCCAGTAAAGTGACGGATTTGAGAATCGGTGTGGCCAGCTTCTGCAAGGCGTTCCCATGGCATTTCGTCACGGATAGACGATTGGAGCTTGTGCAACTTGGTAAGTTCTTAAACATTCCAATGTTTTGTGCAGAGGTTTCGTCCTTACATTGTAACCTAGATTTTCACGAATCGTCTGATCTCTGACGATTTTTAAGACGCTTTTATAAGCTTCACTTCTGCGCTTCAAGGGCACTTTTACAAGTCTAAATCTGAATCCATCGAAAGTTAACAAGAGGTGATCGCTGATGAGGAGAAAGCCGAAAGAGACTCAACAGTTTTTGTAAATTTACTTAAAACTATTACAATTATTTTATATATAATTGGTGCAAAATGTACATGATTCTCCAAATCAATTAGCATTATAAGTAGCTGACTATTTTAGTATGCAACTTGACATAACAGGGCAGTAGTAATATTGTCAGCTACTGTTGGTGTTGATTGTACAGTCACAATCTAAAATATTTACTATCATGTTTTACTGTATATTGTTTAAGGTCTCTAGGCGTCACGACATACGACAACGACATTTTAATTATGTGTACAAACCGCGAGTGTTTATGATAAAGTATACATTCAATCAATTCTCGAAAATTCATTGAATTTTTAATTTTCCCAGTACATTAAAGGCTAGCACGTTTTATATAATTTCATCCATAGCCAGACTACCGTTAAACTTTCATCCATCAAGATTAGGTATCTAAATTTGCAGCTGCTGCTATCTCGGCATTGCAGTCAGACTGACCTAGATCAGGCTTTATATAGATCTGTTATGGGTGGGTAGTGAAGACGCTACCTAACTTTAAATTGGTATATCCCGAATAACTTTAGTACTTGTTTAACTTCTGTTCGACGAAACTAAATGTGGTTTCGTATTGGAGCTTCTGTGAGAGTTAGGTTTGATCAATGAAATGAACAGAATATTTAAAATAATTAACGATAAGTAACTGCATCAAATAATAATGGTCCAGAAATGTACAATATTGATATCCGCCTCTTAATAGTACAGTTGTAATGCCACTCTGAGGTTTTTTTTTTATATCCGACTGAAAAGTACGAGTAGGCCGAATTATTAGTTAAACGTTTCTTTTTTTCGTGAAGAACGAAAATATATGGAATTGTGTTGTCTGAAACGTCTGTTTTGTATACACGAATGTGTATACTCTATACATGCTAAGGTTTTTATAGTATCATCTTCCTCAATATGAAATCGATGGTATAGGGGAAGGTACGAATGAATATCGTAAAACATTCAGAGAATGTATTCCAATTTATCATCCAGATATAGCATGAAAATAACAGTTTATTCTTAATATTACGAAGGCAGTAAATGAGAAACGTGATGAATAGGGAGTCGAAGATAAAATATTTATATTTGGAGTTTATAGCGGTAGGCTTATTTCTGTAGACTTTCTTTGAAGTTATAAATATTCTTTGGTAGTTTTTTACAGTCTGTATTTTTTTACAATCACGTGACTATACAATGAGATAAAGAGAATGCAATTTTGTTAAGTTGGAATATTAAAATGAACGTAATATATAGGTATATATATATAATAATATAAATCGACAAAAAGCATTTTAGAGTTCAGTACCGAAAAGGTGCAAACGGGACCCAATGACTGAACCTCCGCTGGGCTGTATCTTTCGAACCGTAACAGGTGGAGACCTCAAATTCACATAATGTGTATTAATATGGCCGCTTTACAAATACTGAAAATGAAAAAAAGTGAAAAATTAAAGATGCGTGCAGGGGTTCAGGGATGCACCATATAAAAAACGTGTTTTTTAAGGTTTTCAAGATTTTTTTTCTACCGTTTTAATGGTAATAAAGACACTTAGCAAATTGTATAAAGTATAAATATGACTACTATTACTAGAAATACTAAAAATAATGAAAGTTTTTTTATTATACAATAGTACTGAATCCTTCGCGCGCGAGTCTGACTCACACACATAGAACATCAGGTCATAACCTTCCAACGAATCCCTTAAGGTAAAAGTAATCATATCCCTATACCTACTACGGAAAGTGAGGTTGAAAAACATATTTAAAAACTTGGTTTATAAAGCGGATAAATTAATCCGAAAAGAAAAATTGCCGCTGGATTTACTACCTCGCTAGCGCAATTAATTTTATATATTTCTTTAATGAGGCTTTATTTAATGCGTCATTACGTCACATCCAACTCGACCTCTTATAACGGCTTTGAAGTACATTTTTTAATCTTCTTATCCGAAAAATGGCCGCAGCCTAAACAACTCTTCCATGCATCGTCCGAACGCAATAAAAAATGGCGTAAATTTTTAATGTAACGACCACGGGGATACGAATGACCTGATGAGAAAATTTAGGGTAGCTTCTGCGTTATTAAGACTTTAGCTTTATTTTTCAACACGAAAGGGCCCACGGGCATCCATGTAGCTTCCGTTAATGAGAAAGAAGGTTAAAAAGGTTATTTTCAAATTAAGCCCAGTTAATTATGCGAATTCAAAAACAAGGGGGAGTTAAAATAACTTTCACTTTTATCCTTTAGGTTCGAGTTTTTAAAGTAAAGATACAATATAAACTGCTGCAGAAGTTTGAGGTTGAATTGTGCACCTTTTTTTTCGGTTTCTATTAGAAGGGTCAAACACATATTTAGGTTCATGTCTTTCCTGTGGACTCATGCAAAATTCACAATTTAGGGTCGAATTTTGTAACTGAATTCGTATACACATAAACACCGACCAAGTGCGAGTCGGACTCGCTCACGAAGGGTTCCGTACCAATATTGAACAAAAAACACGTTCTTTGTATGGGGTCCTCCTTTAATTTTTACTTATTTTTTATTTTTATTATTTGTTGTTATAGCGGTAACAAAAATATACATTCTGTGAAAATTTCAACTACAACGGTTCATGGAAAAATGCCCTTTGAACGAAATATCATGCAAAAAGCCCTATTTTTGTATGGGAGCCCCCCTTAATTATTATTGTTTTATCATGAATAGTATTTGTTGCTATAGCGGCAACAGAAATACATCATCTGTGAAAATTTCAACTGTCTAGCTATCACCGTTCTTGAGATACAGCCTGGTGACAGACGGACGGACGGACGGACAGCGAAGTTTCAGTAATAGGGTCCCGTAACCCTTTGGGTTAGAAACCCTAAAAAGTATCTTTTTCTCTTCTATCAATTCAATGTGATAAGAACATAATATAAACTAGACGCATTCTAATTATTCACTTTTGGGCACCAAACGCTTCGTTTCTGTTTGGTCCCATGGTTGACTGGTTAAGAATGCCTTATGGCATTAAGATCGCCATTTGTACCTATTATTTTGTACTGTGCGATAAAGTTTAAATATTATTAAAAATTCTTTCAATTTAATTTCGCAATGCAAACTCGTCTCTAAAAATGCAATTTTCAACAGAACACTGCAATATCCTAATAAAAAGAGAAGCCGCTACTTTTTTTAGGGTTCCGTACCCAAGGGGTAAAAACGGGACCCTATTACTGAGACTTCGCTGTCCGTCCGTCCGTCTGTCACCAGGCTGTATCTCAAGAACGGTGATAGCTCTTCATCGCACTGGTTTCATGTCCAATTCATTCTCAATTCAAGTGGCTCGCCTCTGGAACGGTCTTCCTCTCTCAATTAAACAGGCACCAAGCTAGCGTTTAAAAAGTCCGTGTGCAGCTTCTTTGCTGGCAAAAATGAAGTCTCGTAGTCTATCTGCTTAGTATGTTTCATCGCTGTATATATTTATTTATATTATATATGTATTTATTATATTAGATGTATGTATATATTTACATGAACAGCAAAATTTATCTATAAGTATTATAATTATGTTTTGTTACTTATGTGTAAGTTAGTTGCACCGCCTACAATTTTTCCACTTTGCCCTAAGGTTGACTGGTGGCATGGCCTCATGGCATTAAGGCCACCTTTTGTACGATAATTTTTAATTATGTATTTGTTTTTTATTTATTACATCACACAACTATCATTACAGGCTTACCTTATGCGACAGTGCAGAATTCGGAATAAGTTTTCTTTTGTTCAATAAAGATTAGAGATTAAATTGACAGTTGAAATTTTCACAGATGATGTATTTCTATCACCGTTATAACAACAAATACTAAAAATAAAATAAAAATTTAAGGGGGCTCCCATACAACAAACTTACAGATAATGGTACGGAACCCTTCGTGCGCGAGTCCAACTCGCATTTGGCCGGATTTTTTTCAATTCATATACGTACTTTGTCTCCATTCAACCGTGGCTGATATTCAAAGCATTTCCACAGTGCACAAAGAGTGCTCATTAGTTCCAGACTATACCCAGAGCCTAAAGGGCGGAACTCTTGGACAGATAAAAGGGACTTCGGACCAATGGGTATCGTGGTAGTCATAAATATGCTGCTATTCTCTCGAGTATGCAGTGCGATGCAAAATGCAGTAGCTATGGTTGGCTGTTGTCTACCGTTATTTATAAATTGTATTTATCTTGTTTCCTTTTGTAAACTTTTTTGGTGTGCAATAAAGTATTGTTGTATTGTTGTATTGTATGGGGTCGCGTTTTGCTGATATGTGGAGGTTGAGGATCAATACTTGCCAATTTCTGATGATAACTAGACTGGCTATTCACTATCTCTTTTACCCACAGGCTCAGGTTTCATGCGGTTGTTCGGGACGGAACTCGCATCCCGAGGGTCCAGTCTGAACACCTACTTCAGATTGCTGCGACCACGCGGCGTGCCACTAGACTTCCGCGAGATACTTAAGCGTGTCAACACTCCCTTTATGTTCGCTATCAATATCCCTGGTGCTGTCACTGCTGCTGAGGTTAGTGCATTTTAATCTATCTGTCAGCCAATGACGTCTATTATTGAGTATACGGGTCATCCCTATAGCTCGTCACAGAGTCCGATACTGCTCATAAAGATATCAAATTTGGTTGGAATTAGTTTATTGTAACCTTTCGTAACCTGATCTCTTAGCAAGTGTTATGGTGTCGGGTTGGTTTCTTTTTAGCTCTCTAACTCTCGGACTTCTAAACAAATAACTATTTGACATCTTCATGAAACATTCGAAACAGTTGGAGGATATGACGAGAGGTCTATTGGAATTTAGTGGTAGTTCTGGTTAAAAAAAAATTGCAGCGGAAACTGCATGAATCGGTTTTCTCCTAGCTACGCTCAAATTTATAAGCACATTGGAGGATATGACGAGAGGTCTATTGGAATTTAGTGGTAGTTCTGGTTAAAAAAAAATTGCAGCGGAAACTGCATGAATCGGTTTTCTCCTAGCTACGCTCAAATTTATAAGCATGCAGTGAATGAAAATTTATCTTGCTTAGACACTCTTAAGCTCGGAAGCAGTTTTTGTTGGTCTATTAAACTTTAGTAATATTTCTGGTTTAAAAAGACCAGAGGAGTTTGCATGGATCCGTTTCACTCTAGCTATACTTTCAAATGTATAAGTAAGAGTTGAACCTGCAAACAGTCTAAATTTAAGATTTAACTTGCTCAGACTCAAAGATTGAATTGGCATGAAAATGCCCAAGATTTTGAGCAAAAATTATGCTCAAAAAAGTTAAATTTATGGTAAAATAACAATTCAGCTAAATAATGAGTTTTACCAGTCCTAATCTAGAAAACGTATCCTTCTATCGTCGACACCAATTCTTTGCCACATAACAAAACAGATACAATCCGTGATAATCTCCCCGTTGCTTCGAAGCAATTAAGAGAAGTGCTTGCAACTTAATCGTCATTCAGTTTTATCCGCCATTGCGGCTGAAATCTGGAATGGCGGGATTAAGACTGATGTCTTATAATAAACAGAGTTATAAATAATTGTCGTTGGATTAATTTGCAAACTGTTATTGCATCATTTATACGAGTACGTTATATATGTAAATTTATATTTCTGTACCTACAACGTTTCTAATGATTTTTTTCTTCAATATCAACACTAAGTATATTATGTAAGTCTATGTTTCTACTTGCTTTATTTACCTTTACATCACTACCTTGTCAATGTTACTTAACATCTAAATGAAATGTGTTAGACATATCATGGACGTACAGCCAAATATGTCACTAAAATAATATTGCAATGTCAATTGAATTGGGCTTCTGAATGTCATCGTAGGGGGCCTATGATGGTTGCTTTTATCACGCGATAAATAAAAGTGACAAAGCATCCGTCACGTTTTGACAAAATTCGAGTGTGAGTGACAGATGCTTTGTCACTTATTTATCTCGTGATAAACGCAACCATCAAAGGCACAGCATACAAAACCGTGCCACGTGGATAAACGAAATACCTCGAAAATTCTCTCTTTTCAACAATTAATTTAAATAACCTCGAATCAAAACATGCCAAATTTCCAGAAATAGCCCACAACGCGATTCATGTCATGTTCTTTGTAACGAACAGATAATGCCAGAGGTAAGGGTCCGAATCGAGATGAGCTCGTTACTGGGGATTTGTTAGGGAATGTAAATAAATAGTGAACCCGTAATATTTGCCAGTCTCTTAACTATGTTTGGGGAACGCATCGAGCTCCGGGCGAAAAGGTTGGATAAGGTTAAGCTGAATGTAGTTACGAGTGGGCAAATAGTATTAGGGATCGTAGGTACAATGGGTCAGTAAAGATAGGTGATTGACATTGGGCTTTTTGAATCTGTGATACGTTTTACAAGTAAGGGGGCTTTTCCAAAGTGATAGTCTTTACCAATTTATTTCCAAATGACACCTGTGGAATATTTGACGCGTGTTGCTGAACAAAAATGGATCACATGGAAGAACCTAAATAGATTGAGAACGAGTGTCGGGCGGTCTAAAGACAATCTGGTGAGATGGGAAATTAGATCTGAACAGAGCGTACTCTAAACAACCAAACATATGATGCAGTGCCCTCTGTCCAACCACGCACACTCTCGAATACCTTATAAAAGGCTCTCCCCGAAGGATAGAAGTGGCAATGTATTGGCAAAATACCATATAGTCTACGAAATTTGATCCCTATTCACACGAAGAAGAAGAAGAATGTACAGAGATTTTATTGTGCTGTAAATATGTGATGTTTTCAATCAAAAGGGTCGTGCTTACTTTGTCGCTAACCAATAAGGACGCATTTACAGGTTATTGGTATAAGTTGCAAACAAATTGCAGAGGCCGTGAAATAGGGGATTGCCAGCCGGAGTAGTCATAGACATCTAGAGATAGGAGGCAGGCAATTCCTGCCCGCACTGAGGCTTGAAGTGTATATCTCAAACACTGAAACGAAAACAAATAAGAAAGAAATCAATGTCATAAATGTATATTGAAACAAAAGAGTGACTCTGCTAGCCTAGGTTAGCGTTTGTGGTATGAAATTCCACTTTTATCCTCTTTCTATTCCTCGCTGAAACGGTGCATATTATAAGGAACATTTTAAACTATACCTATAAATAGTTTGTTTCTGATTGAGACCAGTACCCTTACCATGAAATTACAGCGTGAGCGATCGGTATGGAGAATTGTAGTTGTACAAAGTAACTGCTAAGGGTGTTGTACTTATTCTCCATGCAAATCGTTTACGCTGTCGCTAGCGAGCACGGTCACGTAAACTCATGGTAAGGGCTTTAACTTTGGTACAAAACTTTAGTTCAATTACCTTCCTCTTAATAATATGCATAAAACTGAGTACATTATTTGTCAAAAACTATGATACAGAAACAAGTGAACCCCTTGAATGTTCATTGACGAGACATTGTTATGAAAACACTGCAGAGCCTACACAAAAGTCTCGAGAGGGCTCGGCGCGGACTACAAAGAAAGGGCAGAAAGGGGTAGAAAGGACGTAAAAGGGACTGTCCATGTTCTATTTGTGAAAGAAAATATGAAATGTTGACATTACATTGCGATATACTGCGCAGTTTTTCTTTAAAGTGTATCTTCTTATGGCGAAAAGTAGGCAATAAGTAAACTTCGAAAGTGGCTTTGTTGCTGAACTTTTTTCATATGACAACAAAGCAATTTAAATTTAAAACGACAACGAAAAGAGTTCAGATTACTTTTGGAAAAATTGAGAAATAAAATGGAAAAATTAAAACTTAAATGTTCAGTTGCTAAATGACAACTCGAATCTAGCAACAAAGTAAATCATAGAAATAATGCCGACGTACAATCGTATCAGGGGCCCATTTCACGAAGGTACAAATTACAAGCGGAAGTCTTTTTGTAATAGGTATATAAGGTTGAAAAGGAACTTCCATTTCTAACTTGTAATAGCTTCGTGTAATGGGCTCCAGGTCATACAGATGTTTTTTACTGTAAATTTATAAGTTATCTGTCTGTCTTGCGGTTATAACAAAAGTAGACAAAAAAGTTGAGTTTGTGGAACACATAATGTTTTTAATGTGGAAACAACATTTTTTTTTTCATTCTACCACACAGAGATTGAGATGCTTTAAACCTTAGTTTTAGTCTATGTGAACACGTCAATACTCACATCTTCGCTAATGTATAAAGCCATTCAAATTAACCATGCAAAGATCAACTCACAAAGCTTAAGTTAAAATTCGAGAGGTCTCCTAGCATTGGGGTAGTGGAGTGGTTGACACGTCTGATAGGTAATTCAGAGTAACCTTCCTAGTCTCTTACGCATTTCAAATATTCTGCTTTAATCTTTGTATCAATGGTTAAAAAAAATGATATTTTTTTATAATTTTTTTTTATTTTTTATTATTGGATGTTATTATTTAGCCATGTAAAACACAGGAAATACGACTATTCTTAACTTTATTTTCCGACTATCTCATTTACTATGTCTTAATTATTTAGGAAACAAAACTAGCCCATTTTAATCTTACTTTGTACCCTTTTCAAATTTCTTAAGCCGTAGCAGAAGGACAGCCCAAGTGACGCGTTTAATCCAAGCTTTAAAAGGCTTTGTACAGTTACTTAAGTAGTTTAGTGTTCGCTGGACCACATTCTAGGTATTTCTTCACTTGAATATTATTTCGAGCAGTAGTAAATAAAATCGTTGTTTTACTTCACCGCCCAAAGAGTATCTTTCTGATTAAGGGCAAAAAAACAAGTAGTTTTCATGCAAACCCAAATCCCAATCTTATTAATAACTCTTATCTCTACTTATTTTCAAGTAGGTACCGCAACGTATGTGTGTTACGTATCTGTACATTGTGTGACCTTATTAGTACCTACCTATATAACACAGGCTAGGACTTTTTTTATAGGTATTTATTCTAGAAACAACGTGGTTTCTTGCTTATACGCCGTTACCTCAAATGCTCCTAAATCTTTTTACAAGCTTATTCTTTCATGTGAGAGCAAGAAATGGCGGCGAAACGTGACCAGAATCCTAAAAGGTGAAATGATAATGCTGAAGCAATGTAAGAGGGTGTCTAAATAAAAACATGTAATGTTCAAATGGATAAAGCAAATATATTAATGTGGGTACGGCTGGGAAACGCACAGGGGCTTGATTCGATTGACAATGACATATACAGTGTATTCGTTCTTAGTTGCCTAATTTTGTAAACAACATTCTAACCTCAAGGACCTCCAGGCCGAGCGTAAATGAAGTAAAGTTTTTATCTCACATTTTCGCTAGTCGAATGCCGAGTTCTTTACGATATGCATAGGAATACAAATACAAATACATTTATTGATAGAACATAATGTACAGAGAGGTAACGGTTAAATTCTATACTTAAAAAACAAATAAATTTACAATTTGCATAACCTGAGCTAGGGTTCCCCCTGTGTTTCAGAATATCGGAATATCATGATCAGGCGAATTATACGATCGGTCGCCAATTATATATACTGTGTTGTTTACAGTGCTGTACACTATTTGACAATGCATGCTTAAATGTGTAAAACGTGTGATAACAGAGATCTAATTATCCATAGCACAGTAAACCAAGAAACAGTACTTTGACTACAGAATAAACAGTTTGGCTGCAATATCAGCAGACGAACAAAGCGTTCACCGCGAAGAAGTGTCATAATATTGCTGGTTGATTTACACGACACAACAACGTTACACGTCGTTGCGACATACTGCGCCAAAATGGCGTAAAGTGATATTGTCATTTGTCTCTAATCTGTTCGCGGTAACATTACAGTGATAATCGTTTTTTTTTAAAGGCGCATAATATCGGCGACGTCGATTTAAGTTTAATATTCGTTTGAGTTTAGTTAATTTACTACAAGTTTAATGACAGGTTAGTATTAGGTTATAAAATCTTTTGCGATGGTAAAAGAATGGCATCATTCAATACAAAATACACCGATGATTTCTGGTGTTGCTGTATGACGCGCCAAGCTTCTAATAGTATATCATTAACAAGATGATGTACTGATGGAACCTATACTGTGCTTGTAAGTGCATTACATGCCCGTAATAGACATACTGATATAATATGTCGAACACTTAAGTCCCCTTTGTGAGTTCAGGTTCGGGAATATTGTCTCAAACAATAGAACCGGTCGAGTATTGCAGAGAAGAACATGCAAGATAGAGCAAATGGAAATTAGGTTACCATTGAATATTGCGAGTAATGTTGACCCAAATAGCATTGAAATGTTGATTTTAACTACCTTAGAGAGTATACAATGGAATATTTTTTTTCTGTTTTCCTTTTTTGTTGTTATCTCAACTTTTTTATCTTTGAAAGTACGAGTTTTGGTTAAATTTAGTAATTTAGGATTTTATATTTTGATGTCGCAGTTGGCGCGGTTTGTAGTGCACCTGCCTCCTGAGCCGGTGGTCCTGGGTTCAAATCCCAGCAAGATTCGTTAAATCCGAGCAAAATTCATTGAAGACGTCATTTCAAACGATTTTGCTAGTATTTTACTGTTTAAAACTTACTTGCCTAAATTTGCCTTGCTTAACTATACTAACTTTCTTTTCTGTCAGACAAACCGTTATTTGGTTTTGTGGGACATTGTTTTAGTATAAAAGAATATTATTAAGTTCCTAGTAATAAAAAAAATGAATTCGGAAATTCCTCAAAATCGACCTAATCAATCGTGGAAATTGGAATTTATGTATTCGGATATAACGGATCTGACCGGAAGTAACTAAAAGGCTGTGTACAATTTCTTCGACTAGTGTTGACTAGTGTCAACCATCGACTTATTTTTTTAATGGTTTTCGAAGGCACAAAAGGTTCTTTCAGCCAACACTATTGCAAACTGTCAAATTGTCAATAATAACAAAAAAAATTTTTTGGAAAGGCTATGGTAGACAAAAATGTATAAACTGCAGTTTTTAGATCCTTGCAGCAAGGATAATCGAAAAAAAATAATGTCTTAAAAATTTTTTACCGAGCCTATTACTACTAATTTTTCCCTAACATTCATCTACATAATATTCTATATCCGATTTTACCACCCGGTGTTGCCGATGCCGGCCCGCTTGTCTATTCAGCAACCCTCATCATCATCATCATCTCAGCCATAGGACGTCCACTGCAGAACATAGGCCTCCCCATTGGACTTCCATATATACCGGTTGGAAGCGACCTGCATCCAGCGTCTTCCGGCGACCTTTATAAGGTCATCTGTCCATCTTGTAGGTGGACGTCTTACGCTGCGCTTGCTGGTCCGAGGTCTCCACTCGAGCACTTTTCGGCCCCATCAGCCATCTGCTCTGCGTGCTATGTGGCCTGCCCATTGCCACTTCAACTTGCTAATCCGGTGAGCTATATCGGTCACTTTAGTTCGTCTACGGATTTCCTCATTTCTGATTCGATCACGTAGAGACACCCCGAGCATAGCCCTCTCCATTGCTCGTTGAGCGACTTTGAGCTTTGAGATGAGGCCGATAGTGAAAGACCACGTTTCGGTGCCGTAAGTCATCACTGGTAACACACATTGGTTGAAGACTTTCGTCTTGAGGCACTGAGGTATGTCGGACGAAAAGACATTGCGTAGTTTCCCGAACGCTGCCCAGCCGAGTTGGATTCGGCGGTTGACCTCTTTCTCGAAGTTGGACCTACCTAATTGGACCACTTGTCCTAGGTAGATGTATGAGTCAACAACTTCGAGTACCGAGTTTTCAACAGAGACTGGGATGGGCACAACCTTGGCATTTGACATGAGTTTCGTCTTGTCCATGTTCATTTTTAAGCCCACCCGTTGAGAAACTCGATTGAGGTCATCGAGCATCATGCTGAGTTCCTCCATCGACTTTGCCATGACTACGATGTCGTCGGCAAACCGAAGGTGAGTGATGTATTCGCCATTGATGTTGATGCCAAGTCGTTGCCATTCCAGGAGCTTGAAGGCGTCTTCCATAACGGCCGTAAACAGTTTCGGGGACACAACGTCCCCCTGTCTTACGCCTCTTCTCAATGGAATGGCCTTTGTGCTCTGCTCCTGAACTCGGACCGACATGGTGGCGTTACTATACAAACACTTCAACACTTCAATGTACCGATAGTCAATATGGTATCGCTGAAGTGACTCGAGCACCGCCCATGTTTCCACCGAATCGAAGGCTTTCTCATAGTCCACAAACGCTAAGCATAATGGCAAGTTATACTCTTCAGTCTTCTGTATAACTTGCCGCAGCGTATGTATGTGGTCTATGGTACTATAGCTTCTTCGGAAACCGGCTTGTTCGGGAGGCTGGAAGTCATCAAGTCTATGTTCGAGACGGTTCGTGATGACCCTTGAAAACAACTTATAAACATGGCTTAGAAGCGTGAAGGGCCTGTAGTTCTTCAATAGGCTCTTATCACCTTTCTTGAAGAACAGTACCACCTCGCCTCTATTCCATGCTTCAGGCGTTTTTCTCTCGGACAAGACGGAATTAAAGAGCTTCTGGAGGACCTTAAGTACCGGTGTTCCACCCGCTGTCAGAAGCTCTGAGGTCATTCCGTCTTCGCCCGGCGCCTTGTTGTTCTTAAGCTGCTTCAGGGCCATCCTAATCTCGTACAGACTGATGTCCGGGATGTCTTCGGTATAATGTTGGGACAGCTTGGCTCTTGGATCGCCTACCAAGCTGTCAACGGGCTTTGCGACTGAAGTGTATAACTGACCATAGAACCTCTCGATCTCGCCTAGAACCTCTGCTTTGGTCGACGCTATGCTGCCGTCTTCCCGTTTCAGCTTGGTCAGCTGGCTTTGTCCAATAGACTTATCCTTTGTAATTATTATTGTAATTACGACATTGTAATTATTATTAAATCCTTAAAAAACACAAATAGTGCTGGCTATGATGGCATATCAAGTAAAATTGTAAAAGAAGTAGCCCCTATTATATCACTGCCTATTAGCTACATAGCAAATCTGTGTATTGAGAAGGGCCAGTTTCCGGAAATTCTTAAGATGGCCATAGTGAAGCCACTCTTTAAAAAAGGTGATAGGGAAAATATGGACAATTATAGGCCAATAGCACTTCTTTCCATATTTTCAAAAATACTGGAGAAGGTAATTCATAAAAGTTTATACCAATATTTCGAGACTCATAACCTACTTGCACCAGAACAAAAAGGTTTTAGGAAAAAAAGATCAATTAACATGGCAATTTTTGAACTTTTACAAACAATTATGAAAGAGATCGATGGAAAAAGACCTGTTTGTGCTTTATATATGGACATGTCCAAAGCTTTCGATTGCGTTGATCACAATATATTGTTAAATAAACTTTATGACTATGGCGTACGAGGCAATGTCCACGATCTTATGAAATCGTATTTAACCGGTCGAAAGCAAATGGTATCAATGAATAAAATATGCACAAAATCAAGAACGGAAATGTCGGTAACATCTAATTATAAAGAAGTTAAATACGGAGTACCGCAAGGCAGTGTTCTAGGTCCGTTGCTTTTCATAATATATATTAACGATCCACCACAATCAATCACAAACCACCGAACACTCAATGATTCTTTTTGCTGATGACAGCACAATAATATTTACAGGAAGTGACCCACTTTCATTACAGATCAGCATTAACGAAACACTTGAAACAGTAGTTGATTGGTTGAATAAGAACAATTTACATATAAATTTAAATAAAACAAAAGTCATGAGTTTTAAGCAGAGAGTGGACAAAACCCCAAACCTCGCTGTGTCATATAGGGAACACGTAATCGATAACACAGATCTGACGAAATTTCTAGGATTAAGTTTAGATCATAAGTTGAATTGGAAAGATCATATTGACATTGTATGTAATAAACTTAACAAATTTTCATATGCACTATATAATCTAAATAAAATAGTTAATCAATCAGCAGTACTAACCGCTTACCATTCGTATGTCACATCAACTTTAAGATATGGTGTCATGTTCTGGGGGAATTCCACTGACCGAGAGTTAGCTTTCAAGGCTCAAAAAAAATGTTTACGATCAGTATGTAGGATACCGCAAACCGAATCATGTAAACCGCATTTCATTAGGCTAAACATACTTACATTACCGTGCCTATATATTTATGAAACCGCATTGTATGTGAAAAACAACATGAATACCAACCAATTCCTTAACGTTAGCAGTGCTCGCCGATGTAATAAGATCCAAATTCAGCCTACTAAAACCGCTCTTCTCTCCAAAAGTGTCTTTGGAATGGCACCTAGAATCTACAATAAATTGCCAAAATATGTGTCTAGCTTAGACGATACTGTAGATTTTAAAAAAAGCTTATTCGCGCTTTTAGTAAATAGAGCATATTATTCAGTAGGAGAATACTTATCCGATTTTGAATTGTAATTTTATTTATATAGATATCGACTTTAAGTAATATACTGCATGCTCCATCTTGACTTGAAATATTTGTATGCCTAACGGCTAGACATGGTGATACTGTTTTTATTAAATGTAAGACCTGTTATATTTATGTACCTATGTTTACAAATAAATGTCTGATTCTGATTCTGATTCCTTTGCGAACACTTTGGAGCCTTTGTTCTGCTCAATGAGTATAAAATAGACGAATAGAATATAAAAGATACGGTTCGTATTAAAGAGCCGCAGATCGTGTCGCAAGGACTTCGATATACGTCTATTAAGCTGCCTATATGACCTCGCGTCATCGAGAGACTGCAACTGTAGCGAGCGTCGTTCAGCCATGAGGTTTAAGGTTCGATCAGACAATTTCTGAGGTCTATCTTTACGGCGGGGTCTGAAAAACTTAGACCCTACCGTGTGGACAGTTTCCACTAGCCCGTCGTTGATCTCGTCCACTGAGACAAAGTTCTCCAGACAAGCGAAGCGGTTGGAGAGCTCGAGTTGAAAGCTCTCGGGGTTTTGAATATGGGCCCGAGTAGGTCGGAGCGTAGACTTCATCAGACTGGACCTTTCCAGTTTAACATTGATATTCAGTGTGCCTCTTACGATTCGATGATCACTGCCGGTCTTTACCCTATTGATCACAGACACATCACTGAAAATCCGTTTCTTGTCGGTCATGATGAAGTCAATCTCGTTTCTCGTGGAACCATCGGGACTTATCCAGGTCCATTTCCTGTGAGGCGGCTTCTGGAAGAAAGAGTTCATCATGAAGAGTTCCTCTTTCTCCAGAAAGTCGGCCAGCCTCTGTCCCCTAGGGTTCCGTTGCCCGTATCCAAATTGCCCCACTCTCAACTCATCACCGCTGTTCTTGCCCAACTTTGCATTGAAGTCCCATAACAACAGTGAAGTAGGTTTTGGAAGTATGTATGGCCCTACTTACGTCCTCATACATAGCCTCTACTTCCTCATCAGAATGTGACGAGGTCGGTGCGTATACCTGAATGACCTTCAACGAATATCTTTTGGATATTCTGAGTATTAGGTATACCACCCTGCTCGACACACTGTCGATGGTGATGATGATGATGATTTGGTGTAGGGACGCCCGGCCGGAAACAGGCGGGCTGTCGATCGCTTGGCTGCGTTCATTCAGCCCAATTCCCAATTGGAGCCAACGGTTACTGTCCCGGCGGCGCTCCCATACAGCCTTCTTCCTCGAATCTTCTTGTTCTCCTGCAGAAGGAAAGGACATCCTTAAGGTTAATGTCCCTCAGCTCTTCCTCTTCTAGTTTATCTTTTCTGAAGATGCTATAGCGTACTATCGCATACATGCCACACTCTGCTATAACATGCTTACTCGTCTCCTCCTGGCCACAGTGCGCGCAGTATGGATCACTTACTACTCCCATAATGTGTAGGTGCCTGTTAAGGCTGTTGTGTCCCGTGATTATGCCTGTTAATAATCTGAGAGTTTTCTTACCTAGTTCCAGTAGATACCTGGTCCTTTTTCTGTTGATTCCTCCTAGGATCATCTTCGATTGTCGACTGTCCGTCGTCTCCTGCCATTGTCTGTTAGCCTCTTCCTCCATTAGCCTAGCTATAACTCCTTTCGTGACTTCTGCCGATATTGGCAGGGCAGGTTCGGGTCCTATGAGTTCCCTCTCTGCTCCTAGCCTTGCCATCTCATCTGCCCTTTCATTTCCTGTCACACCCTGATGTCCCGGTACCCATGCTACCGTAGTCCTTGTGTGTTCTCCAAGTTTGTTCAGGGCTACTCTGCATTCCTTTACCAAGGACGAGCTTACCATCTGTTTGTCTAACGCTTTTAGTGCCGCCTGGCTGTCTGTGTATATAACGACAGATCCCACTTCCTGTGAACATTCATCTATTATTTGTGCACATCTCATTATGCCGCATACCTCTGCCTGAAATACGCTAGCGTACCTCCCCAGAGGTATGTGTACCTTCTTATCCAGCTTTGGTATCACTATGCCGGCTCCTGCTAGTTTCGTGGATTCCCGCCGAGAACCATCCGTAAAGCAGATAGTCACGGGGTGTTCCACCTCTATTTTCCAGTTGTCCCTTTCTCCTATGTGTATCCTATATTTCTTATCGAACATCTCCTGTCTCTTTATGAGGTCGTTGTTTTGGGTAAGCATCCCCATCTTCGAGCCTGCTTCCCTCTGAATAAGTGCGTGTCCCTTGTCCACCAAGCTTCCTCTCCATTCCTTGCATGCTTTCATTCTGTACCATTGTTCCATGGCCTTCTTTTCCGCTTCTATTTTAAGTGACTTGAGACCGAGCATGATCTCCATCGCCTGCGTGGGCGTTGTTCTCTGTCGATGGTAGTTATGTTGTTAACGAGGGACCTGTGAACGAGAAACCCGACACCGTCAGCAACCCTAAATAACCCGAATCGTTTCGGTACGGAAATACCTAACCTACCGCTAGCGACAATTCATCCATCAACTTTTATCAGTCTCGCTATGAGCGACCATCATAAAGCCCGCTGTTCAGCTCAGTTCACGTATGCAATTCAATAACTTAGGTTATATTCGCACGAACACACCCAATATCGGTGCAGCGAGGAATATCGCTCGATATTGTTGGATGCCGACGTTTCACTATGCCAATATTGTTACGAGGTTGCCATTTTGGTGAAAAGGCCTTTGTGTACAATGCACGGTAGCGAAGATTTGCAATATTATGTAAAGAAATGTGGAAGTCTGGGATGAAACTTGGAGGTTGTCTTAATGTTTGTTTGTTTCTTGGTACCTACAGGTTTAACCGCGGGAACTTCGATGATTAGAATTAGATTTATTTATTTCATAAAAATAAAATGACAGTATAAATTGATTGTTTTAGACATTTTTCTCTATGATCAAGCATGTTTCTAACATATTATTAATGTGACTACTTAGAACAGGGCTATTGAGATTTATTGGTATATATTTGAAATGTACGTTTTGAATACTTCATTCATAATTTTTGTTTGAAAAACTACTCGAAATTGATAAAATTCACGCAGAAAACTGTTTTTTTTTTTTTTACTTATTTTCGATTGCACGCAACAAAAGCATGAGATAGCTATGTTACTTTCTGCCACGTTCTGTAACCAATTGATAAACACTTTCAAAAATAATAGTAAAACTACATACGCACGACGCCCCTAAAAGCATTCTGTTGAATCGGAACAAATAATCCCGGAATAGCTGAGAAAGATGTTAAACTACGAGGTTCTTATGCGAGTCACAGAACAACAGTCTCGCAACAAAGGTCTTATGTTCCTACCAAAATAGAGTACTTATGTCGTTTAAGAACTGGAAGCTAGGCGCTGGAAGTAAACTAAAGATTTACGTAGGTGAAAGCATCTGAACGTGGAACAAATGGAAGGAAAAGCGTGGAGAGGAATTCTGTTGAATTTTTTGTGGTTCGAGTCTATGCACAAAATATGTAGGCAGGTGCTTTAAAAAACACCATTATGTTATGCATTTCAATGCCATCAAATTCAACCATATACTCCGTGGGTGACAACCAATATTTCTGTGACCGTTCTTGAAAACCTCGTATCTAGTAAGTAGATTAACACTGAGGTACTCGTACGAGCTTTGCTTTAAGTAGGTATTTGTTACTTAGTGAGATTTGGTTATCACCAGACGATATAGGCATCCCTGTCACTGCACTGGTTGAACGAAAAATCGGTGTTTTTGCATAAAGATTGTATTTCGATTTTTTTTTGAAAATAGTGGGGGTTGAAACCGTAAAAAAATCACTTTAATCATGGTCAAGTACTTTTGTATGTCAGATGATTTACGGCAGTTTTCGTTTCGAAGTCTCATTTCATTTCTCAACTAATTCTCGAGAAAATTTGTGAGTACGCTCGATAAATTATATCGTTTTTTTTTGTAAACGACAAAGTTTTTGATTTTTCCAAAATAGCAGAGGGATGTGGGTAGTAGGCGGCAGATATGAGGCTTGAATACGTAAAGTAATGCATATTTCAGCCGTTTCGAAACTGACTCACGATGTTTGCAGCATCTGCAAAGCAAGCTGCTCACAGAACCACTAATAGGTATAGGTATGGTATGCGTTTCTTGCTTATAACCTTATGTACAGGTAATAGGTTCTATACAGATATCCTTTAATCTGATAATGGATATAAATACACAATCTACTAAGTAGTCGCATACATTATGATAATTTTCATTAGGCTCCTTAACAATTAGTAATGCTTGATGCTTGGTAACAGTGATAATGTAATTTACTAATTTAGCACGACTAGAATTATTATTAGGGCTAAAATATACATCTTGAGTTTAATAAAATAATTGAAAACTCACTGTCGTGATTCCCTAAAATCAACTCAACAATATCATACCTATATGTAACTCAAGATTCAATTTTCGACGTATCTCCGCTTGTTTGTTATACAGTCGTGGTAGCGATAGCGGCGTGCAACCGCTTTTCCACTATAACTTGAGCTGTTAAATAAGTACTTTCCGCACTAGATTGAACTTTCACAAGCAACGTCCAAGTTTCGCCCCGCTAAATCCCCAAGTATTAACAGTACGAACTATGGTCACAACTGAATAAGCATTTTGCGCATTTGTTTTGATATTTATACTGACATAAATACCAATATTAACTGGTGGCATAATGGTGTATACTACCTCAGTATATTACGGTCTCTTATGATTATGACTAAGTCTTTTATATGTAGATTTACTTTGCCTCCTTAAAAGTCTTTACCGTAAAAAATATCCGATAACCGTCTTTAGATGTCCACCTATCCTTGTAACAAAATTGTTTCAAATTTGTTCAGCCGTTTCGGCGTGATGAGAGGAGAATACATTTTTAGCAACAGATTGCGTTAAGATTTATCTCTTTTAAATACATAAAAATAAAAATAGAATTTTACATTTCTTAGCATAGATGTAAAGTTAACGTTTCGGATAAGGTTCTTATATTTCTTGGTCCAAAGATTAGACCAAATTTGTCCTGGGGACTGATATTGCTGCGTTGAAATTCTCAATTTCCTACCTGCCTGCCTACTATTCTAATATTCCTTTTCTTCCACAGGGCTTGGAAATCAAAGGACAGATGGTGTTCTGCCCTGAGTCAGACTCCCTTCTGTTCGTTGGATCTCCATTCCTGGACGGGCTAGAAGGGCTCACAAGCCGTGGCCTCTTCATCTCCGATATTCCATTGCACGATGCAACGAGAGACGTCATCCTGGTCGGCGAACAGGCTAGGGCTCAGGTAAGCTCACACACCATCATTATCATCATCATCATCTGTCAAACGATGTCCTCTACTAGACATAGGCCTCCTCCAAGAAATATCACTGTAACTGGCCCCGTCCGCATCCATCATGACGGGCGTTATAAAGAGGCTCAAAGTCACCAAGTGAGCAATAAAGAGGGCTATCTGCAGAATTTGTTTGTAGACAATATAGGAATGAAGAAATCCGTAGAAGAACCAGACGTATTTAGTAAACGACATAGCATGATGAATCGCAATATTTAAGCGGCAATGGGTTGACCACATTGCTCTTAATTGTCACAAATTACGCTTAACACTTTTACAGACGAGAAACGTCAATTAAGACTCTCATGATACGGCAGGACGACTGCGGATGGCGACTTTAATCTTCGCAAAACTGCCGCTTCCTCTATAGCTGAACATTTCTCAGTGTTTATATGTATAAAGCCAAATGACACAGGTACAACTTTTATGTATAAGGTCCGTGTGTACCGCAGCGTTCAATTTGCAAAATGGTACCGTGTCTTGAATGTGACAACCATAGCGAGTGTAACATGATGTTCTTTATTATCCCCCATTAGTCGATCAACGTTCACAGGTTTTATATTTAGGCCTCAGTCGTAAAAAATAAAGACAAAGACGGTCGTTGCTTGTATTATCACAGATGTTTTTTTTCTGAGACCGTTTACCGAGAAACTGTTTTCGTTTACTATAAAACAAATCTAAGCTAACCTTAATGCCTTGAATGCGGTGACCTTTCAAAAATCATGAAAAATACTTTCGGGGAAAAACCACGTCGAGGAAATTAAAACTTTATGTACTTTTCTGCAAAACGTTTCTCGGTAAAACAAAGGGACCCAAAAAGAAAACGGTAAACAAACTGTTAGTTCGGTTAGGCCCATATTTAAGTTTAAATATGACCGAGACAAACCGCAATAGAATGTATATTTTAACATCGCTGTACACTTAAGAATTTATGGCGCATTATCTAATTCCTAAACATCAGCAGGCCTATGATATGATAGTTGAAAGTTATCACCCGACATATCACTACATAGTATAAAACAAAGTCGCTTCCGTATGTCTGTCCCTAAGTATGCTTAGATCTTTAAAACTACGCAACGGATTTTGATGCGGGTTTTTATTCGATAAAATAATTCAAGAGTGAGGTTTATATGTATAATACACGCATAATTTATCAGCATTGTACCTGTGCGATGCCGGGGCAGGTCGCTAGTAAATAATATAACATCCGTCAATTTTGTATTTAAAAATGATGTTCTGTTACTTTAATGTGCCTACGTGATAAATGAAATAGAATAATTTATTCAATAAGTAGGGCAAGAGGGTACTTTTACTAATAAGAACTACCGACATTTCCCAAGAGAGAGCTTAAAAGAATTTCAATTGGCATAATTCATTCATCAAACGTACTATCATAGGACCGTAGGTTATGTTCAACGTTAGTTTTAAAATTAAAATTGATCACCATAAAACGGTTAGTCGTTCAAAGTTCACCAAGTACAATTTCTTAAAAACATATTATTTTGTAGTAACATTGATTTGTATCAAACTAAAGCAAGTTTATCCAAATAAAAATAATTTAGTTAAATGCACTGCTCGGCAGAACGCGAAATGAGACGATCTGCTCACTCAGAAGTTTTTAATGGTTCGGAGGAAGACGGATTCTTAGAGAAAATTATCACTTTTAATGATGTTGAATGAAAAAGTGTGAATTAAGCGCGAGTTTGACGTTCATTGTCACAGAGAATGGTCCTTTCTGAGCGTTTTTCAAAAAAAGTGTACACGTGACGAACCGGAAAACGGTTTTTTTTATAACACCGATTTTAAATTTTCGTGGCTTATTTAATTCCCCATAAGTTATAGTGTATTATTTGAGAAAATGGCATTAAAATATTAAAAAATATAGAAAATATCGACATTTTAAACTCAGATTGTGGTGAAACTAGTTCCGGATAGTCACTAATATAAAATTCAGTATAAATTGATTGAAGTATTTTTTGGACCAGTTTTAGTTTACACATTTAAAATACAGACAATAAACTATTTAAAACGGGTTTAATTTATAGAATTAATGGAACGAGCAAGCTTTGAGGATAAAATAAAGGTCCAGTTCGACACAATCACCACCAAATGACTGCTAAAACATGTATTTTTTTGCATTAAAATGCGACAAATCAACGAATAATATTTTTTATTACATTAAGGAATATTCATTTAGTAATGTTAACGCTTAAATATGTGAATTGTTGCACTGCAGCAGCCAGAAATAATTATTTTCAACATCCCAAATCTTGGGACAGTAACTAAACGGAATCTCATGTGACTAACTGGAAAATGTAAGGAATAGTGTACATAGATTGAATATATTGAAATAAAATCACAAAAATATTATGTCATGAATCGTATTTATTGCAACGGAATCAAAATGGTATAATATATATTATTACTAGTTTATATATGTAATAATAAAGCATGTATTAAACTAGTAATAATAAATATTTACCATGTATATTATAATGTATTACATAAAAATCTTTCATGAGTAAATGATAATCTTAATATTGAAAGTTTTATTAGTGTTATTTATCTATTTTTATAGATTATTAATAATGTTTTATTAAAAATGTTTAAAATAAAACATACAATATTACGATTACCTTTAGCAAGTAATAGCAACATGAACATTTCAAAATATAGAATAACAGTATTAATTCTCATTAATAAAAAATTGGGCAAGTGCGAGTCCGACTCGCGCATGAAGGGTTCCGTACCATAATCTATAACAAGTTTGTTGTATGGGAGCCCCCCTTAAATATTTATTTTATTTTATTTTTAGTATTTTTTGTTCTAGCGGCAATAGAAATACATCATCTGTAAGAATTTCAGCTGCCTAGCTATCACCGTTCTTGAGATACAGCCTGGTGACAGACGGACGGACGGACAGCGAAGTCTCAGTAATAGGGTCCCGTTTTTACCCTTTGGGTACGGAACCCTAAAAACGGTTGTAATTAAAATACTTACATCGAACGAACTTTATTTTAGGTTATCGCTTAGAACGCTGTCTGCCTTTTGTTTTCTTGACAGTTATAAACAAATATAAACCTTATTGCAATATGTTAAGGTTTATGGGTGTATACTTAAGGTTATATCGACATAAACCAATCACAATTTTTTTTCTTCATTTCTGACAACACTTTCAGCTGTCAAGTTAGTTCGCCTAATTAAAAACTCGACTGTAAGCGTGGTCCGACATGCTCTTAGCCGGTTTTTATAAATGTTTTAATTGTTATTTTGCTTTTTAGTCATTTCTTCCGGAGATAACACATACTTTTCTGAAAACCGCATCAAAATCGGTTCTGACAAATGCGAGATAATGGCGGATAAACATGCATGTATAACAAACATATGGGTCAAACTAAGTAACTCCTTTTTTAGAAGTCGGTTAAAACATCGGTCACATTTCGATTGTGTACTAAGCTTTATAGTTCCAATTCGTCACAAAATCGTTCCGGTAGTATATCACGTCACGAATCGGACGTGACGAATTCTACCTCGACAATTTAAAATCAAAATTTCAACGTGTTCTGAACCAATTCAATGTGTTTTTGGTTTAGTTTCGGATACTACGATAGTTTCTTCTATGTCTAATTGTGTTTAAAAAGTTAATTATAATCTACTTACCGAAAAAACTGTTACTAACTCGAAATCCTATTTTTAGCGCACTGACACAGCGTCCACCTTTCGTCACCGTTTTCACGGAACTGACGTTATATTTGCAATGAAATCCGATGCCTATAGCATTAAAATGTTGCCAGGATTGAAAAATTAACGCTTTTTGGGGAATATCGATTGCACAAGTATGTTAAAATCGCTTGTGACTATAACCGGAAGTTCCGGTCTGTCGATTTCTTTGGACAGTGGAAAAAGTAGTTTTTCGGCATTATAAACCGTATTTGTTTATAAATAAACCACACGACTAAAATCTAGACTCATTACTTTATCTGTGTGACCACATTCAATATTCATACAAATTTATTTCGAGTTTCTGCAAGCCTCTGAACATGACTGAGTCGACGTGGGACATACCCATTTTAGCACTTTTCATATCTTTATTTTGCAATAAATCTAGTAATAAATATAATATAATCGTTTTATAAATATAAAATGAATGCCCCACATCTACAGAATCAAATGATACCACTCATATACCCAAATACTAAAGGTAAAGTAAAAAAAAAACACGTTGAACGTGTGGGACATTCAAATTTTGCCATGTACACTTTTTTTGAAAAACGCTCTTCTATTGTGTATATGTGTGTGTGTTTTTGAATTTACTAACCACCTGAGTTTATAGAACCTATCTGCAAAAGATCGTCAAGGCGCAATCTTATGTTAGAGTTTTGAAATAATACAGAAGCATCATTACGCTGAATTCGCTGAAACCTCGATAATTATACTAGCGAAAAGTCAAAGGGTTTTCTAAAATAAGAATAGGCGCGTAGAGAACTTTCAGTAAAATGGATTTAAGTTTTCTAGACTTCCAACAACATTCGGTCCAAGTGAATTCCATTTAAAATCTCCCTGGACCAGCTGACTTGTTAAAGCGCTTTTTCTAGAGCCCACTTGTTGATCTACTGAAGGGGACATCACTTGATGTTCAAGTCATGGAACGACTTATTCCGATAAAATTTAAAAGGAGATCTAACTAGAAAAGTTGAAGAAATTATTGATTGATAGATAGTACAAGTTATAGTTAAATAAGTACTGGGACTGAATTCAATGCGGGTATTTTTTTTTATGTTATTTAGCCCAACATATTTAGTGGCTACACTTCGCCTGATGATAAGCAAAAAGAGGGGCCCAAGTCGCAATGGCAACTGACGAGAAACCAACGGTGCCTTATCAGACTAACTTTAACTGGTTTTAACTTGTCTTGTTGTTGTGATCTAATGACAACATTATGTAGGTATCTCATTCTATTTGAAGTACTGGTTAAAACATTTTATTTCCCGTCGATATTATTGTTATAACAGTAATAAAATGAAATAACTGGACAATATCTTCTACAAATTAAGTAGGTACCAGCATAAGCTAGTTAGAGGTCATAAGAAACATAATTTTATTGGTAACTGCGTTACACTAATAAAAGTATTATTACAGGACGGCCTCCGAAGAAGAATGGACAAGTTAAAGAACAGAATAGAAGAAGCAAGCAAAGCCGTGGACAAAGAAAGAGAGAAGAACGTTAGTTTACTACACCTGATATTTCCTCCTCACATCGCCAAGAGGCTCTGGTTAGGTAAGTCGAAGTAATTATTGTTAATCAAAAGCAGCAAAGCGCAGTAAATATTATAAATATAATATTTGACATTACTAATTTGAAAAAACATGACACTACAAGACGACATCTATTGATACCCCGAGCAAAAACCAAGAGACAGCAGTTCGAAAAAACAATAACCCGATATAAATAAGTCTATCTAAATCTAAATCTAAACTAAGTCTAAAAAACGAAAAGAATTTGCAACTAAATGGCCAGCGTTATATTCCAACAGTAATAAAGTCGAAGTAGTTATTTAATACGGTCTGCAGCGGTCTGTATCTCAGTTGGAAGAGCAATGTTCCGGTTAAACAGAGGTCGTGGGTTCGAGTACCACTTGGACTGCAGTGGATCGCATAACATTTTGGCTTCTTATTTATCCTTTGTATAGATACAAAAATAAGAAATGTGGTATCACCACAAAAATAGGATCAGGGGGGGTATTCGACCAATTTTAGAGATATAATGGAGATCTCTCCTTTTCATCGCCATCCGTCACTTTTGACGTGTGTCTACTTGACAAGTGGCGATATCCCTAGAACATCGCAACTTCGTCAATTCGGACGAGCAAAATGTTCGCTTTCTTTGTATGTGACGGCATAAATAACAGGCGCATACTTTAAATTGACCGCGTAGTACGTGAAATTAGTCCGTTACGTTTCGTTCAAAACAGAAATTTATATACATGAATAACATTTTTGACAATCATTATCGCCTTCGTATTTCCAAAATTGAGATGAGATATGTCACTTTTAAGCTCATCGCATTTAAATGACAGTTCAATGGCGATATAACTGTTATCTAATGGAGATTTGACGTTTGGCGATATCTCAAACGGCATTTTCGAATTGGGCCCCAGCATTGATTCTGTTCAAAGTCGAAGTAAATATAAAATAAATTGTAATCCTATGTCCTCGCTGGGAAAATTTATTTATTTTTTAATCAATACCTATATCTACATGGTAATATACCGGGTGATCAATCCAAATGGGTCAATAAGGAGAAGTCACAAACTATGAGAGATAGGGAAATCTGTTCTTAGGAACCATGGCGTCGATTTTAGATTTAATATTTTTTTCATAAATCTCATACATAATTTCATACATAAACCAGTCAAAACTGCTGTAAAGATTGTTACAGTATGACATGCGATTACTTACAGAATTTTAACCAGGTTCAATTCCCGGTTATGTATGAGATTTATAAAAAAATATTGAATACAGTTTCTATTAAATCTAAAATCGACGACATGGTTCTTAAGAACATATTTTCCTATCTCTTATAGTTTTCGTTTTCTCCCTACTGACCCATTTGGATTTATCACTCTGTATAACTACAATTTGCGTGAACAAATTAAGTGGCTTAAGCGGATCCTGCGTTATTTTCAATTACATATATATTTTTTACCATTACTACCAAATATGACCCACTTAAGGAACGGCACTATCGTAGGTATTATGATGCGTAGGCATTAATGTAAACACAATGTTTCTACCCTCTGATATAGTTAAAGAAAACATAATATTTATAGATGGTGTCGTAATGTTGACTCAGAGAATTACGCCTTAGCTCTAGCAAATATGTTTTCATGCTTGACATGTATGTTTCTGACAAGACTATTGACTTGTTGTTCCAAGCATAATGTCAGCCATCTTGAGTTAACAATGTCAACGACCCAATTTTCCCGAAGCGGGTCGTTGTCTTCTATAAAATAATACCTTAACTTTAGGCTGCATACAGACCGTTAGTTAAAGGGTGACAATGTTATTATAGAGGTTTATCCTTAACAGCCCTAAAGATTGCGGATCCACTAACGTTGAGCTGAGCGAAGCACAAAATTACTTGCAGTTTAGTTTCTTTTGGTATTTCTTTTCAACAGTGGTCTCCTTTCGTGACCCAGACATGTAAAGTGGTGTGAGAAGTGAAAAGGTGTTAGATAGGCGTTTTCACAAATCGTTCTGCATTTGTTTTTTTTTGTGTTTGGAGAAAATTTTGGTTTATCCGAGTCATAATCATGAGTAGAAATAATCCTAAAATGAGAATACGTAACGAAGCTGTGAAATATGTACACACCCAGTGCATGCTTTCAATATGCACCATGGAAGTGTATATTTCGCACACATAACTCTAGCGCGTGTTTTTCGCGACTTTTGTCAATATACTATGTCCACCAATTTTTATTTGAGTGACGCTAGGATATATTCATAACGATGCATTCTGTTTAATTTTACCTACTACCCAGTCAATTTAAGTATGCGCCTGATATCTATGCCGGCACACGCAAAGGATACGCAAACTTAACGCGTCTCATGACTGAAGGTCGTGACCATTTGAGGCCGTTATCCCTTGGACCAATGCTCTCTACTCCACACGGTTTTCCGCCTTCCGGATTGACGCCTGTAGAGTTTCCTGACAGGCTTCTTTCGACCTGACAGGATCGGTGATCTCCCACCACGCCTTTCTCCTTCCACGTGGCCAACTATAATGAGCTCTTCCAAACTATCTGGCTCGCGTCTATTTTCGTGACCTAAGTACTGCAGGATAGGATCCGCTAGAGGCAAGTGGTCGATAAGCGGCTCTTGAATCTTCAATTCGACCAGGATCGACGCATATACCAATGTATCTACATGAATATGACAATACTTAAACGGGTTTACTCACGTAGTAGAAGTCGAATAACGCTCGACATGTTTCGAATCGGTACGCGAAATTGGCATTGTGCGTGATGATGAGGGTAGTTTTGCGCCTCCGCCGGTGACACCCGCGTCGAGCGGCCGCGCGGACAGAGCGCATGCCCACAGTGTTCGTTTGGCCGCCGCCGCGATTGATCGTCTCTCCTGATGATGAATCGCGTACCGATTCGAAACATGTCGAGCGTTATTCGACTTCTACGACGTGAGTAAACCCGTTTAAGTATTTTAATATGTCTGAGACTCACGATAGTTTTCTATGTAAAGTATCTACATGAAACTAATGATAACCTGTGTTATACTCCTTGATTAAAAAAAAAATCTTTTATGATAGCCAATTGCACCTGATACTAAGTGACAATTTATAATGCCTATTATGGAGCATGCTTGCAAGTCCAAGTTATATTTTTTGACCACTGACACAACCATTGTGTTATACACATTTAATTTAAGGGAAAATATTTTAGGATATACAAGTTATCTAATAAAATAGGGACCTGTTATAAAGTGTCAACCGTGAGAACTGGCCCTTATAAACGCAGGTGTGGTGTAAACTTCCAGATTGTATCATAAAAGTTACAGCTGTGGGCGCGACCGAGGTGGGCAGATAATTTAGTTTATGCTCTTTATGACAGCTCGTGCTAATTAATTAATATAATGTATGGGATGGCATTATTAAGTTACCTCATTTTGAGGATTAGCGGCGTTGAGGTTTATCATACCTGCCAGGGCCAAGCCGAATCTTTTCCTTTGACATTGACGTTGTTTTACGAAAATGTATCGTTGCCATTAAAATAAATAAGTACCGTTCAAAATCTGCAACATAGCGTGGACCAAAAAACCCCCTGTTGCTATAATTTAAACCTATTTTCGACCACTTTCATAAAATAACTCAAAAACTAAAAGACGCATAATGGAATATTTTAGTGAACACTGCACATTTGCTAATGTGGCTAAGTATTACAGCTAAAATAGTAAAAGTGGGTATATACTCAATATAAGCCGAGATATTAGTAACTTGAACACACCATGAAGCTCAATCAAATTAACACCATGTACAATCCGTGAGCTTTCGGTTGCAATTCACGTTCTTATCTGAGTCGCGTAAGACCAAGCGAGATAAGTATAAAACGCGAATAGCATTCTGATATCTCACGCGCTGTAATAAATTTTCTTCTATTTTTATGTCATTCACCGTACAACGGTGAAAGCTGCCATTTCCAGCTAAAAGGTGACATATCTCTGAAAAGGTTCCCCTTTCAAAAAACAATTTAAAGAGTTACTTCACTTTATCATACACTTTTTGCTGGGTTAACCTTTGATCGTTGCTTTAATACCTGACCCATATTGAGGCACGTTAATGTCGGAGCGGAGGGTAAACCGGACCTTTTAATCCTACACAATATTCTCCACTTCAAACGACATGTGATCTAAGCCAGTGGCATATATAAAACAATTGCTTTAATTAATAGCGATCCTTTTAATTGACGACATATTTAGATCTTTTTACTAAAACTGTCTCCACGAAAGTAACACTTGAACAACAACCCAAGCATGAAGTCCATTGCGAAGCGGCAGTCCCGGATTCAAATTCTGTCAGGGCAAATTCTTGTACCTTTTCCTTTCCGGACGTTTCGATAATAAGTGAGCAAATGGTACAATTTTGAGAAACCAGAATTTTCGTAACCGGAAAAATTTCCATTATTATTAAGCGACAACAATCTTACACAATCGACCTAGTCCTAAATTAAAAAAAATATATGATTAATTAGTCCCATTGCTGTTTATGCTTGCTGTGTATGAAATAATACATTCTACGACAGTCAAGGTACCTGCGAGGCTGGGCGGGAGAAAAATAGAAATTTGAATTGCGAATACCGGCTTACGCGGGCTCACAATTGCTGTTATTGGCAATTTTTGATAAAAATGGGTAGGTGATTTCAATTTCTATCCCACCTCGTCTCGCCTTGTCTCGTTGATGGAAATGCACCTTAAGTCTAGTGTCGAATACAAATTTTAGGAGTGAGTGCACTTCTATATGTTACATTTGAGTGCAAAATCGAATTAGTCCACGTTAAAAGCATGCCATTCAAAACATTTTTGTAATGTTGCTTTGTAATGTGTTTGGTAATATTACATTTTTACCATTTGTACACACTAGTGTACAATTTCCCGGGACTTCGTAACGTAATATTTATGTGGATGTGACTTAATCTCGGGATTATTATAATGATAAAGCTAGAAAAAAAAATCGTTTCAAAATATTACTCACTTATAAAAAAAGGTAGATACTTACGCATATTATCAATATCATACAGGCATCGATAATACTGTTTTTTTTTTTACTTGTGTACTTGTGTCAACATGTACATCATCTCTAATAAAGATAATTATACATTATTAGAGGCTTGTATGTCTATAGTCTATTGTCCAAAGACGTACTTTTAAACGATGTTATATAATGTCATATCCATGTTCAGTATAGGTCATTCACCACAAATTGAACACCTTAATCCGAACACTGATTACTACACAAAGGCTGCGAAACATGGTATTGTTGAGTTAGCGAAGTTACATTAAGTGCGTGAAGTAAGAATTAAATGGATAATTTTTATAAATTTATGTTTGTATTTATTTATATAAATGAAACAAGCCAACTAGAGTTAACTATGGGATAGGATCTTTTTGTGTAAGGTCTTCGGATATTTATTTATTTATAATTTAAGTTGGTCACAAACGTTCTCGGGATTTTCATGTCGCATTTATCCTTGGCACAATATGTAGACCTGGGGCCTATGATAGTTGCGTTTATCACGTGGTTAATAAGTGACAAAGCATCTGTCACTCTCACTCGCAATTTGTTCATATGGGTGCTAGTTTTTGCCATCACTTTTTATTCTATTTTACTCAATTTGTCGTTTAATAAAGTTATCGCTACCAACTATCCATTCTGATTATAGCTGTATCGTGTAAACCGAGCCGATATTTCAGCAACACGTGCGTTTCGTCCCTCGGCACCAATTTAGTTTACTTCCCGGCTAAATTTAATAACGTTAACTAATATAAATTGGTTCCGTAAGTTTGCTCGAGCTTAGACTTTGCCGACAAATTCCCAGTAGGTAGGTATGAATATATAAGTCGATTATCTTCGGATAATAATTAAGATTACATTATTGGTTAGGAATACTATACTCTATCCGGATAGGTATTTAACTAAACGTAAACAAACCATATATTAGGTGCTTTATCAGGCCGATATTGGTTGGTAAATTTGGTATTTAATAATATTACTTTCATAAAAAATATAATATTTATTTTACTTTAATTTATCAGGTTATAGAATAAACCATACGATACCCAATCAAGACTATGTAATTATTCCCTAAGTACATTAACTTAATAATAATTTCAATATGCCACTAAATATTTTACGAATTGTGCACAATAAAGAACGTAAAAACCTAGGAATCTGCAATCTTTTTTCCAAATAACATGACACGACACTTCTCGTGTATTCGTGATCGCATACTATAGGTACTACTCGGGATTTTCGCTTGCATTAGTTTTCTTGTTTATTGATCATATTGTTATTTCATTTATTCTATTCATTATTAGTGTTATCAATTAGTTATTATTGTGTTAGTTATTGTTTTTCTGCTGAAAATGAACGAATCTGTACCATGTTCAAGTCGGGCTAGCTCGGATGGATGACACAAAAGAACGGTTCATTATTAATGTTGGTGATGCTTCCTCACCATCTTCGGTATATCAAAATTAGACAGCAATAGTGGCAGTTCAAATTAAACTATGATTACAGTTACTGAATTCTTTTATTTAATAATAGTTTGCCTCAAAGGTAAAAAAATTTAACTCTTTAACGTACTATTTTTTTTATAAATAACGTAACGTGTACTTTACATACCTACCTGCGTTAGTGTTTGTGAGCAGTACAGAAAAAATACATTTAAAATATTGAATGTCTATTCATACATAATATCTGTGTATTCATTTCTTTTACGTTATATGAGTTGGCAAAGGCCATTTCATTATTTTTCTGATTTGCCGAACCTTGATCAGAGTCTGACTACCAAAAGGATAATCGAAAGTAAGAATTAAAATTTAACAATTGATAAAATGTTGAGTACACCTGAATATGTCAACTTTGACAGCCAAGGTTTGTTTACATTTAGTTAAATCCCTATCCGGATAGAGTATAAATATCAATTATTGACCGATCGAGCGAAGTGAGCGTCTGTGCTTCAGCTTCGCAAATATTTCTTTCGTAAGTCCCGATGTTCGGATTTCCGGCTGTTCTCGCGTACACACAAGCAGGTTCGGTAATTAATAATATAGATTTTTTTGGCGAGTAATTTTTCCGAAATCTTTCGAAATGGTGGAGGTGCTGCGGTTTGGCTTCAAATAAACACGCCTAGAAACCTAGTCGGCGCTTGAATTTTGGTAAGCCAATTTCGGTTAGCCACGGCTAAGTTTCGTCCGTGTGCGTTAAGCTCACAAGCAACACGTCTCTATGATTGGTTCGTAGACGCGCACGCATAAAACCAAAAGTTTCTTCTTTCGCAAATCTGTTGTATTAAGACTCTCGTATTTATTCTAAGGGGTTTGGTACCTATGTACGAAACTGACTCGCTTCGCATGCTCAGTCAATAAAAGTATCGATATACAAAGTGACTAAAGGATTTATTTATTATCTTTTCTTCAACAGGCGAAAAGATCAAAGCGAAGAGTCACGACGACGTCACGATGTTGTTCAGTGACATCGTGGGCTTCACGTCGATCTGTGCCACGGCCACGCCCATGATGGTCATCGATATGCTGGAAAACCTGTACACGGTGTTCGACGTCTTCTGTGAGGAGCTGGATGTATACAAGGTTAGTATTACTTGTAGCAGTGTTCCACAAAGTGTGTGCTACGTCACTCTGGTGTTCCGTGACCATTATCCGGAGTACCTTTAATTGTATCTGAGCCCGAAGCTCCTATGTTGTATGTCCATAAATCAATTATAAAAAAAAATTGGTATTTTCTTCGGTTTCCGCGACTGTCACACATTTAAATAAAACAATTTAAACGGATTATATCGCGTATATTAATTATTTGAGCCTCCCTGACGTTTCAGTACCTTTACAGATACCGTTGTCAAAGGTTGAAACGTCAGGGAGGCTCAAATAATTAATATACGCGATATAATCCGTTTAAATTGTTTTATTAAAAAAAAAAATAGGTCAATAAGTAAGTTCTATGATGCGACTATAACCATGATTACATTGCTCACACAAACGACTTGCTCTACAATGGAAGGTGGAACTTTATATTTGGACGGAGATAACTAACATCTAAGAAGGCTTTCAGAAGGTTGAGTTTACTGAGCAATTAACAAATTACACACAACAACGACTACAACCAGTAACTACCCACATAGATAAAGGCCTGTCTTGAGGCTGTCTGCCAACAGTACAATTATGATGGATATACAATCTCGTTAAGACCAAGACAGGTCAGACGCGCTAGACTCTGACTAGACCGTGAGTAGACCGTGGTCTACTCGTAAAGAGGTCTCATAAGAGTCTGTTCAGAGAATTCTATATATAACCTAAATTCTCGTGAATCCTTAAGAGACATTTTCAAAGATATAAACATCTTAACTGTAGCGTCCCAATATATTTATGAGAGTATTGTGTATGTTATTAGAGAAAGAAACCTAGATTCATTTACAAATAAATCCGATGTCCACAGTTTTAACACTAGAAATAAAAATAAAATTGCTATTAGAAATTTTCGTGTTCGTAAAGTAAGTAAATCATTTTTAGGCCAATGTATTCATTTTTATAATAAGTTACCTGATCATGTTTTAAAATAAGCCTTTCCATCTCTCAAAAATTATTTAAAAAAATCTCTAATGTCAAAAGCATATTATACAGTAGAGGACTATCTGACAGATAAAAATGCATGGCCTGAACCAGAAACCGCGTAGCTGACTCCTTCTTAGATTGTACCTAACTAGTTTAAGGGACACAGTTCTAATAAGAAAGCATATCAAACGTACATAAATTGTGATAAACCGTCAGGCTTTCTTGTAGTTTCTATTTTATTCTTACACTTTTCCTCACTTATATCTCAAAATACACTTTTAATATGTTTTCTTGTAGAACTACGTATAGTTAAGTTCATATCATTGTAATAATTAAGTAACTACTTATGCTTTCTGAAAAAATGACTTACTGTTGAGTTTCTTTCGGCGTTTCTTCTCAACAGTGGTTTCCTCTTGTGAAATGCCGGTAGACTCAGACATGTAAAAGTGCCCTTGTGGCCTACTTGCAGAATAAAGTTCATTATTTCATTTCAAATAAGCTAGGTACTTCCATACGTTGGTAATGTTTTTACTAGTGTTCTCATCTTGTTCATTTGCGTCCAAACGGGGAGCGAGCTAAGGCTTGCTGACATCGCAGCCGCCTCTGGCTGATTTTGCCGAAGCGGAAAATTGCTCGGATATGCACTGCACGCTTCACGGAGCTCCGTCGCAGTGATTTGAATAATACGACTAGTTTTTATGAGATTATTTTGATGTCCTTTCTAAGTAGGGCGAATACCCATTGACTAGCACTCAGTAATATCAATAACTGGCACCTGTTTTTGTAAGACTGTCAACACTGTTGTCTTAAAATTATGTTAAAGTTGCCTATTATTCTCAATTTTTGCTTCACGACGCTAATATACACAAAGTCTTGTAAGAATCAGAAGGTCATTATTATTAATAGAGCCAAGACACGAAAAAACACTTCCCTTTCTCTTTAAACAACGTGCTTGTCTCCTTTTCTTCAATTTCTTTATTTCTGAATAATGAGTCAACTAAACTAAGTACTTCAATATGTGTTAATGTTTTTACTAGTGTCCTCATCTTGTCCATTTGCCTCCAAGCGAGGAGCGAGCTAAGACTCACTGACATCGCAGCTGCCTTCTGGCTGATTTTGCCGAAGCGGAAAATTGCTCGGATATGCACTGCACGCTTCACGGAGCTCCGTCGCAGAGTGATTTGAACAATACGACTACTTTTTATGAGATCATTTTAATGTCCTTTCTAAGTAGGGTGAATAATATTGACTAGCACTCAGTAATATCAATAACTGGCACCAATTTTTTTAAGACTGTCAACAATGTTGTTTTCAAATTATGTTAAAGGTGCCTATTATTCTCAATTTTTGCTTCACGACGCTAATATACACAATGTCTTGTAAGAATCAAGAATCAGAAGGTCATTATTAATAATAGAGCCAAGACACGAAAAAAAACTTCCCTTTCTCTTTAAACAACTTGCTTGTCTCCTTTTCTTCAATTTCTTTATTTCTGAATAAAGAGTCAACTAAACTAAGTACTTCAATATGTGTTAATGTTTTTACTAGTGTCCTCATCTTGTCCGTTTGCCTCCGAGCGAGGAGCGAGCTTAGACTCACTGACATCGCAGCTGCCTTGTGGCTGATTTTGCTGAAGCGGAAAATTGCTCGGATATGCACTGCACGCTTCACGGAGCTCCGTCGCAGAATGACTTGAATAATATACGAGTTTTTTTATGAGAGCATTTGATGTAGGTACTTACTAAGTAGGGCAAATATCCATTGACTAGCGCTCAGTAATATCAATAATAAATATGCACCAATTTTTGGAGGATTCTCATCACTGCTGCCTTAAAATTATATTAAAGGTGTGTATTATTCTCAATGCTAATATACACAATGTGTGTATTAGCGTCCTGTATTGAATGTTTTACTAGTGTTCTCATCTTGTTTGTCTGTTTTGCCGAAGCGGAAAATTGCTCGCATATGCACTGCACGCTCCAGGTAGTTCCGCAGGGAAAAATGAACTAACGCGGCTTTTGAATAATATGCGACGAGTTTTTATGTGTATATATTTGCGTAACGTTTTACTAATTCCACCCTAGCTCCAGATAACTTTTCGAAATTTTCCGTGTATCGATCTTTGCATTGTTTATTTGAAAGGATTTAGACCATAGCGACCTCCGAGGGAATACGTCTTTCACTTGCTGGTTCACTGCTGTAAAGTAGTGCGGTAAGATGTGACGGTGTCAAATAAACAATGCAAAGCATAAAGAAAATTTCAAAAGGTTATCTGGCGTTAGGGTGGTGAAGAGGTCAACACGCTGGGCCGGTAATTCACAGGTACCGGGTTTGATTCCCAGTCTCTTCCGCATCTTTGTATCAAGGTTCAATATTATATATACTCGTATATCAATGAAACAGAACATAAACATGTTATGAAGACTGCCAATGCCTATAATAAAGTCGCGTCCCATTGACCTGTGTATACACACAGAGTGAAATCTCTGTTTCATACAATTTGTATGGTGACCATACCTCGCTTAGCACTTTTTTGACATCTAAAACCTCTGTTAAGAACTTTACTACCTACGTAATAGTGAATCTTAAGCCTTGTTTGCGTTTAAGCAAATATCATGAACTCACTGACATCGCAGTCGCCTTTAGCTGATTTTGTCGATGCGGAAAATTGCTCGGATATGCATTGCACGCTTTACAGAGCACCGCAGTGGTGAAGTAAGCTGGTGCTGGTCTTGAATAATGTGCGAAAAGTTTTTATGACACTGTACTTTTCACTTAGTCGCCAGTAGATGTTAGAAAATATTTAGCTATTTCATAATTCGATAAAACGATTCTATTAAAAACATTTAGAAAAGTGCCATCTCTCGCGGTCCTTGCACTTGCTGTAAAGCAATGGGGACTGGGGATCGTGCATGTAAACGCACATCCTAGGGTATGGCTCATGCGCATAAGCATTGTAAGCACATATGGCGCAGAGGGCGCTCCAGTAGCGTATAATTATGGAATCAAAGATTTGGTGTAAATGACTTAACGATGTGATAGCTCAGTTGGTAGAGCACTACCCCGGAAACGTAGGGTCACAGGTTCGAGTCCCGCTTACATTTCAGTGGATCACGTTTCATTTTTCTTTCATAAATGTACCTTTGTGTCAATATTCATATTTCATATTTTTTTTTTTCGCGTCGTGTCTAGTCACGTAATAGTTTTTTTTTGTACAGGTGGAAACGATAGGCGACGCGTACTGCGTAGCGAGCGGCCTTCACAAGAAAATCGACACGCATGCGCCGCAAATCGCGTGGATGGCAATGCGCATGGTCGAGACTTGTGCGCAACACTACACTCACGAAGGACAGCCCATCAAGGTATACTCGCGTCGTAGTGTACAACTAGGGTTGTACATCATATTTTCATCCAATTCCATATTTGGATCTATTTATGTATAAGGGAACCAACCGACCCATATAACCCTTATTATATATTGAACCCTCTCACTCTCACATAAAGTAGGAACGCTTATTGTGGGTTGGTTCCTGGGTGCATAAATACATCCATAAGGCAATATGTTAGAGGCTCAGGCTCAAGAAAATGTTGTACCTATATATACAACTAGGGTCGCCACATCTGATGTGTCAGTCAGTCTTTCTTTATGTTGATGTGCCACGGGTATATAAATTTGTTTTGCAAAAGAACAACCCTCAGAATTCATTTTTATATTTGAGTCACATTTAGATAAATTGATAAATGCGAAAGTACAAAGAATAAATGCTTGATTACGAAAACCTAAAAATGTCTTGCGTAGGTATTCAGCTATTTATACACGATATACAAGCTTACATTAAAATGAAACACAGAGATTATGAACAATATTTACTACCTATCTATTTTTTATATGAGAACAGGAGGACATTGAAAATCACTACATAGTATAAAGCAAGGTCGCTTTCTTCTGTCTGTCCGTATATACATACTTAGATCTTAGCTTAGATCTTTAAAACTACGCAACGGATTTTGATGCGGTTTTTTAATAGATAGAGTGATTCAAGAGGAAGGTTTATATCCATCCATACTTATAAATGCGAAAGTGTGTCTGTCTGTCTGTCTGTCTGTCTGTCTGTTACCTCTTCACGCTTAAACCGCTGAACCGATTTAGATGAAATTTGGTATGGAGATAGTTTGAGACCAGGGAAAGGACATAGGATACTTTTCATCCCGAAAAAAATTAGTGTTCCCGTGGGATGAGCGGGTAACACCGCGGGACACAGCTAGTGTATAATACATGCATAATTTATCAGCAACCACCCGTGCGAAGCCGGGGCGGATCGCTCATTCATAATAATGATATATTTCCTTCCATTAGGACACTGTGTGGTAACCCTACGTTCAAGCATCTCCCAGTCAATTTTCCAGATAGGCATTAACTCTGCAACTCAAGCGGCCATAAATTATGCAACTATAGCATAATTTACGAGTAAGATCACAAATATATGCACTCTGGAGGCAAATTGTGATGCACTTAGTGTCATAGGGGTTTAATAGGCAGTTAACTGACATTTCAATTAAGCTAATTGGCCTGCTTTCTGAATCAAGTTTGCTAATGCTTCATATTATATTTGCAAGCTACCTATTATTATTATATTCCTTCTATATTAAGTTAAATTTTTCATCAATTTCACTATCCAAAGGTTGTCTGGAAGAGATCGCTTTTTAGCGATAAGACCGCCTGTTGTCTACCGTTATTTATAAATTGTATTTGTCTTGTTTCTTTTTGTAAACTTTTATTGGTGTGCAATAGTATTGTCGTATTGTATTGTATTGTAATATTTTCTTCACTGTCTGCGGCTGTTACATATTTAAATGATACTTACGATTTAAACGGATTATATCGCGTATATTGGTTTGAGTCTCCCTGACGTTTTGGTAACTTTCCAGTTACCGTTGTCAAAGGATGACCTGCAAGCGTTTTTTTTTTTAAACCTACCTTTTAGCTATTCCTAAGGTAAAACTTCTAGTTGTTACCTACAATAGTAAAACGCGACTCCACAGATTTTGTTCATACCGTTCAGTGGGCCAACGATGGTCGATCGTTCGATGTTACTTCAGAAACATTATGTTACGATTAAATACGATCATCATAACCCGCGGTACTCGATCATAACTAGAGTTTGATCATAACATCGATCATAACCAGACCTAGGAATCCGTGGGGCAAATTTCGTTGACAGGTAGGGACATCCTATATCGACAAATTAAATTATCGATGTTCGTTTTATATACTAGTGTAAAAATATGTTTTTATTAAAAGTAAAAAATAATAATTACGTAATAACTCAATACTCTTCTTCGTTTTTAAAGAGAAGAGAATATTTTTTTGCGATGAAAGGTGGATTGACATTTGTTACAGTATAGCTTGGACCCACGTTTAATTATTTCAGGTTGTTTTTTAAGCAATTCTTCTATTTTTTTAGGAGGCATTATTTATTTATATAAAATACTTATGTAATATAACGTGTTTACAAATGACACTGTCCGACGACATTGACAAGTACCTATTGTTTTATAGCGAGTTAGCGATTGTCTATGTAGGTAATTTACTTCTATTGAATTATCAAAAGAGGTTGAGATAATTATTAACTATTTTGTAGTGCTATAGGTATTACACCCTACCTTTATATTAAATATTGTAACCTAGCGATTATTTAAAATATGATATGTTGAACAATTGAACAAAAAAACAAACAATGTTGGGGGCGATCACTAGTATATAGAACGAACATCGATAGTTTAATTTGTCGATATAGGATGTCCCTACCTGTCAACGAAATTTGCCCCACGGATTCCTAGGTCTGATCATAACATTGGTTGCATACCGTGGTTTTAAGATCCATGGAGTCGCTAATTGTAATATTTTCAAAGTCAAATTATATGGCGATGTACTCGTATTAGATACCATAATTCATGCTAATTATATAATTACTAAACTTACTTCAATACTAAAAACATATTTTTAGTTCACCGTAAAGGTTCTTACCTTTACGGTGAACTAAAAATATATTTTTAAACTTTTTAAACTTCGCCATCTCGGTATTACGACTATGGGCGGTAAAGATATGTTTAGAGCCATTTGTTGAAATAGTTTAACTCTTTACCTTGGGTTTAATATCATATTTTATTCTAAGTACAAAAAAATATTACGCTCAATTAACATAAGTTTAGTAATGATATTAAAACATAAATCGTGGTATGTAATATATCGCCAAATATTATTAAACATCGATTTTGACTTAATAAAATTACAATTAGCGACGCTATGGATTTTAGAACCAAGGTATGCTACCAAATGCCCTAACCTTAATCATCGAATTCATCGGCCAAAAGACGTCCACTGCTGTACATTGGTTTCCTCCCACATACGTCATCATCACTACTTCATTGTCTGCATACAGAGGTCTCTGAAGCTACACAAATCAGCTTATGATACTTACTTTTATCACGCGATAAATAAGTGACAAAGCATCCGTCACGTTTTGACAAAATGCGAGTGTGAGTGACAGATGCTTTGTCACTTATTTATCTCGTGATAAACGCAACCATCATTGCCAGGTCATCAGTTCATTGTCCTACCCGCGCTGCGTCTTCTGGAACTCGATATTAATTTGCTTATCTTTTGACAGATGCGTATAGGCCTCCACACCGGGACCGTGCTGGCTGGAGTGGTGGGCCAGACCATGCTGAAGTACTGCCTCTTCGGACATAACGTGACCCTGGCCAACAAGTTCGAGTCAGGCTCCGAACCCTTGAAGATCAACGTCAGTCCAACCACTTACGAGTAAGTTTGGTAAGCCTGTCTACTGAAGCGGAGTGGCGAAAACGAACCAAAAGAAGTGCATTTAAATCTGAGGAATATGGCCCTTTTTACACAGCTTCGCTCAGCTCTGCTCCAGTGGCCAGGCAGCCTGATATTCTTACATTTAATCGATTTGCCGTAACCTAAAAATCGATGAATTTATAATAGACGACCGGACTAAAAAGACTAGTCCATCAGTTGGATTATTAAAATATAATAAAGACGTAACTTTTCTTTTGATTATCAAACAAAAAATAACGATGATACATAGCTTTGAATTATCGCGTGCGTGACGTCATTTGACCACTTTTACTTGCAAGTGACGTCACAAACGCCCACTCCAGAAATTTTATGGTCTTAGAGATGGATCTTAGTAAATTTTTATTAATATGATAAAGCAAAGTAAACGTGTCTAATACTTTTAAATATTCTAATTGACGGATTAAATAGAATTATGTATTTTTAACCCAGGTCGCACGCCTGTGCGAAAGTTGCTCAATATGGTTCTTCTCATCAGCCCTGTTACTCTGGCTCATGACTCGCATTAGCACATTGAAATATTCAAATAAAGCTTTTATATAAAAACCTGTCTCAATTTATGATTTAGTAAAACCAAAGCTTTGACAGATTTCTGAATAGTACAGTCCGATGCGGGCGAGGCTGACCGCAAATACGCTGAGTGCACTTGGATCCCATAGAGCGAGGGTCTCTTGATTCTGTTGGTTTAATTTAATTGCTCCACACCTGCCATTTGGAAGTGTGCTTAAAGTGTAACGTTTGAGGTTGACTCGGGATTTATTAAGAAGGAATTTTCTGTTAATCCGTTTAGTCCCGTGATTCGTTAATGAAGAATAATGACGCATTATGCAACTGGTAATTTTTGACTTATGCAATCACATTAATATTACTTATAAAGGCGAAAGTTTGTAGTGTGTATTTTACTTCTTCACGCTCAAACGGCTGGACCAATTTTTATAAAATTTTGGTATGGGGTAGCTGACACCTTGGATTACTACATATATGCTACTTTATATTCCGAAAAAAATTAGTGTTTCCGTCGGATGAGCGGGTAACATCACCGGGGTGTAGCTAGTAGTTAAGGATACCCCAGCTAAGGTAGATTTGATATTGGCTTATTATTTTCGCGGCGACAGAAAAATTAAAGAGCAGCAAACTATTTGCAACTAAAATAATAAGTTGTCAGCGATTAAATATTTTGGCAATCATTTATATTAAATGAGCTTTAAACTAAGGATATTTTAAAATTCAAATAATGGCAGCTACTTTAAGGTAGCAGAAATAATAAACAAGATTACTGAAATCATAGGTGAGGTACTATAAATAATGACTTGGCGACTAATATTAGCAGAAGGATAACAAACTTTATATTAGTGGCAACTACAGGTCTCCATCTAAAAAAGCATTTTGGGCTTTGATTTGCTGGCAGCTTAAATATTAAAATGGGTACTATATAAAAGTAATGGGGAGTTATTTTTTTAGTTTTCGAAACCATAATTTAATGAAAACTGCGATAAGCGTTTTTTAGGTAAAAATGTTTTGCCCATACAAAACACGCTTATTTTAGTCCGAATCTAGCTAAAACACGCTACGCTAAAATAAGCATTGCATTATCATAAGACTTGCCTCAGAACCGAAACTGTCAACCCCGATTCCACGTGGTCTTGTCTGCCCTACCCCTAGAGTGTATATAAAAAGCCGGAGGCGCGGAGGGAGAGCAGCCCTCGCCCGCCGTGACAAAGCTCGGGAGCCGTGCGGAGCGGAGCGGCTGAGGCTGGAAGCCGAAGCTGCGGAACGGAGTATGGGCGACCGTGCTTTGCCACGCAAGGGCGGAAGGGCTGCACTTCCCGCAGCGCCGGAGCTAAGGCAGAGTCTGACACAATATCCAAAAAAATATTGTCGGTTTTAGGAGTCCATATCTCGGTAATTATTAAGTTTAGAAAAAAATTGTCCATACAAAACACGTTTATTTTAACGTATTCTATACGATATAATCATAAAAAATAGGTGTCAATATGACATCACACCTGACGAAAAATTGACCAAAATCAGAGCCACTAAATAAAACTATAGACCAAAATTATTATTTATACATGCAATTTTCAACTTTGATTAAAGCTCTTAAATTGTCGCACAAAGTATTTTTTTTATGACCTTGATTTATTTTATATGTAATCTCCATTGATCAATTAGAGTAGGCCATTTTCAACTTTTTATCCGCTGTCATGTTTCCGCTTAATTAGTTAATTCAGTCGCCAAAACAATAATTCGATGCTAGTTTATATTGAAACAAAGCCGAAAATTGATTACCTAGCTGCTACTTTTTACTTTAATAGTCTCCGCAATTAGTCGCCAACTTATTATTTTTGCTATCCCCTTTAATTTTTTATAAATCCCTAAATCTGATTAATTTGTCGCCGCGTTAAATACATGCCTTTGATATTTCTTCAATTTAGAATGAGTCAGAGGTCGGGTTCGTACCTGGTTCAGCGTATCTCTTTGGAAAACCAGCGTGGGAATGCGGCGGGTATCTTTGGGACGTTTGAGCCGGGTACTTATCAGGCAGTGCGTTAGTGTAGTTTTACGGTGTACATTGTGACGATGCATGTTGCGGATAATATACTTATGTATCTGTGCCATTGCTTATTGACGAAACTTGTGGTGGATACATCTATTTGTGATTGGACGAAACCTGTGCCGTGGATGCTGTGATATGTATTTTGCCAAGTTTTTGTCTTTTAATAAATATTTTTTTATTTAGAATTTAATTTTACAAAACTAGGATCCACATAATAATTCTGTTAAAACATTGAGTAGGTAGCTGTATTCAAGATATAATCTACATTGTACACTTGCTACATTGTAATAAGCTCCCAATTATAAAATACTAAATTAACCTAAACCCCAAATGTCCCAAGGCAATAACAAACGGCTTTCCACACCAACAAGAAACTCCCACATTTATCTGAACTGCGTATCATTGCCGAGCAAAAAGTTCAATCCAACTCCTACATACCTGGCTTCGTTATTAGTTCCAGTTCAAAGCGAAATAAACCATAAGGGCAAATCAATTCTAAGAAAACTTTTCTCGCAGGTGGTTGATAAAATTCCCGGGATTCGAGTTGGAGCCAAGGGAGCGCTCGTGTCTACCGAATTCGTTCCCGAAGGACATACCGGGAACATGTTATTTTCTGCACAAGTACAACCACCCTGGTACAGGCCCGGAGGCGCCCCAGGTAAGCCGATATGTTATGTAATGTAGTTACATATAACATGGTTTTAGTTTGGCTTCTTTGTGAAGTGATTCTTAACTCTTTCGATGTCGGTGGTTTAAGATTTAGTGATACACTTTCAGGGTACTGCATATTGACTCCTTGAATAATTTTTCGTAGATGTTACATTTCGTCAAAAAAAACGTAGAAAGCATTTTTCTTTGCTACCGTAAGCTATTTGAGATTGTCATATCATCATCCTCCTAGCCTTTGTCCCATTTTTTTGAGATTGAATTCTCAATCGGGGTCGGCTACCTAAATCCCAAGATGTGGCGTAGGCACTAGTTTTTACGCAAGCGACTGCCATCTGACCTTCCAACCCAGAGGGGAAACTAGGTCTTATTTGGGCTTAGGTGGTTTCCTCACGATGTTTTCCTTCACCGAAAAGCGAGTGGTAAATATCAAATGACATTCCGTACATAAGTTCCGAAACACTCATTGGTACGGGCCGGGTTCGAACCCGCGACCTCCGGATTGAAAGTCGCATGCCCTAACCACTAGGCTACCACCGCTCATTTGAGATTGTCATAAAACTTACAAAAATACTTATACTTGCGAGGATGATGAAAAATGTATGACATGAATGAGGAATACTTTAGCAAAATGATTCTTCAGCTTAATGAAACATTCGACGAAATTAGTAGAGTTGATAAGCCGCGAAATTGTGCGCATCGGGTTACAAGCATGAAATTTCTACCACACATAGAGCGTTCCACGGCGATTATTTTCAGATGTGGAGGGAAGTCAGATTCGTCCCCTGTGTGGTGGGAGAGCGGGGTGAAGAGGACCAAGTACTGCTCTTTTTCTTTTTTATTACTGATCAGTTAAGGCTATTAGGGCTTGTGCGACATCGTTTTCGTGTAAAATAGATATCAGCTATTAATTTTTCATGTTATTTAAGAATAGTTTTATATAAAAAATTGAGTTTATTGCCGAAAAGGTAAAAATCACAACAAGTTTATACCCATATTTTTATACAGAACTATACAAAAATATCATAATAAGTTACACGGAAACGATACCAAACACGTCCTGGTAGACTTAACTGACCAGCAATAAAGAAAGAAAGGAGGGATACTTGGCCGTATTCACTCCGCTCTCCCGCCTCACAGGGGACGAATCTGACTTCCCTCCACATCTGAAATTAATCACCGTGGAACACTCTATCTGTGGTAGAAATTTCATGCTTGCAACCCGATGCGCACAATTATGTTAGAAAACAGCGGACTAACAACTACTAAATAAGTTTCTAGGACATATTAAAATACATGAACGGGTTTACTCATGTCATAGAAGTCGAATAATGTAATGAGTTCGGTTGGCCGCCGCCGCGACTGATCAGCTCTCCTGATGGTGAATCGCGTACCGATTCGAAACATGTCGAGCGTTATTCAACTTCTTCGACGTGAGTATACTCTAGTGTCCGGTCTCTAAGATCAAATGAGGTCATTTTGGCACAAGGTACAAACAGGTAATTTTTCACTTTTGCCAGTTTGACATCATTTGATCTTGGAATTCCGGATAGACAATAATCCTTTTTATGTACCTATTATTTTAATATGAGGCTCACGGTAGTTTTCTAACTTTATAATTATAAAACATATCAAATGTTTTCTTATATTATCCCTTGGACTTCTACTGCACATTGATTGCTATAAGCTACAATAAATACTTATTTTATTATTTTTGTAGGATTTAAGCTTATGAGTAGGCCTTCAAAACGATTTCACTTTCTTGGACAGTACGTGACGTAAATTAAGACTTATGATAGGACACCACATCTGTGGAAGATGCTCTAAACTTCACATCGTCTACAGACGAAAAAACTTCTCATAGTATATATATGCCGTGTGTTTTTTTTTGGCGTGAAATGAGTTGTGTGTGAGCCGCGATCATGCAATTTTGAAAATGGCTCTGTGTCCGTTATGATATTAAAAGTAAAAGTGCGAGACCAGAAAAGAATATTAATGATATCAAAGTTTAACTAAATTAACTATTTGTCAGACGATTTCACGTACAAACTTTCTTTACTTTCTCGTCTAAAAAATATTTAACCTTAATCTTCCAGTAACAGACTAATGCAAAACTTTTCGGTCGCCATTTAAATTATCTAAGTTTTCCGTTCCTATTGTTCTGCTAATGTCCCAAGCCTAAATCATTTCAGAAATGCCCAAAAACCTTGGGTCGTTCCCTGGAGCTGCTAAGTTTAAATCATTCTTTATAACTTTGCAAGTTGAGTAATTTGTTTTCTTTGACAGGTCAAACATATAGAGGATGCCTTGAGAGATTTCGGGATAGGACAGGCGAAGCCAGACATCACTGAGGAACCTACTTAGTTGGAGTAATCACGAATTCCAAGAAGCCAACCGCAGGATATTTCACACACTTTTGGTGTAGGTTCTCGTCCTTAATTTGCTGTATTACGTTTACATGTAAGTACGTATTTAGAGCGTATTGTGTTTAACATTAGTAACATACCAAAAACAAATGAAATGGCGTTGTATAATGCATATTTTGTAATGTTAGGTGGATTCTACGGAAGCAATTGCGTTTTTGTTCATATAGAAATGAAACACGATTAAATAAACCTCGTTCTCTTTCATTTTCTCAGCCTATGTTGGAACTATTTGTATAAAAAAGCAAACATCCAGAAATAACAGTGTTACGTTTCTATGATATCAAATATCATCAAAATGCGCACTGGTCTCTACAGACGCCATTGTTTAAGTAGCGGAGCGCGAGGTCGCTATGAAAAATTAGCACGATGGAGCGGAGCATTTTTATGGAAATATAATAAGTACTATACTAATCTTATTAAAACTAGCTTGAGCCATCTTTAATAATTTTTAAAAAGTGTTTAAACTCATGCAAAAACCTACACCTACCTACCAACAACATACCAACCTAACTACATAATAATGATTTATAGAAAAATATCAAATTTATCACCTCGCGCTTCGCGTCATAGAACAATGTAAAACTGACAGTTTTTTATAATGAACACGGCTAGATTCGGTGATTTCTATAGTATAATAACAGGTTTTGCATTCCCTAGCGGCCTAAGTGAAGATGGCCTAATTCAATGATGGTAAAACAGATCAGTTACATAAATTATTAAATAAATAAAGTAGAACAACGCTAACTCGCCAGTAATGCTCGCTAAAATATTCCCAAGCCGAATTTGTGTAATGCCTATAAAATAATTAATTCAGAGAATCTACATCAAAAGAAATTTGCATGAAAAGGAGCGTAACGCACGCTAATACTTTGGACTAAGTAGCTAAGATTTCTCGAACATTCTCGAACATTGTAAATATCCACAGTTAGCTGTGTAAATGTTTGAATTTGTGGATCAAACGTTTCGACGAATCCTCAAAGTTTGATATTAATACTTTCCTTTTGTCCGAATTGTTGGAGTTATGCTTGTTATATCAGTGGATGTTTTTGTCGATTCTTCGTAATGATCGAGAGTTTTGATATTAGATGTAACACCGTAGACCGTTATGTGAGCGTAGGTGAAGTTATGAAAGGAGGCGTTTTGCATGTGTATGTATACTTCAATCTACGAAGGCGCTTTTTCTCGTTGTCACAATACTTTGTCTTTTGCGTAAATTGTAGTCTTAACGAACACCGCTCCAACATTTAAGGGTCTGTTTGGCTGCAAGACTGACTGAGCATTTGCATACTATTTTCTTTCTGATTCACTAGCAAATACGAGTATGTACCTACATAAAAACAGACACATTGTTATGACTTGACAGTCATATTTTCATGTAAAGCAAGCGAGTATTTATTTGGCCTCGGTTTCACAGTCTTAGTTGAAGTCTTCTCTTGCTCAGCAGACATATAGGTACCTAGACCTATTCACTCTAGAGATGAGCAAAATCAAGTCGTACTATTCGGGCAAAAGATTAGGAAAGGAGTTTTCTTCATATTTATATTATGTTGGTTTCGTTTGAGTAACTTTTAAAAATTTACATCTTTTACTTGATACGTCACTTTTAACATTTATCGTTTCCGTACTTATTTGATTGTGAAATTGGGTTTCTATTGTATTTCCATGTAGCCTAAAAGATTCAATGAAATATGTTGATGTTATTAACCTCGAGTTTCGAGTTGAATTATTAGTAGAATTTCAATTACATTCTGGTTCAAGTCGTTATATAGAACCAAAAATATCCATAGCATGTAGTTAGCCTGCAATTCGATTAGCATTCTATATATCGACAATCTGTTTTAGCTGCATGTTGTTCTGCATCTGATTTACGAATTAAAATTTCAACCAATGTTCATACAAATTTAGTTTTCTGAACCAAAAGTGACTAAATACTGTTTGTATCTTTTTACTATGACCATTGGAATTTAAAAAAAGTTGCCATACAGCTACATTGTACGGTTATGAACAGACATCAAGAAACAAACAATTTGGTGCAATATTGACTATAATTTTCTTAATAACCATTTACTTTGTGAACTTTATGATAAAATTGTTTGACTTTTTAATCAATAATAACTTCTATATCAATTTTTATTTGTAATGAATGATGCTGTACGTTATAATATTATTTTAAATATATCTAAGTAACTTAGGCGTAAGTTATACATTCTACCTATATATAGCATGAAGCTTCTCACAAGACTTCTAGCGATTCGATTTAAAGCCCTTTATAGAAACTTATATTTTATAATTAATAGTTAATAGGCTTCTTGTAACCCGTTGTAAAACCTTTTTGTATCTATAAAAGTACCAAAATGTATAAAAATAATGTATTTCAATATATAGTGATCTATGTGAAGCTTTACAATCTCGTATATTTATAATTGTACATAAAATTGAACCTGGGATAATACGACTTACATAGTTTTAATGTAATTCATGGTAGTTATAGTTATAGGTTGAAAATAATTTTGAAATTTGCCTTATTCAATATATAATACAAATACACTTTATTCCAAATTAATAAAAGTTAAAAAAAATCTAAACTTTAATAACAGACAACAGTCTTATTGTAAACGAATTGTCTAAACGTAAATATTATTATATTAACAAATAGCTTCTAAATATTTTTTGGGATAAACTGACTTATTCTTACTTTGTAAAAAATACAAAAAAAACATTACTTACTATATTTAGTGATATAGCTTGCGTTGCATCTCAGAAAAGATATCTGGTAAATTAAAAGTACATATTTGCGAAGAAAATAACGTGGTTCTTAAAAAAATATGTAACTTTTCTCCAATAAGGTAAATATCAAAATTATTGTATTAAAGGTATTAAAGTTAGATGTAAATTCATATATTTCAAAGGCATATTCTTTAATGACACCTAATTTGGTATTAATTAGACTAGACACTTCACAGTTTTCTTCTGATATTAGATTTTTGGTAATTAGTTTCTAAATGAAAACATTCCTGCCTGACTTGAAAGAAAATATACTTTTATTTTATTTAGGACACATGGCACTAAGTTGCTAAGTTTTTTTAGGATAAAATATAAAGTCATTATGATAATTAGAAATAAGTTCTGTGTAGGTATGTATGAAAAAGCGTTCGTTCTAAAGTAGTTAATATGCTTTCAGCAAGACCTTGATACTCATAAATATTTAGAATAAATTAAAAACCAATAGCTTCAAAAAATCATAGTAATTATTTCGATTCTTTTAGTTAAATTTCATTAATGGATATAAAACTCTTCAGTATCATGAATGTAACGGTTGTCATATATTTTCATAGTATGATTTGAAAAATATGTATAAAAAATATTTAATTTTTTCAAAAAAATAATCTGCGCTATAAGGCGTATATTCGTGAAAGTAGGTACTTAAAATCTCATTTATTTGTAATAGACAATCAGACGTATCGCAAAAACTTCATAAATGCATTAAACTTCGCAATACAGACATTCAAATGAGGAAAGACACTCTTGTCAACTTCATCAAAGTTAACGAAGCAAAGTTTGACAAGTAATCGAGTCTTCTCATTCTCTCGATTTTACATTTCTATTTGAGGGTGTAAATTTGTTTTTCTCAAACATGCAATGAAATGTCGATATAACGTGCATTATAACAGGCTTCGAAGTATCACGTTTCCGGTCGAATAACTCGAGAGAGCTGTAAAGAACATACAAAATTGAAGGCCTGTGTTCATAAACAGGCTAAACTGTTGTTTTTTTGAGTGGTGTATTTTTTTATTTCATTGCATATGTTTGAGAAAAGCTCTATACATGCTTGCCGACTTGACGGCTTCGTATCACTATCCTAGTCTATACCTACTACCACCCGGCAAGCCCTTCTTTGCCGGCGTCTGCAGTAATGTACTTTTATTATTAACTGTAAGGGCATTCGAACACGTTTTTATAGACAGGAAAGCTCGTACCACAAAGGTAGTCAACTCATTATAAACGGCATGTGCAAACGCCCTACTATGAACGTACTTCGTTATTTTTAATTTTAAACGTATTTGACTAGCTGTATTGTTTTACGCAATGATTTATTTTAATTATTCACAAATGAATTATTCACAAGATTATTTAGTGATTAAAAATAGAACCAATAAAATAATCCACATTCAACATTGAAATACAAAAAAAAAATCATTTTTGCAATAGACGTATACTCGGTTTCCGTAAAGCTGGCACGAAGTACTTATGAAACTGCGAGTCTTTACACTTCGTGTTTCGTGCCAGTTCTATATTGGGAACTATACAAAGATTACCAAATTTAATGTAAATTCAACAATACAGATTTATAATAGTAATTCAAACATTCCATTTACTGTGTTTGACATTTTGCTGTGTTGTGATTTAGCATTGTAAATGCTATATTATGCATTAGAATAAGCCACACCTATGCTATGTTTTAAAGCGTTTAAGCACATATCGCCTAGGTTAGGTTTCCATCTAGTCATTATCTATAAATAAGCTAAGCATATAGGATTTTAGAAATATTGTTACTTTGTTTTTATTTTGTATGTTTACTATAAGTATTTTCCTGTCTATTTTCTATTGATAAATTTAGTTTAGTACAAGCTTCTAGTCATCTAGTTACTAAGCAGAATAAATACGTATATATATCTATTGTAATAGACAATAAAATGTATAAATTATGGGCTAAATGCATAAATTATATAGCCGAAAAACAATGAAAATTTTAAAAAATATTATTCAGAATAATTATTTATGACATCTGCCACTTTTTAGTACTTCTAGAATTTTATATGTCCCTCGTATATAATTTTTAAGATATATTTCAAGTTAGTTTCAGTTGAATTTTTTGCCATTACATGGAAGTGCACAATAATACTACTTTACCAAACTGGTTTACTTACCAATAATTTTATTCTTAACTGTCAAAAACATTTGTGCACAATTTGGAAATATTAAGCCTGTGATATTTATTAATCTGAAAAAAAAAACAATCAGATTATCAAATATCACTGTAGTGCGCCTCAATCGCTAATTCTTGTTTAATAGTTAATATTAAATTGTATATATCAACTAAATGTTACTTCAAAGAATAGTTTAAGGAAATGTATTTAAAATAGCTCTATTCTAGAGTGTCGTAAGTATGAATAGCGAATTAGGCTGAGGCTTTTTATGAATATGTTAATATAATTAATACATAAAAACTTTACGCGATCCACTACTTTGTAGGTGGGAATCGAACCCTTTACTTATAGGGAGTAGTGCTCTGGCGCCTGAGCTACCGCGACTATACGCAAATCGCGTGAAATAAGCATATATTCCTCCAAAACGCCCTCTGTACCAATTTTTTGTTTTTTAAACCATACATAATTGGTGGTTATGAAAAAAAGTGCATTAGTAATGCCATCGCGTAAGAGCCTTTAAACACGTTTTTTAATAGCCCTAATGACCGCCGTGTGCAAAGGCCCTTATTGTTAATAAAAGAAGCTCATTATTTCATGTTGGTACTGCCTATTTATCCTAGTAATGGTTTCCTCGATTTGCGAAAAAAATATTAAGTCCCTACCTTTTTTTTTAATTTTTATTCAAGCACGTTACCGCAGCTATTATTGTTTATTGAAGGGGATTATATTGTCATTACATTGAAAAAAAAAAACTTGTACAGTCAGCATTATATGCCGGTCGTAAAATTGTTAGCTACTTTTGATTCTGACCGTATGTCAAATCCAGGAAAATGTCAGTAAACCAAATTGGGTACACATATTTTCACCTAAAAGAGCGCTGTCAAACTCTGTGCAGTAATTATTACTACGCAATGACTTTGACATCCGTTTTTTTACAAGAATCTACAATTCTACATATAATGTTTTTCAAGTAATGACAAATATTCTGTCATGATAAAAGCCATGCCTTACATACGTGTCATCGTTTTCAAGTATCCGTTCATAGAGGTTTATATTAGTTGGCACAGAAAGCCAATATCGGTAACTAACTAACTGTCAAATGAATGGAACACAAATAAGTGCGACCATGGAGCTATTATGTAAGACAACAGTACACGCTAGGTCCATGAGTGCGATCACTTTTTTGTGACTGTGTTGTGTGTGTGAACTGAAGGGTGTCGCCACAATGTTCACACACAAGCACGAACGCAGAGACACTGACAATCGTATGAAATTTTAGCATAAAAGTCGTAATTTCTAATTTCGCCGTTTCACAGAACAGTTGATCGCACTATACATCGGCTGTAAATTGCAATACTAGGACTAAATTATACCTATAGACATGTATTCGATAGCGTCATGCAGCTCGAGCAAGAAAGATCAATATATTTTTGGTCGCAGTTATAACCAAACCTAACCTACTTTACTGGTAGCGGGTCGATTCTGGCGCTTCGCCGACCGCTGCCGCGGCACACTCGCTGGTATAAAATGTGTATATAAGTCTGACAAATGATTCTGCCGTTTAAAATGAACTAAAACGAATTATCTGCCTAATAATATTCCCTGAACAGCTTTTCTATGAAATAATAAAAATTTGAATGAGCTGGTCACGAAACAAAATTACACGAAACAATAATACGAGAACTAAATGTTAATTGAAATGATATTCGATGTTAAGTTTGTCGGTAAAACAAGGGACACTCAGTGTGGCCAGTAAGAGTAACAATAAAAAAAATGAAAACATAGATAGCTTCTGCTATATAAACTAAACAATATTTGTTTAGCAACTTTTAAAAATAGCTTATACTATTCTAGCTCATTACACAGATATTTGTCCTTGCCGGGATTCGAACCCAGGACCGTCAGCTTAGTAGACAGCTGCACTTTAAACTGAGCCTACCGCGTCGTCCATCTGAATGTCAACTGAATGAAGCTCCTAAACGCCGCAAATCGCACACTATACTACGATTTTTCTAATTCAAGACCAAAAAAACTACCACAATGTTACCACTACAATAACATATTAGTAAAATCTTTATTCTTTTTAGACACTAAGATAATTTATTTATTGATAACTTTAACTCTATGTTTTAACAAAATAATTATATATATTTATTATTTACATAAATACGACAGGAGATAATAAAAACTTAAACATCCGAGATTTTTGGTACAAAATCTGGGTATTGTACTTTAACACTTGAGGTATTCAAAACATTTGGTGCAAAAATTTACAAGCTCAGATGTCATTTAAATTTTGTCAACTTTGACAGTGACGTATCTGTCGTAGTTTTTTTGGTCTTGAATTAGAAAACCGAGTTTAGATACCGATGTATGATTAATGAACGTACCCCGGGTTCGGATGATTTGACACTTACTGTTGGCCTTTTCGTTCATGCAACGAAAACCACGGGGTATGTTAATGGGTCGTTTACGAAAAAACGTCTACTCAGTAAGGGCTATAACATATATGTATGATTCATTGTGTAACGAAAGTTACCCATAACGTTTTGTATGACTAACTTTTGTTACACAAAGAACGCGATTGTAGTTTTGCTTTTATTTAGCCTTTAACTATGTAAATGTTTTTAGAAAACTAGTCTAATAACATTCATAACAGAATCAGCTTGATCTTTCTTTGATGCTTGAAAATGTGTGACGCTTTACCCAAAATTAAAAATATCTCAGTATTAATGAACGACACTTAATATTGGGTTAACCTTTAAGGCGTCGAACAAATGCCTAAAGAAAAATGTTACTTATTGTATCGTTAGGGGGACCTTTAAGTCATCGGTTGTAAATGTCAAATATTTTAGTGTTGTCTTTTGAATATTGCCTAAGACCACGGCCTTCTATGAAATTATTGAATGTATATGTGATAGTCACAAATCTTATTATAGAGGTCTATCTGTCACTTTGATGTAAGCTCTTTGTATCACGCTGTAATGTCGTAATTTGTTTGATAAGTTCCTTGCCGTCGAATGATGCACTGTTAGTGAAAAAAAAAACTATAAAATAAAATGTTTCTTTCGTATAATGTTGTTTGATTATATGTCCTGAAGGTACTCCTTATCGTGAGATATGATTATTAAAAAACAGTTTTCATAAGTCACACTATATGCGCGGGCGCTGAGGGCGGCGAGGTGATCCAAACCAGTGGGCCGTTATCGCGCAGCGGCACGGATTAGCTGTCATAATAAATAATATAACACACACAAATCGATCTAGTCCCAAATTAAGCTCAAGAAGGCTGGTGTTATGGGTACTAGACGACGATATACATACTTATATAGATAAATATATACTTAAATAGGTACCTACTTAGGAACAACCATGACCCAAGCACAAATTCGTGTTCATCACACAAATATTTGCCCTGGCCGAGATTCGAACCCGGGACCGCCGGCTCATTAGGCAGGTGCTTACAAACTGAGCCAACCGCGTCGTCGAATGTCGAATAATGTGCAGTATTAGCTGTTGGTTCTCCGAAAACAATAAATATAATAATAAATAATTGTTCAAGTGATAACAATGTCTTCAGAATAACTTAATAATACCCATCTTATGAAAACCAGTAACTTAACGGAGCAGATAAAGTTAAAGTTAACACCCAATCAACCCAAACAATTTCATGTTACCAACTCAATAATTTAATGCTTGTCTCGTTCAAAAATACATCATTAACGAGGCACTTGTAAACATGACTGTTGCGGATAAATTTTCTAAACTTTGAGATGATTAACTGCTAATAAAATTTCCTAAATGGGCCATTTTTTCTAAAGTTGTACAACCCACTTTTTTTTCAATTTTCGATATTTTGGGTATTTTCTACTCAGAATCACGAGCTCTTTCAATCTAATTAGAAGAAGAAAGTGCCCCAATGTTGTTTCTTTCCATTCCGTTACCATTTCCATATAACCTACTGCAGCGGTAACGGAATGGAAAAACAAAAAATGTATGAATATTTTGGGACAGTTTTTTTCTCCTTATTAGATCGAAAGAGCTCGTGATTCTGAGTAGAAAATACCCAAAATATCGAAAATTAAAAAAAATGGTGTGTACAACTTTAGAAAAATGGCCCAAATATGTTTAGGGTGCGTCTCCACTGAATCGGAGCGGAGCGGAGACGAGCGGAATAGACCTATCACCTGAGTTTAAATCTTTACACCCCAGGCCAAAAGTATGGAAACAAGCTTATATAAATTACTATACAAAACTGTGATTTCCATACGGAATAACTTACAAAATCATAATATAAAATGATTATAATCATTTTAAAAGTCAATAACGCAAATTCTGCTTATGAAAATTGCCAGTGCAACATTTTGTAGAAAGGCAATAAAAAAACGACGACATGCACTTTGTCCCGGAGTTAGGATATATGAATATTTTTACAATATTTATGCAAATGTTTAAATACTGGATGTTCTATTTTTTTATCTTTTGGGGGTGGCCTAACGGTTACTAACATTTACACAAGGAATAATTATTGGGAAAACTTTAAATATTCCAAGAATAAACTTTTTTTCCATACTTTTGGCCTTTTGTAATTGGTCGATTCCGCGTGTCTCCGCCCCGCTCCGGTTCAGTGGAGACGTACCCTTAGGTTGCCTCTCCACTGCAGCGCAGCGGAGCGAAGCTGGGTAAGATAGACACACATTACGCAGATTTAAATGAACTTCTTTTGGGCTGCACAAAGACGCAGCCTAATTGATTGGTTATTTTTTCCGCTCTGCTTCAGGTTGTCTTAGAGTGCGTTTCCACTGGTGCGGAGCTGAGCGCATCGGAGTGGATGGACTAGTGACGCTCACGCACAACTCCGAGCTTTGTGATTTGGTCAAACAAAGTTGAGAAGCGAAGATATAAAGTACAACCAAGATTTTTCACTTGTTTTTACACATATTAGATTTTACACACAATCTAGGTGATAACAATTCGCCGTTAATAATAATAAAAAAAATATACTTAGAGACCCGTATTACTACACTAAAATTTAACAAATTTTATTCTGATTGCCAAAAATCAATGAAAATATGGGTTATTTGTGCAGAATAAAAATTCGCAGTAATACGGTAGATTGTGCTACGGCTACCTTTGTTTACTAGTTATGTAACTTTTTCTACGGTGCATAAAAATGTATCTGTAACTAGTTGTGACAGAGTCTACCCAGACAATCGTGTCACAAGAAAAATTAAACCGCAAGCTGTTAACACGAAATTAATTCAAATTCAATTCAAATTCAAATATTTTATTTCAGATAAAATCCATATCAATGTTAGTACCAAATAAAAATATAAATCTTAAACGTAATGTTAGTAAAAAATTCAAAGTAACACTAAGACTAAAAGCGGCGTGGTGCGGCTACGACTGGCGCGTGCAGCCGCACCCAGCGCGCGAGCACCGGCGACTCCCAGCGCTGCGAGAACACGCTCACAATGCTGTTGGAGCTGCGGCGACAGCGGTCTAGTAAGGAGGCGCACCGTTTTCTTACTATAGCGTCAAAGCTATCTGTGTGCGCCTCGGCGAATATGGCTGACGCGCTGCAATGTCGCGGCAGCCCGAACAGTACCCTAAATGCGTTATTATGTTGCACGCGCAGAGCATTGTATGCCCGCTGCGTAGAACTGACCCAAGACCCATTAATGCTTGTTTGATGGGAAATTGAAGATAAAGATCTTCGAAAAAAAACCTCGATACACTCACTGGTCAGACATTAATATCATCTGTGCCGTGCCCATGTTTTTTTTTACTACGAAGATAGCAAGCAAGCATGTGGCCCGCGCCCGCCTGATATTAAGCAGTAAGTATAAACCGCCGCCTATGGACGCTTGCGACTCCAGGACCATTACACGCGCGTTTTAGCATCACATGTTTGTTTATACGCCGCAAGCGGAACCCAACCCTTACGTCTCACGAGGCCTTAAGCCTCAAGAGTCTCCACAACATCTGTATGATGCTCCGAATGTCCAACTGTCGTTCTTGAAAACTTATTTATCTACCCAAGGGGCGTATTCTGAGAGCGCGCGCTAAGAGTGAAACTTCTCTATTCCCAACAGCGTTGTAAATAGCCCCTCGGACTGCTTAAGATGAATCTACTTAGTTTTTCTTTTAAAACTTTCTCTTACAAGACTTCTTAAGTTTAAGGGTTAACTTGTCCACTTTTAAAAAAAATAGAAGTTGACGTTGCTGACGATTGCATTTTTTATGTTATGGGGCAAACGAGCAAACGGATCGTCTGATGGAAAGCGATTACCGTCGTCCATAGACATCTGCAATACCAGAGGAGTCGCAAGTACGTTGCCGGCCTTTCAGGTGGGAGTACGCTCTTTTCTTGACGGTTTGAAAGTCGTAGCGGTCTGGAAATACCTCAAGCGACAAAATCAAATCGTTTTGTAAAAGAAATGTAAGGTCTTAATTAATATTCTTCAAGTTACACAGCATTTCATTTTACATACGATGTTGTACCTAGTGATATGTACTTGACATTTGAATGAATATATAAGTCAACAAATAATAATACATAACACACGGACGCGCATAGTTCCTCATAATTCAATTAAATACGCGAAGTACTTACGTAGGATAAATTTCAAATAATATGTTGTCAGGCAATTGTTAATTCAACATAAAAAAAACGGAAGCTCCAAAACGCCCCTTTGAAAGGTGAATCGACTATCGCCTAATCTACAAGAAGAGAGCTGCTATAAATGGTATTTGTAAGTGTTTACAAATGAAGCGAAAATTGAAAAATTTAATGGTTGGGACAGGATTCGAACCTGCGTTTCCAACGGCTTTCCGAGCCAACACGGGCGTCCTCCCAATTGGAATTGCAATTCAATGGCTCCGACATCTGGTTCGGTGGTCGCTTCATTTGTAAACATTTAGTTTACGTTAGCAGACGTTACTGCTTTAATAAAAATAAGGACTTTGTAAGGTTTTTTACGTGACTAGCACAGACTGTGGTTGCAAAGGAAATAATTTGTTCAGTAAGTATGGCACATGAGTACTTTTACAAGTCAGATTGTGAATTTGTGAATCTACTGCACTTCCCAAGAGGAGAACGCTGTTATGACGTAAGCTGAAAGAAATTCAACGGTAAGTAAATTTTTGTGAATTTAAAACAATAAACTATATAATAGCCCACGTATCGTTATCATAAAATCGGATATCATCTGGGAGGCAGTGATCCAAAGAGTCTTGCGGTCTTTGTAGGCGGCACTAAATTAGAGCAACTGCAGAATACCACATTTTGGGCATCGAGCTAGACAGGGGTCTCCAATGGGGATCCCATGTAACTAAATTATGCCATAAGCTTGGGGGCGCCTGCTTCGCGTTGCAACGTCTTGGCAGAGTTATGCCCAGAAATGTGGTTCGCTCATGCTATTTTGCCACCGTGCACTCGCTTATTCAGTACGGCACAGAGCTGTGGAGGCGTGCCGCAGACTGGGAACGCGTTTTCCGCATGCAAAAGAGAGCGGTCCGAGCGATTGCACAGGTGAGCCAAAGTACCTCTGCAAAACCGCATTTTAAAGCCCTTCGGATACTCACACTACCTGCCGTAGTGATACTCCAGGTGGCAACGTACGTGCGGTGCCACCTGGATGAGTATGTGAGAGGGTCAGAAGTGCACGGACGCAACCTGCGAAATGCCCACAGACTCGTGGGAGTCAGGCACCGACTGGTGAAATCTGGCAAACTCACCCACGTGATGGGGCCGACGGTTTACAACCGACTGCCTGCGCACATCACGGATGCGCCATCGCTGACCAGCTTTATGTCGCGCCTTAAAAGCTGGCTTATCGAACACACTTTCTATAGCTATAACGAGTTTTATTCACTGAGTACCAAATAGGTAATTAAAGGATTATTATTTTAATTGTACTTATGTATGTAGTATTATTATAATTTACGGAGTACCAAATAGGCACTTTACATTATATAGATTAGGATATTAATTGTATAGCACCACGATCGTTGTTCATTGGTGTATGAATATTGCTAATTTTTATTTTTATTTTTTATTGTTTAATGTAACCCAATTTTTAGTTTAGGTACATTGTAACTGATGAAATGATTATGATATGACATGTAATATAATGATTATGAATAAATGAATATGTATATGTTGTTCTTTTCAGGGTTTGCCACTGGTCCATCATAAATTTGAAATAGCTACATAAATAATTTTACGGATTCAACTTTGTGGTCCGTATTGATTGCTCAAGATCTACAAAAAAAGTCTTCTTAAAATAAGGTTATAACGAGTAACCGAAATCTCTTACTAGTTAATTATTATGGATAAAGGGTAACGGTTACAAGTCCAGAGGGCCTATGATATGGGCCTATAAGCATCTTTCACGCACAATCATATTTTGTCATTCGGATGCTTTGTCACTTATTTATCGCGTGATAAAAGCAATCATCATAGAACGGTCAATGCAACCTGGGGATTTGGGGAAATCCCCAGGTTGCATTGACCGTTCTGCATTTTTTTTCCAGTATTCCGACCACCACAAATACCTCGCTTAGTTCGTCGCGTTCTGGCACTCAACATGACTAAACGTAGGTACCCCACCCCAGAATCTTCCGTGAAATACCGAAAAACATTCAAAATCGCTTAGCACTAACGATTCCAACACACTCCAAGCATCATTACCCCAATTCTATTTAACGCCTAGCACTTAATGTAAAGCCATTTTTGCCCCAGTAAACCCGATGCTTACCGTCTATTTAGTATCCATAAAGATGGAATACGTCTCATTGGGTATGTAAACGTATTTGCATTCAGACGTATTTAATAACTCCCTAAACGATGTATTATATCGTAAATTCAGAGTATAAGCACTTAAAATGAATTTATGTTGAGGCAAGTTTATTGCTCGGAGCTTATTGAATTTTGCGTGTATTGGCTTCGGTGGAAGTTACGTCTTGATTAGCCTTAAGGGGAAAGAAAGAGGATGTAAAATATATTTTATACGACTAGGTACCTACTTATCGTGCTGTGGAGCGTGTTATAATTTTCCCCGTCGGCTAAGTTCTCTTGGGTTCCTTTGGAATATAACAAATAAACTGTATTTATCAAACATACCCAAATTGTTAAATTACTTTAGTAAGTTCAGATACGATAGGTACATTACTATGCAGTGGCGATGGTGGGGCATGAAGGAGTAGAATCGGTGATTTTATAACATTACGATATATGAAGATTATCGCCACCCCGCGCGCGCCGCTTCCTCCTGAGTTACTGGCACTACGGTGTACTCTATATCTAGGTACATAAAAAAATCTATGTATGCATGTGTGGAAATAAAGTTATGTTATGCAACTGTACATAATCGGGCTTTTAAACACTCGTCCTATTTTACTAAATATATATATATAACCACATTCATGTTCTAAGACCACTCATTACCTAACAGTTGCATAAACTACTATTTACCACGCCTACTCACGTATTGTTATTAAACTAATAGCAAGACAAGTCAAGTCACGCTAAATACCCTGATTTAACGGGTACTAGGACTTTTGGGGTTTTTCGGCCAAATTTGGGGCGCGTTCGTAGCTACTTATAGAGGCGCACGAACGTAGCCACGCCCTAAGGACCAATGGCGTCCCATTTTATACAAACAACCTAAATTAAATGCTATATTTGCAGGGATTTTTGCAAACAACAAAAGAGATAATCTTCTGTAGTGTTTTAAATATTCTGCGGAGATTGTCTTAAATAACTATGAAGAGTGAAATGGACATGTGGCAACGCCAAACCATACGGCACGGCCTCACAACGTATGCGGCAAAAAGACAGACGCACATACCCAAGATGATTCCAGTCGACTGGCTCGAAGGGTCTGCATACCGTTTCGGGTTGTGTTAACTGAGTTACCCAGACCTGCACAGAGACATTCCGCCGACATACAGTGACGAACAAGTTTGGAATTCGGAGAGATGTTATAAACATGAAACACAAGTTATTTTCACTAACGAAGTTCTTTAATAAAATACCGCAAAGATATAGCAACATTGATACGATACGATAACCAACCCTACTACTTCACAATTCGGCTAAAATTTGCACCAACCAATATCTCAGCACGGCATTTATGAAATATCTTTATGCAAATACAAATACTCTTTATTGCACACTTCAACATCAAGGAATAGACTACACAACATAATATACATTAAAATAACAAGCAGAGATAAAAAGCAGGCGCTCTTATCGCTAAATATCTCTTCCAGACAACTTTTAGGTAGCTAATATTGTGGTGAGAGGAATCCGGCTAAAACGACCAAATATTCAACACTACGTACATAACAAAGCAAGGAAAGTCATCCGTAAGACACGTCACTCTACGAACGCAATCAGACGTGACAAAGTATCGTAACGGGTGAGAACACTGTAACATCCGCGTTGAGTGAACACGGCCCTTATCTAATCAAGGCGTTTTCCGGAAAGATTTATTCCATACTTTGTTTCCATACATCATAGCAAATCTAGCTGAAACTTTGCTCGACGCTTGACAGTGTCATCTATCTTTCTCGAAGACAACGGGCCTATGATGGTTGCGTTTATCACACGATATATAAAGGATAAAGCATAAGTGACTCACACTTGCAGTTTGACAAAACGTGACAAATGCTTTGTCACTTATTTATCGCGTGATAAAAGCAACCATCCATAGGCCCGCTGGTAATGTATATGCTGGTTGTTAGGCGATAAAGAGTAGCTACAGTTGTGATAAAGTTGCAGGGCTTCAAATGAATGTAGGTAAAAAACGTTTAGAGCATCTTTATCGATTAAATGAGACGTTGGGCCACACTTTCAATTTACCAGATTTTTATTCAGCGTGGAGCACAAGTGAGCATGTCAATCGCAATAAATGAAATCAAAGCAGGAGCAAGGGTTTCACTCCGCGCCAAGTGTCAAAAAATATACCTATTAATTCCGGGTCACAATTGTGCACCGGCCCGCCCATCGCCCCGCCTTTATTCAGCTAGGGTCGGCACATTCGAAGCGAAGACAACGCATCGATTATATTTTAATATTTATATATTATTATGATTTTTTTATTATTTTTAACCGACTTTACAAAGGAAGAGATTCAGTGTACGTTACATGAGTCGTTTTGTACGTAAGTTCACCGATTATCTCCGTAAAGTGTAAATCAATTTTCATTTTTTTTATTAGTAAGCGAATACAGTTACTACTACGGTTTTCCCATTGACATTAAGTCATGCTCTGTTGATGGGACACTTGCCAACTAGATCTCGGGACTGGTTCAACGTAGACAAGTGTGGTTTTCGTTTTTCTGCTCACTTTACCGAACATTTACAGCCAGTATCATAAAATTGACCTGATGATGGACCCTGGAAATATGGACTGGATCTCAAGAGAGGTTCAACGCAGACAAGTGCGGTTTTCACTTTTCGATTCACCACAACATTTAAACCCATATCTTCTCTATCATAAAATTGTCCTGATGTTTTGAAAAGCAAAAACCGTACATGTTAACGTTAAACCAATCCAAAGATCCAGTAGGCATTCTTAGAGCCCATCATTATAAAGATCGCACTAGGTCCGTCTTATTTTGAACGTATTTTGTTAAAAGGAGTTTTAAAATAAGTACAAACACAGATAACTAGTTTCCCATTTGCTAATGTAGGCAACCCTAGGAGTATGACACGCCCCACAGAAGCTACAACCAACAGCGTCGTACGTCATTAAAAATGGCCAATCAGATACGAGTAGGCAAATTCCTTTTCAAAAGCGGCAAATAACAAAAGAGTGCGGCTTCTGTGGCAGGAGGAGTTTTCTCCTCACCCAACAACAAACGCAATCAGAGTTGATGAAATATTATAACGGGTGAGAGGCTTGTGACAGGCGCTATCAGTGAACACGGGCCTTATTAATCCTGACATTTTTCGGGAAGAGCTATTCTGTATATTTTACTGGTCAAAAATAGTATAATTCTCTCTGAACTCGTATGCCCAAGAAACATAACGCAAATACAACATTTTATGTTATTGTAACGGCTGCATACTAGAGGATCTACTTAGCACCTAAATAAGGCAATAAAGCAACAGCTAACGAAAAAACCCTACGTCACGATATCCACATAAATTCATTTATTAGAGAAGTACCCATTACTATATTTTATACCATCAAATCTATCATACACACTTCGTTGCACTCTAATTTGCACACTGTCCTTTACATGTTCTAAATCCTTTTACAATTTTTATACCGGATATCGAACTCAACATAAAATATATGATTACTGCTATAAATTTCCTTCCTAATACCAAAGTGCAGTAGAAACTCATATTAAATCGGTTTTTATGAAAATATGTAAAATACGAACGCGACTTGCCGAAACGATTAACGAATCACCTTGGCTCGTGATTTATTTAGTACATTGTTTGTTTACATTTATTTTACCAGCAAATATTATGAGGTTAATACGAATACATGTGGTTAGCATCATGACGTATTAAATTTTTAGAAGGAGTTTTGATATGCTTTGATTGTTTCTTGTATAACTATAGTAACTTTTGTAATCGTAGATTGAAGATACTTTGATTTCATCCTATCATCATAAACTGTTAGAAGTTAACTAGTACATTACAACTTTCGCACATATAAACGTTTCTAATTTATTTTAATGTAGCTAATTTCGCACCACATTTCTTTTTTGATATTGTGGCATTGATCCGAATATAAATGTTCAAATAAAAAATTAGTAAAAAACTTTTTTAAGTTAAACGGTTTTATTGAAAATTTACTAAAAGGTGAAAAATAATTCGGTAGGTCCTAGGTACCAGACATCACACCACTCTCCTCATCAATCTAGGGCACTGATCAGACAAAAAAATAAATCGTTGGGCGCGCGTAGCCTGCATAAATAGCATTGAGTATGATATAGCGGTTGACTTGATAGAAATTTCACACGCCCAACGATTTTATTTTTTGTCTGATCAGTGCCCTAGATTGATGAGGAGAGTGGTGTGATGTCTGGTACCTAGGACCTACCGAATTATTTTTTACCTTTTAGTAAATTTTCAATAAAACCGTTTAACTTAAAAAAGTTTTTTACTCATTTTTTATTTTCAAGTTTTTAGTTTTTAATTTTGTTACATACTTCTCATTCCTTTTAATATTTTGAGTGCCTCATTACTGCAAAGGTTTTTATAGCCCAGTAAATGTTACAACTTTAATAAATGGTATGATTCTGCACAGCAAACATTGCTCTGCCTGGGTCAGCGATTCAATCACGTGTGGTATAGAACCTGGATCCAGATTATTCCAGAAAGACTTTGATGGTGCTATTGTTTTATTACTGGTGACATTTGTGTCTGGCAGCGGGAACATAAAAGTAACGTTGTCCTTGAAGATAATTCTACGGGTAGATATCTTAATGCGCCAGTATTGTAACGTACTGTATGTTTATAATTAGGATAGTAACGCTTGGTGTAAATTTCACAAACTTGAATTAACAATGAATTCATAGTATTTTCGAACGTTTGCAGATGATTTCCAGTTCTGCATTGCAGGGTACGCTAACGTTGGTTATTTAACCTGACTTTGCGTTGCTCAGATGTTCCGGCCGCTACCAGCTCTTTTTGTCTCTCACGCTGCCCTGTTATCCTGGCCTCATGTTGCTCTGGTGTTTCGGGCGCTACCAGATCCCTTTGTTTCACACGTTGGCCTAAAAACCTGGCCTCATGTTACTCAGGTGTCTCTGACGCTAACTGTTAAGCCCTTTTCTGTAGTCGACTGTGAGGTTCAATTTCACTCTCATTTGCACGTTTTGTTCTATACTTTCCTTTCGCTTTTTTACCCGACAGCGGTAATGCCAAAGGAAAGGGTTATAAGTTTAGCAGTCTATGTATGTATCTATATTTATTAAGCCTCTTTTTTGTTGTGTTCCTGTTTCTGTTTTACTTTTCTTTGTTTTTTTAATTGTTATTTTAACATTTTGTTCCACGAGTAATGGACAATAAAGCGGTCAACCCCCCCAGAGGTCCAATAGAGGGGCAAGGCTATTATACAACAAGATGTACCCAAGTCTTGAGGGGAAACGCTTACTACATATAATTTTTATTCACTCAAATTCCACACAGTTCTTGGCACGTTTAACCTTAACTTGGGTGGTGTGCCGCTAACGACCACACAGCCCCCTAACGCCACACAGTCCTCGAAACGATACTCAAGCCCTTCCATTTGATTCCCATATTGAAGGGGTAGTGAAAAAAAATCACCTGCCATCTTTTCGGCGGCCATATTGGATTTTCATTTATTTTTCATAGTGCAATCTATTCCACTAGTCAAGACCTTTTATTTGATACCCATACTGAAATCTGTAATTTTCGGCGGCCATCTTAGATTTTAATTTTGTCAAAGCATATTACAGTATTCTATCACTCAAGCCCTTCCATTTGATGCCCATATTGAAGGAGTAATGATAAACAACCACCCGCCATCTTGTTAGCGGCCATATTGGATTTTCATTTATTTTTCATAGTGTAATCTATTCTACTAGTCAAGACCTTTTATTTGATACCTACCCATATTGAAGGGGTTATGTAAATAAAATTAACTTGCCATTTTGCTGGCGGCCATATTGGATTTTCATTTTATTTTCATAAAGAAGTCTATTCTATTAATCAAGTCCTTTTATTTGCTACCCATATTGAAGCGGTTATGAAAAGAAAAATTAATCTGCCATTTTATTGGCGGCCGTATTGGATTTTCATTTTATTTTCATAAGTAACTCTATTCTACTAATAAAGCCCTTTCATTAAATACCCATTATTGAGGAAGTAGTGATAAAATATGTAATCCGCCATTTTGTAGCGGCGGCCATCTTGGATTTACAATGATACTGAATGTATTAAATTATATTGTCACCAAAACTAAAGATCTGTACCAAATTTCAGATCAATACATCAACAGGAAGGGGGTCAAATTTCAATTACTAGATTTGACCCAAATAAATAAACAAACAGGGCAAGCTAAATAAAACCGTTTAAAAAGGTGTTATGTATGTTGTTTCTCAACGCGTCCCTTCATAGTATTTTCTTATATCTATCTTAATAAAAAAAGGAAACATGCGTACAAATAAACGACCTTGATAACAAAGTCACACTTAGTTAAAAAACGTTTTCGTAAGTATGGAACATAGTCCTCAAAATTTCCCCATAAGTCAAGCCATAAATTATCCTACCCATAAAATATGCATAATTGAAACTGGAAATAATTTTCGCAACATTTTCCGCTAAGGAGCACTTATTTAAAATTACGCTCTAAATACGGCAATTTCATAAATATGCATGTTGAAAGTGCCTTAATAAAAGCATGGCGAGTTATTTATCTGTAGCAAACCCTATTTTATGGGTTCCCTTCGCTACCGAATTGATAATGGTTACTTTATCACTGTCCACGGGTTCCTAATAAGGGCAGTCTATCAACGGGTTTAATAGTATTGCTTGCAATGTTTTGGTATAACTAAATAAGGCACTAATTCGACCGAGCTTCGAATATCTTTAATTTAGCACTATATCAGCTTTATTTTGGCTTAATCACAGCTTTACATAGGATTTTTTTTTGCTGTAACATTTACAGTAATCGGTTAGTTGAGCCGTCCATTATTGGTAATATGACATTTCAAATATTTCAGACTTTAATACGACATAAAAATAGATGTCGACCCTCGAGTGTAAGTTTCTAACGCAACGAAAGGTCTCGATGACGTTTCCGGTTGGAAACATATTGTGAAAACACCTGAATTTATCCCTCACTCGCTTACTCCTTCACTACTATAAAGAAGTGCGGTAAAATGTGAATATGAAAGTTTACATACAGGTCGCTAAGGTAAAATGCCTGCCTGCTTACCTTTAAAGCCTTTCAAATAAACAATTTAAAGATCAAAACACACACAGGAAGCATTTGAAAGGTTTCCTTGCGTTAGGGTAGTGGAGCGTTTGATACGTTGGACCGGTAACCCAGAGGTACCGGGTTCGATTCTCGGTCTCTTCCACCAGGTTTACGCATTTCATTTTTTCTTTGTACTTTGATATCTGTATCATAAGGTTTTCTTTATCCAAATCTAACGACTTTGTGCGACCAGTGGCGCGGCGAGCGGTTGAGCAAGAGATCGGAGCGCAGCGGCGATACGAGTGAGCGAGACACACGTACTGCACACCGCTGCCACTGTCGCGCATACCGTGGCATCTTTGTTTAAGAGGCCAAATTCCTTTAAAAAAAAATTTTTGACAAATATATTGATAATTTCAACCAATTTTTTGAAGTGAATACTACTTTTTCCCGAGTTGGTAGTAACATAGCTATTTCATGCTTTCATTGCGTGAAAATAGTAATTTTCCGCGTGAATTTTGTCAATTTCGAGTAGTTTTTGAAACAAAAATTATCAACGAAAATATTGAATTGTAGGTTTCAAATATACTTATACCAATATATCCCAATAGCCCTGTTATAGTAAGTAACATCAATAATATGTTAAGACACATGTTTGATCATAGAGAAAAATGTCTAAAACAATCAGCATTTTAAATGGAATAAGGCCTTTTAAGATTCGTATCTGGTAGGGCTAGCATATCTTACCGCGACTTGGCTTGTCGCGCGACTCAGTATCACCTGTCATGCTCGCACTGTATTGAAAGAAAAGAGACAAGTAGTACCTATTTGTCGCGCGACAGAGAGTCGCGTGTCACAGATAAGCTAGACGTTCTGGTGGGCGAGCGCCATCATGAAACCTCACAAGTCTCACAACATTCAACTAATTACACTAACAGGTATTTCCTTATTTTCTCATTAATTAAGGGTAATCAGCAGCTTATCGTGTTATTTCGGTCCGTGTGGTGTACACCCTCGGGTAGAGTTGTAGCGATGTGGAATTAATTAGAGAGTTCACATTTTACTTGTACAGGATTTACTGTGAAATATATATATAGTTGCTTAGTAACGTCAATGTTTTACATACGACGCGGTTGGCGCAGTGGTTAAGCAACTGCCTACTGAGCCGGCGGTCCTGGGTTCGAATCCCGGCAAGGGCAAATATTTGTGTGATGAGCTCGCATATTTGTGCCTGGGTCATGGATGTTATTTGTATTTGAGTATGTATTTATCTAATATACGTATGTTTATCGTCGTCTAGTGTCTATAACACAAGCCTGCTAGAGCTTACTGTGGGACTAGATTGATTTGTGTGAGGTTGTCCGATATTTATTTATTATTTTATTTACATGATTTACTTATATAGGTATGCCATTTACCACTACATAGTTAGTATAAAACAAAGTCGCTTCCGGGGCCTATGGTGGTTGCGTTTATCACGAGATAAATAAGTGATAAAGCATCTGTCACTCACACTCGCATTTTCTCAAAACGTGACGGACGCTTTGTCACTTATTTGTCGCGTGATAAAAGCAACCATCATAGGCCGACTGCTGTCTGTCCCTATGTATGCTTATCTTTAAAACTACGCAACGGATTTTGATGCGGTTTTTTAATAGATAGTGATTCAAGAGGAAGGTTTGCGTATGTATAATAATGCATAATTTATTAGCATTTCACCCATATTATAAAATTGTATCGAAAATGAATTTTCTATGGAGATTCGGCATTATTTCTGGAAAAATCATCACAGCGCGATGCAGGAGCGTGGCGCCAGCCGCATACCGCCATCTGTTGGTAAAAATTTGTTTGTTTCCTTATCACGCCGAAACGGATTATAACCGATTTGAGTAGTGGATAGTTGGACATCCACAGATGGTTAAAGGATACTTTTTACCCAACTATAGTACAGAAAAAGAAACGCGGACGAAGTTGCAAGCACCTCCTTGTAATTCTAATAAAACGGTTAACCCAAGGTAAAGCATTTCTTGTTAAATTCCACAGAATGTTCAACCGCTGAATGTGGGATAAAACATTTCAGCGTAAAATATTAGAATTCCAAAATCTGCACGTTACATATGCAGAATTTATAAGTGGTCCAACTAAAACAGCGGGACGGTTTTTTTTTTTTAACTTTTGGCACATTATGAAGAAAGAAAGAAAGAAAGAAAAATGTTTATTCCATAAAAGCACACACAGACAGGACGTTACTGGCATAACAGTGTTCTATTAATTATCGTATGCGGATTAAAGATGTGTCCAATAAGTCCAGCAATGCGTGCGATAAAGAAAGGGGTCTGACTCAGTCCACCATTTTGGTTTGAGTAAAAATTTATGTAGGTACTTAGCTTTTTTTTTTCGGATCGGAAACAATCAACTTTTAGTACAAAAGTCAGTCTAAGTAAGTCTTTCAATTCGATCTAAGTCGATCTAAGTATAACTTAAACCCAATTATTACACTTCACACTAATATTATAGGTAAAGGCAAAAGTTTGTGAGTGCGTTTGTGTGTAATTATGTTTCTTAGTTTTTCACGCTCAAACTGAACCAATTTTGATAAATTTTGTGTTAAACCAGTGTCACCTTTTATCCCGAAAAATGTAGTGTTCCCGTGGGATGAGCTGGTAACACCGCGCCCAGCCAGTCTCATAAGGTCAAACCGTGTATGGCATGTAATAGGAGCATAAATTCAATCATCAATTATTGATTCTCTTCAAACTTTAATTTACTAACTTTTTATTTAAATGACAAATCATCTGTGTCGTTCAATTTAGTTTTAATAGTATGGGCTAGGGATCTAAAATAACATTCGGGTTTTAGCAACATACTTTGGTAACGGCTGTCATGCAAGGCACGAATGTGATGCTGCTGTTCTGCTTTCTGTATATGAAAAATAAAAAATAAAGCAAAGATAGAAAGAAATAAATTTTATTCATAAAATAATACACTACAAAAACAATACACTCACGAACTATATTTCACTATAAATTATGCTCCAAAATGATCCCATCTCAGCTTGATGGTAATTCGAAAGCCAGCGCTGATCATCCGGTGAGATGAGGCCATTGGTGGCACCATAGAGATAAAGTGAAGTAAACATACAACTTAAATAATTGCTATTTTATCAAACATGCAATGAAATGGAGTCATAACGTGCGTTATAACAGGCTTCAAAGCATCACGTTTCGGGCGGAACAACTCGAGGTAAATGTAAAGGAATTTCATACAAAATTGAAGGCTTAAACCGGGAAGTATTTTTTTTAAACATGGCGTCTTTTTTTCAATAACAGGCTATTCTCCTGTAGTATATATTTTTTGAGTGGTGTATTTTTTTATTTTATTGCATATGTTTGAGAAAAGCACTATACATGCCTAGCCGTGAAAAGGGCTTGCCGGCTTCGTATCACTATCCGTATACCTACTCACCGTCTGCAGTAATGTACTATTATTTGTATTTAATGATTTCAATTCGACTTTTCTTTTAGTTCCATTGCATTGTCTCTACTTTGGTAAATTGCTTTATCTCGAGATTATCCGCTACAATGGAGACCATGCTTCAAGAACGGGGAACAAATTCCCTCAAAACGGGATTTATTTAGTTTAATTCTAAACAATAAAGCGAATATCAAATTTGAAATTTATAAGCTCTAATCTTAAGTCTTCAACTCGAGGATAAGCATTTCTATGAAAGGATTATCTTAAAGAGATAAGTCAGATTATTGGCGGGCTTGTGTTTTATTGGGCCAATTCTGGCGGAATACTTAACGTTTCTGGATTTGAGAAAGCAAATTAACACTTTCACTGACGTAACGTTGAGAGACGTAAGGACTCTCATGATAAGGCGCCTTTGTGCATGGCGATGGCGACTTTTACCTTCGCAAAACTGCTATTCCGTCTGCAGCCGAACATTACTCATAGTTTTTGTATAACGGCAACAAGCCATTTACCAATTTTAGCAAAAGCATTGTCTGTGCCGCAGAATGCAATTTTCAAAATAGTCCTGTGTTCATGAACGTGTTAAGAACTTAAGATTATTTAAATAAGAAATGTTTACCTACAAATCGTTGATATGTCAATCCGTGAGACTTCAGTGGGACTGACAAACAAGAGGTGTAACTAGATGAAGATAGAATGCGAGTGCTTGCCTCAAAGTATTATTTGTAAGTAGATAAGTGTTTTTTGGTTTACCATTGAATTGCCGACAGACATTTAATCGAATATTATTTCAAAGCCAACGTTTCAAGTATTTTCATTTCATCGACAAGTCATTGCGTCGAGGACTCGATACTAGGTAATTTGAACCGAGGTCTTTTAATTGCTAGTTGACTTATTTCAATAAAATTCATGTCATGGCTTTTTATTTCGGGTTTTTTTAATTCATTTTTTTTTACATGTAATAATATTTATCCCGCATGAAATTATTTCAATTGGTTATCGAAACTAAACGCAATCACGTCAGTCGGCTCACTATGCGGGTAGTTTCAGATATGAAATTATTTATCTGGACGAATAGTTGGTTGTCTAAAGTGAAGTTTCTTGGGGGTCGCAGTTCTAATCTAACCTAAAACCCACTTCTGGCAACAGTTCGTTTTCTTGGGGATCGCAGTTCTAACCTAACCTAACCAACTTCTGGCAACAGTTCGTTTTCTTGGGGGTCGCAGTTCTAACTTAACCTAACCCACTTCTAGCAACAGTTCGTTTTCTTGGGGGTCGCAGTTCTAACCTAACCTAACCCACTTCTGGCAACAGTTCGTTTTCTTGGGGATCGCAGTTCTAACCTAACCTAACCCACTTCTGGCAACAGTTCGTTTTCTTGGGGGTCGCAGTTCTAACCTAACCTAACACACTTCTGGCAACAGTTCGTTTTCTTGGGGATCGCAGTTCTAACCTAACCTAACCTAACCCAGTTCTGGCAACAGTTCGTTTTCTTGGGGGACGCAGTTCTAACTAACCTAACCCATTTCTGGCAACAGTTCTTTTTTTTGGGGGTCGCCGCGCCGTTCTAAAACGATTTACACCAATGATTCTTAGTTTTATTATACATGCATATTTGTATGTCACACAATTAACTACATAATTTGAAAAATGTATAAATGTGCAGTAGGACTTATAAAATTGTATTAAAGTAATACGTCAAAGAAATGAATTGCAATGTTTTGTAGTTGTGCCAATTAAGATAATTTGAAATATATCAGCGATTAAGTAATATTCGTTGAATAGTATTTCTACGTAGTAAGATCAATTTAACCCTTAACCACCTACCTCCCGTCTCACAGACTCTTTCAAACCTAAAATTGTTTACATACCTATGTGCGAGCATCCTACAAACGTTTGTGTCCTTGTACCTTCTCCCCTCCTGCCTCAGTGCCGCGTCGTCGATCGACAAGGTCGGTCGTGTACGCATTTAATTTTGGTGAGGATATTACTGTCTCCAACCGTCTCTGAGACGGGTGGTAGGTGGGTACGTATTTTTTCTTAAGGGTCTCGGAGACGGGTGGTAGGTGGTTAAGTGACTAATGCACACTTTTTTTCTTTACTTAGCCGACCGATTAGTCAGTTTAGTAGTGATTGGAAGTACGGAAAACCTGTTCTACTTGTGACCCGAAGAAAAAACGAGAACCAGTACGTATGTTTCTAATGCAAAAAAACGATTTGCATAGAATGTACAAACAAACTTATTTGCACTGCCGCGAAAAAATCGAATAAATTAGCGGTCTGCAATTTTATAAAAATATTACCTTTATTTTAACGAAATTTATTGATTTAGCATTGTTAATTAACGAATAATTAGAAATAATTACTTAGATCTGTATATAAAGTCAAAATTTTTGTTGATCTCACCTTCCAAAGGATATATAGTTCCTTTAGTAGAAATAAGGACTGTTGCCATATGTTTACAGCAAAAAATTTTTTTGTTAATGTTTCCAGAATGATTGATTGATAGCTGATGATGAATAGCTTAATAAATATTTTAATATGTCTATATTGCCATTATTATTTTAAATTTCCCATCTGATCTATAAAATTTAACATAATAAGGCCGACATTATGTATCCGTCCTGGGGACGGGAGGTAGGTGTTTGTGTGACTAAAGAAGCAGGTAGGTAGTTAAGGGTTAAATAAATAGTAGTTGAAATAAAATAACGCCAAACAATATTACTAGTACTAAAGTTTTGATGAATCGTTGTCGATGAAATAATATTCGATGAAAAGGTTGTCGACAAAACAAGGGTACACCGTGTTTTTTTCATAGAATCTTTTTTTATTGATTAATTTTTTTATGCGGAAATACCACATTTTTATTTTTATAAATATTGACACAAAGGTAGGTTATGAAAGAAAAATGTAATGTGGTCTAGGTACTATAGTGTAAGTAGAACTCAACCCTGCGACCCTATGTTACGACAACTGAGCTATTAAATACGCAATTAAACCAAATGTTTGATTCCATAATTCTACGCAACAAGAGCGCCCTCTGCGTCATATGCTCTTTAAAATGTATATGTATTACATATTTCGTAGTCAAAGTTACAACTATGACTTGGTCACGCTGCTTAGATTCGCCCTGTTTTAGTACAACGCTATTTTCGGTTAAATAGGTACGTTTTTGTTTTCGTCAAACGTGCCCCAACTTTTCGCACCAAGTTCCCAACCTTGTTTGTGTCTCCCAAATAACCTTATTTGTCCGTTTCAATAAACTATAATTATCTTATTTTCTGAGATGTGTCATAAATCGTCAGCAAACTTGGAAGATTTCTAATTGAAGTCTTATTTTTCGTGTCAGTACGAAATAAGTCCACAGTAAACACAAGTTAATCTGATTAGGGGTCCAGATTCCCGAGCTTCACTTTGAAATGGGGGAATTACAAGGCGTGACTTAATTTCACTTGGCATGGAAAAATATTTCCCCTTGACAGTAATTCGGAGTTCCTTGTAAAAAGACGTATTTTGGTAGCAAAAACACGAGAGAAACTTCTTCACGGCATGTTCGTCTACCGTATATTAAAACCTAGTTAAGTATAAATATAATAATAAAAAATAAATATCAGACAACCTCACACAAATCAATCTAGTCCCGAATTTAGCTCAAGGAGGCTTCTGTTATGGGTACTAGACAATGATCTTTGTATTCATAGTTTAAATGATATACACAGTTATATTGATAAAAATATACTTAAATATATAAAACAACCTTGACCCCAGCAAAAATATTCGAGTTCATCACACAAATATTTGCCCTGGCTGGGATTTGAACCCGGGACCGCCAGCTTAGTAGGCAGGTAAACTGCGCCAACCGCGTTGTCAAACAGTGTGCAACAGTTCCAATTTTTGGTTTTAGTTTTTTAATTTTGATGCGGTTACGTCATCAGGCTGTTTTTTATATCTGTATCGGTCAAAAGATACTAATTTTAGAACCGTCTACATGAATTACCAACAATGATTCAAGTATCATTACCCATTTATGTACCTACATTTCAAGTATAATTTACCTGGTTTACTATCTAGTAATTAGCTTATCCCATTTTCGACCACAGCAAATGTCTGAAACTTGTTGGTCTGAGAAGTGATGAAAGTGATGTTTTGAAGATTACAAGAAGCTAACATTTGTAGGTAATTTATGTATTATGACGTGATTATAAATATAAAATAGGTACATAATATAGTCTATTAATAATATGCTACCTACCTATGTATTTTATTACACATAATTCATTCGAGGCTGCTACATTTCAAGTTTTTTTTTATACCTATCCTGTAAAATTTGGTCTGAAATACTTACCTACTAGGTTTTGATGTGAAGCAGGCGATGTGGTGTGGTCTGAGAGATTTGTTATGTGTACAGCAGGGGAAGTAAGTAGAATTACACGTTTTGGCAACCCATGTTATTCCGGAAGAGCACACATTCGTAACGGTAGCTATAACAACGATTGATATAATTATTAGTAAATATAACGATCATAGGGTATAATATTATCGATATAACAATATAGGTATAGGTGTAACAAAATAATATGCGAAGATAGACGTTAAATCAAATGGATTGTACACTAATAGAACACTATATCCATTAATTTACACCCCGGGGCTTTTTGGTAACCTATCTGAAACACTAATTCTTGTTTCCCATCTGTAACTTTTCGTCAAATTTGAATTTGTCTGAAAGTGTTTCTTTCCTGAATCCCGTAATATTTTCAGGATTTTATAAACTTCTTTTTAAAGAACCCATTAGGTTTGGTTAGGTTTGTTTTATAATTACTCTGAAAAATTATTAGCTTTTGAAAATAAATGGCTTTCGGACAAATGAAAATTTGGCGAAACGTCACAGATGGGAAACAAAAATTAGTGTTTCAGATAGGTTACCATTTTCTCTCGATTAATATTAGGAAGAAATGAGATATTTTTTGTAAGTCTAAGTCCCTGCCTAGGAGATCTTAGACTACTGCACTATAAAACCACCTTGTATTACTGTAACAAGTTTATTTCACACAACACACTAGAATGTTTTTACAAGCTTTTATTTAACTTGCATTGTATGTATGTATAAAGTATGTTTGTTCGGGGTGGAATCTTGCAACTCAATTTTGAAGCAGATATCGTCAACCGATTGAGCTGAAATTTTGCATACTTACTTAACTTGATAACAATAAAATAATATGGTACCATGGGGCTGATCTGAGGATGGAGCTGGAAGGTGGCCATAGGAACTCTATAATAGAAAAAGCAATCCGAGCTTGGGCTCTTTAGAATCATCTCATTGAGCATTTGATGGATATCCAAAGAAAAGTACAGTCGGCTATAAAAGCTTGCCACTAAAATGTCATTTTTGACAGAAACTTATTCTAGTTTACACATGACAAGACATGTTGTATTTTTGTAAAATGCACAAATGAGCGTGTTCCAACTTTTAATCGAAAATTGATCGTGAAATTTAATCAATTAAAATGACAATTAGTTAATCGTTAATCGGAGACTCTGTCGATTAATTTAATCGTGACTAATTTAATCGCGATTAATTTTGACGATTAATTTCTTTTATCGATTAATTCATCGATTAAAAAATTAATCGATTAATGCACATCTCTGACCCCACACCATCATACTCAAAAATTATAATTCCGGATAAGTATGAACACGATCCACTTTTATTAGGGTAATGGTATATAATGACAATCAAATATGTAACAATAGTTAGAATATGACTATTGCTACGTATTTGATCGTCATAACATATTTAAATACGTCTACAAGAAAAAAAAAAATCTGAATTACGAATTATTTAACGCCAAAGCAAAAAACTCAAGTTTTATATTTAACCCACGAAGAAACTTGAACAATATTTAATCTTATTCCTCGTTATACTGAACAAAATGGTTTAATATTTCACGATAGTTTTAATTCAACATGAAACCGGAAATTTTCTGCAAAAAACAGAATTTAATTTAGCGTCACTTGAATATTTTTTTGCAAAAATGCCTGTTCATTTCGTAATTCCTCTTTTTAGTGCAAGGACTTGAAATGGAAACTTTATTCAGAAATTGCTCCAATTAACAGATATCACGAGCTTTAACAACCATTTATTTTATGTGCACTTCTTCTTATTTAATGTCGCTCTAAAACAGACTTTAATGGATGCCTTAAGAGGCCTTATTCCTTTTAAAAATTATATTTTTCATATTATGACAAATATATTGATAATTTCAACCAACTTTTTAAAGTGAATAATACTTTTCCCCGAGTTCTAGGTAGTTACATCAATAATATGTTAAGAAACATGTTATGAAAATATATACAGTGTGTATATTTGATATAACTGCATACTTTACGGGGGCTTAGTATAGGCGCTTATTAATATAATTTATCCATAAATTATAAAAAAAATCGAACATTTTTTTTAATATAAAATAAATCAGCAAGCAACCCAAGCAGCACATTAGTGAATTTTGCAGCTTATCTTATAGCTTTAAGTTCTAAATGAGTGGTTTAACAGAGTTTGATACCACTTATAGCTTTAAACACAACTCAAAACTGTATATGAGTTCATCCTATCACTTGTAGTTACATAAGAACGTTTTTTGTTTCTACTTTATTACTTATGGTGGGATAAAGTCGATTTTGCTACTTAAAGTTGCATGCAGGTTCAAATTGTCACTCAATAAGAAGCAATAGTGCTATATAAGGCCTTAAAATCACTTATAAGCAACTTTTACATATAAGTGGGAACATACCCTTATTTGGAACTAAAAGTTCCAAATGACTAGTACAATAGCGAATTATATCACCAATAGGGGCTAAAGGGATAATTTTACGGCTCTTTTGGAACCAAAAATTATTGCAACTTTAAGGCCGAAGAAGTACCTTATTGCCACTCCAACACATAAATAGGTCTCAATAGGAGGTTCTTGGAACCAAAAGAAGTTATTTTCACTTATTTCAAACCACTAACGAACTAAAAGTTCTATTAATGTTCCTATTGCGCCTTGTCAAAATATATTTAATAGTCTTGCTTGTTTAATAGTCTACAAAAGAGCAAATAATTACTATTGGTAATAGCATTCACTGCTTTGCCACTCGCAAGATACAAATAAGTGATTATTAGTCTTGATAGTTCCAAATAAGGAACAAATAAGTGAAAATAGACACTGTACGATCTTTTTTGTTTCGCCATGTTTACAAATGGAAGCCTATGAAAACTTATTATTTTAGCCAGAATTTTATCACACTCACGCATAATCACAGACTTTTGATAGTTGTGACGATGCTACTTTACCATTGTACGTAACCTACAATCATTAGGTCAGGTTTTTAACAGTTTTATTTCTTATCAGTATCTATTCCTTATTTGATTTAGCACTCTCTTTTTCATTATTCCTGATCAAATCAAAGGCGCGTCGAAATTTACAAAGAAACCATACTATAGTTTCACAGTAACAAAACATTCGCAAGAATTTCGTGCTTATTTCAATGCTTGTATAACGTAAAGTTTTAATCATTCACCAAACAGACGTATAAATCCAAAATGAATATGGCAGATCACGTATTACTTTTAATAAAACACAATTTGGCAGTTGCCTCGCCACTCAAAGATAATTTTGGCGACTCATTTATCACTCATTGACCGAACTGAAATGTTTTCATTCGTTCACTGCGCATAACTTTTACCCTTAGTTCTAATTGCCACTTAAGGTAATTGTGAGATCTCTTATGGATTCTATTTAGCACCAAAAATAGGCTGCAATTTTTCTCCTTTTGGTTCTATACTGGTGGCATAAGGGTTCTTGCCACCTATATAGCACTTAGTCATGGTGATAAATTTCACTTAAGCATCTAATTAGATATGATATACGAGCTATTTAGACCCAGTTGTGCTACTTGGGAATGTACTTGTTTGTTGTTGTTGGATGACACACATCGTGATGTCACAACTGTCACTAGTAATAACTACGCCATACATTGCTGCTCAGAAAATTTTAAAAATTAATTACGCTATGGTAGTTAACGCTAAGTTAAGAATTGTTATAAATATCAGATTATAGCACTAAAATCTCCGTCTGGCTCCAATATGCGGTTGTATCAAATATACACGCTGTATGTGGCTCTAAACTGAAACTAAAAACGAAAATAACAACTGAATTAATCATCAGACAGACAGTAAAATTTCTAACGGGTAGATTGCCTGATAAAATATTTACGGCAGAGTAAACTAAACTTATAAATTATTTTATCTGTTGAAACCGAGGCCAAATAACTTGTTTTATAAAGTATTAGAAATAAAAATTATTTAATGAATTTTACCGCATCAACTTGGATAATGTTTTATAATGACTTGAATTTATGTATAAAAAGCTTAAGAAATACTTTATAAAACCGGGCATTTTGAAATAGCCAAACATTAGTTTCGAACCATTGTATTATAATTAAATTTATAGTTTGATGTCCAGCCGTATAATGGTCCACCTTATCATCTGAGCCACCATGGTATAAGAAAACAAGGTATGCTCTGAAATGACTGGTGGACTTTCGACATATTTACGCTATGATTGGTTGGTTGGTTCTGTCAATCCGTTTGTGTATTACCCACTGGCAAGACGGTTCCCTTGTTACCTGTATGAATCGCATAAAATCGTAAGTGTTTCAAATCAATTATAACAACAAAATAAAATTTTGTCAAAGAACATGACAACCTGTAATGCATAAATGCATGCATGATTATTAAATTTTTGTGCGACCATCGGCACATTGTTTTTTCCTCAATAATTATTTTGTTACCATAAAGTGGCAAATAATCAGTGATGTAGAAAGTCTCACTAGCCGGAGTGGCATACCTTATTTTCTTATACCATGTGAGCCACTGAGAGTCACAGTGATCTTCAGCAGCGCTAGTAGTGGTCTTAATTAAACAGAAAAAAAAATACATTTATTCCGTAACAATACATAATTATTAAAATATCTACATCGGTTCCCGATTCGTCATCAGGAGAGTCAATCAGTCGCGACGGCGGCAAACCGAGCACTTAAATATAATTACATAAATAGTGACAACCAGAGTGACGCCAAAATTGAAACTAATTGTGATGAACAACGAGGCAAAGTCGTAAAAAGCCACACAAATATTTCAATCCAGCCCGTCTAGCACAACTACGCTTCGCGACTATTGTCGCGCGACATAGCATCGCCCGTCACTTTCTCACAGTACAGCGAAGAAAGAGAGGTAATATTTCTCGCGCGAGAAAGAGTCGCGTGTCACAGTTATGGTTGACGTGCTGCTGAAATCTACCTCTACAACTCTTACAACGATTAAACAATTCATTGATATTCGTAGTAATAAATAACCGATACAACAAAACTTGTCTTTTCCACCTTCATAAACTGAACTTAAAACCAGTGTGATGGATACGACGGAAGAAACCAAATCAATTATATAAATGGCGAATAAAACGGTTTAAACTCAAGTAAAAATTGTCAGGAACGGCCCGACATATTTCATGTTTCATGTCGGGCCGTTCCTGACAATTTTTACGTGGGTTTAAACCGTTTTTATAATGATTAAAGATGTCTCACGATAATTTTAATAGTATTATCCAATAAATTCTTTAACGAGACTTATACTTAGTTGTTTGTTTTATGTATATTTGTAGTATCATAGGTTTTAAGCGACGATTATAAATGGTTTTCAGTCGTTCAACTTTTTGTGGCTTAACGACTTACTATCCCGGACGCCGGCCGCTGGAGTATTTTCGTACAGAATCCATCTGCAATGCAGACGTCTTCATATATATTTCAATACTGTTTAGGTTGCTGATAACAGTTTTATAGTAGTTACGAGTAGCAAGCTAAAATTAAACATGCAAAGCTGCAAGCTGGATAAAACAATAAAATCTTATTGCGTCTTCATTTTAGCTTGGTCCAAAATGTTTGTGTAAGGAGATGGTTTGATGTTCTGATGCTTAACGAATGTCCTCGCCTATAGGTCGCATTTCTCAACCGGTTCTCATGACACTTTAAAAGTTGTTTCGACTTTATCACGGTGAAATACTTATTGTCTCCTTAGAAAAATTGGTACCCATAACATATTATGACGTCACGATTAGGTAGCCTATTGTATGGAGCGTTTTTAGCGCTGCTTAGGAGAGCTTTGAGTTGTCGGTAATTTAGACAGAGCAGTCTAACTGTAGTTAGTCCCGTATAGACATTTGGTCCCAAATGAGTTTCTGTCAAAAAAATCCTTTTAGTGACAAGCTTTTATAGCCGACTGTACTTTTCTTTGGATATCCATCAAATGCTCACTAACACGATTCTAAAGAGTCCAAACTCGATAGGATTGCTTTTTCTATTATAGAGTTCCTATGGCCACCTTCCGGCTCCATCATCAGATCACCCCCATCGTACCATATTATTTTATTGTCATCAAAGTTAAGTATGTATGCAAAATTTCAGCACAATCAGTTGACGACATCTGCTTCAAAATTGAGTTGCAAGATTCCACCCGAACAAACATACTTACATACAATATTGCAAGTTAAATAAATAAACTTAAAAAATAGAATCAATTAACATACTCAAACAAAAAAAAGTTTCGTCATGCTTATTCTTTTGTCAATTCAGTTTTTAATTTTTTTTCTAAATGGCGAAGATTATGAGGATTGAAAACGTAAAAAATTACAAATTTCGGCAATTTCGAAACAATTCAGCGATGTATTCAGCGGCTCCAGCTAGTGTAAGTTAATAAATAAACTCCGCTGCTCACTATTTCGGGATTAGCTTTGGTATTAAAATAATAAATCCTTAATCTTGCGACTTAATATAAAACTTGCATATATTATACTGTATACACTGTAAGAATTTCAATTTGTTTATTTTACTAGACTTCATAAACATTGATATATCACTGTATGAATAACATTATTACAAGAATGTTGAAATTAAATATTAGGATAGCATCTATCTATACATATAATAAATAGAGGGTCGAAAGTACATGGAAGATATTTGAAAAGAAGTTGACGGGGGATACTTAGAATTGATAACAGAACACGTTCCAACCGTTTTTTGATTTTTTGTCTGTTTGTCTGTTTATCTATGTGTCTGTTTATTTGACCGCGCATCACGTGAAAACGGCTCAACGGATTTTAATGAAAACTTCATTAATCTGTCGGGAAAATCCCCGGTCATAATTATAGGCCACTACACTCGATTGAGTTAAGTTTGCACCTAAATCTTATGGCGCTACTTAAGAATGAGGTGCAAACTTTTTTCAAACATGTGCTACGACTATCGAGTAGGTACCCAGATTTGGACAGCACGAAAAATTCTGTCTGCGCAGTATCAAAGAAAGTGTGATAAATCAAAACTGACACAGACCGATTTACACGCGTGCCGAGCCGCGGGCACAGCTAGTTGCTAAAAAAATTAAACACTGCACGTCGTAAATTATAATCGGTACCGCGCTCCAACAGCTGATCACGAGCACTACTCGCGATGCTCTTTTGCCCAAGGACGTCGCGCATTTTTTAAGGCGCCACCTATGGTTCGCCGGCGATTTTCGGTGATATTGTAAGATCTATAAAATAATAATTAGCGTAGATACAGGAATATTTATTTATTTATTTATTTAACAGGTGTTTTAGTATTTTATAAGGATAAAAATATAACAATGTGTTTATAATATTTATTTTATTTTAAAACTTTCGCTGAAAAGAACTCGTTTTATGAAAAAAATAAAAGCAGCACGCACTGACGAGGCAGCGCGGGCGACGCATCGTCATGCCCTCCCCCCAACCCTCACGTTAATAAATTATATGTGCGCGGGTAGCTGAATCGTTCTTCTACACGTTGCTATTAAGCGGATCACGAACTGCGTTCGATATTTTAATACAAACAGTGTGAAATCTGATCACGAGTACTATTCGTCATCCGCGTCTCTAAGAAAAAAAGTGTCACGAGTGGTATTCGTCAGCGGCGAGCTAGACATGGCAGTTACTAAAATGGCCGGCGAATTAGAGCAAAAATGCGTACCGACTGGTTCTCGTGATCGGCGTGCAAAGTGTTAAGATTAAGTTAAGTCGGGACAAGTGAAAGAAGCTGACAATTTTTATAAAACACATACGGAACGGTTACTCACGTCGTAGAGGACGAATATCGCTCGACAATCGACATGTTTCGAATCGGCACGCGATTCATCATCAGGAGCTACGATCAGTCGCGGTGGTCGAATGTTTCGTATATATTGTCTGAGACTCACGGAAGCTTTAATCGTACAGAAACTTCGAATTGCAGACTAAAATTGTCAGCCACTTTTGCCGAATAATAGTAGTTTATGCAATTGCTACATAATGAGAGGTCTTAAAATACGAGTGTGGTTTTATGAACCGAGCCGTAAGTGAGTTTCATAACAGGATCACACTAGTGTTTTAAGACCTAATTATGTACAGTTGCATACACTACTTTATCTACATACATATTCATAATCATAGATTTTTTCTTATGAAAATATGAAACACAGTCCTGCCAGCCAGTCCGCGGAGCAGAGTCCAGAGGGCAGAGTATTATGAAATTACATCTCTGATTTTGGTCGCTGTCAAGTAATGTATGTCTTTACCTTTAATATCTGAACTTGTTATAGGAATTAAACAAGATGGCTGTAGATAAAGACTGTACTATAAGCGCTTTTTATGTCATAGGGGGCAAATGAGCCTGTGTGATACTTCGGTAAAACACCAACAAACCCCATACCCCATAAAATAACAATGTCATGAAACAAAATGAAAATTCTTGACCTTGAATTAGGGCTGCCATCCCTCCGGGTTTCCCCGAATTCGTCCTAGCCTGTAGGCCGTCCGGGAGCCGTCCGGGTAGTTTTCAAATAGTGTCCGGGGGAAACCCGGTCACTTTTTATGTGAGGAAACACCTTAATGAATTGATTATTTACGGGCATTATAGGTAAACACCGTATAAATCATACAGAACGCAATCAAGCATTAGCCTCATTTAGCGTAACACGTTAACAGCGTAAAGCGATTGTTTTTTTAATAATAATTATTTTCGGACACGTCCGGGGAAAAAAACTATTTACGCCAAATGTCCGGGTTTTTCTAGGTCTTTGTCCGGGTTCAGCGAATTTTGTGGTGACAGCCCTGCCTTGAATGAACCTCAAACTTGAGTACGGTAGTTATTTTATCCAAATATGGCAAATGTAAGTGCACAATATGTAATTTTGAGCAAGTGTTCTACCTGCTTCGTACCAATCAGGCTTGAGTATTTTTTTATGAATATTGGCAGAAATATCTCGCACCGACTGGCTCGGCGCCAAAGAAAAGTAAATGGAAGGTAATTTGAATGAATATTAGATGTGTATAGTCTTCAAAACAAAAAGGTATCATATCCTTGTTAATAATTATATTACATCTTTACTTTCAACGAGGCACACATAATGTGTATAATAAGCAAAAACAATATCGCAACAAAAACGGAACTATAACTCAAGTTTTCTAACGTAATCTAACGTGTTAACCTTTTAACCTGTAATTTTTCGACGTTTTGACTGCTTTCCCGCCCTAGTTGCGCGTGCGCGTGAGTGGTTCCACGAACATGACCGTGACGAGGTCGAAATGTCAGAAAATCTAATTTCAAAGTACCTTATATCAAGAGAAGCGTTCCGGTGCGTTTCAGTTGCGCAAAAATACTTTTATACGAGTATGTCCAAATTTTGTAAATACCAAGCTGAAATAGAATTCGCTCGCTCGGTCAATTAATATTAAATATAAATACATGTTATTCAGACAACCTTTGGGTAGCACAGTGTTTTTCAAACTGTGGGTTGCGACCCCCGCGGGGGTCGCGGCACATATCCAGAGGGGTCGCGAGGAACAGCATCGAGAAATTCTCGTGACTACAAGGAATACAGATTTTATCAAGCATGTACATGCTAATAATACAGCAATAATTCTTAGACATGTTTATTTATTTATTTTGCGATTATAATTAATTATGTAATTTTTATATTTTTACCCTTTTTGTATTTCTTGCAAAACAGTAAACTACCTTCTGAATTTTTGATAAATACAAGTAGATTGCCACTATGCCTACTATGCTTGGCGTTTGTGGACTATGAGAAGGCCTTCGATTCGATCGAGACTTGGGCAGTGCTACAGTCTCTCCAGCGGTGCCATATTGACTATCGGTACATCGAGGTGCTGAAGTGTTTATATAAAAACGCCACCATGTCGGTTCGAGTACAGGAGCAGAGCACGAAAGCTATTCCTCTGCAGCGAGGCGTAAGGCAGGGAGACGTTATCTCTCCGAAACTGTTCACCGCCGCATTGGAAGATGCTTTTAAACTCCTGGAATGGGAACGATTCGGCATCAACATTAATGGCGAATACATTACTCACCATCGGTTTGCCGACGATATTGTGGTCATGGCAGAATCGCTGGAGGACCTCGGCACAATGCTCGATGGCCTGAATAGAGTTTCCCAACAGGTAGGTCTTCGGATGAACATGGACAAAACAAAGGTAATGTCGAATGCCCATGTTACACCCTACCCAGTAACGGTTGGGAGCTCTACCCTCGAAATTGTTGACAAATATGTTTACTTGGGACAAGTGATCCAGTTGGGTAGGTCCAATTTTGAGAGGGAGGTCAATCGACGAATCCAACTCGGCTGGGCAGCGTTCGGGAAACTACAAAATATCTTCTCGTCCAACATACCTCAATGCCTAAAGACGAAAGTCTTCAATCAATGTGTGTTACCAGTGATGACATACGGAACAGAAACGTGGCCTCTTACTGTGGGCCTTATAAGGAAGCTCAAAGTTGCACAGCGCGCTATGGAGAGGGCTATGCTCGGTGTTTCTTTGCGAGATCAAATCAGAAATGAGGAGATCCGTGAACGAACAAAAGTCGCTGATATAGCCCGACGAATTTGCAAGCTGAAGTAGTGGGCGGGGCACATAGCACGTAGAACTGACGGCCGATGGGGCAGTAAGGTTCTCGAATGGAGGCCCCGCACCGGCAAGCGCAGCGTAGGACGTCCACCCACAAGGTGGACAGACGACCTGGTAAAGGTTGCAGGAAGCCGCTGGATGCAGGTCGCTTCTAACCGGCCGATCTGGAAGTCACTGGGGGAGGCCTATGTTCAGCAGTGGACGTCCTGTGGCTGAAATGATGATGATGATGATGACAAGTAGATTGCGTTCCAAAACGCAGACGCATGACTGATTGATTGATAGACGGATACGTTCCAAATAGGAAACAAGCAAACCCGGTTATTGTGTCTTAGTAGAACCGGTTATAATCGGTTATTTGTATGGTAAAATAACCGGGTTCACATTCCCTAGTTCCAAATCTATTAAATAATAGGTCGGTTCTAAGTTTAATCGAATAAGCTGAGTTTTAGGGGATCGCGAAGGAATTTTGATGGTCATTAAGGGCCGTGACACCAAAAAGTTTGAAAAACACTGGGGTAGCAGAAAAAGACAAAAGATACATTTTGAAAAGTAGTGTAAGAATTGTTCAATAAAGAACTATAATGTACATTTAGAGTTTAAACAGTAATATTTAAATCAAGAATTTCACGACTGTTTTTCAAAATATACCAAGCATTTATTTCAATCTAAAATCTTATTACGTTAAATAAACACTACGCTGTTACGATGCTATAAACGCAGCCATTTTGCTGTGAACAGTTTTTTTTCTATTTAAGATAGGCTGTATGTATCTAATGAAATGGTTCGGCAAACGGCAAGGGCTTTTTTAGAAAAAGGTTTAAACACAAAAACTTAATATACGCAAAATGAACACGTTCATGAACTTAATTATTACTACTGGTGAATACCCACAAATTTGGAAAACTTCTCGGGTAACACCAATACCAAAAAAAGGGTCTAGGTTGAGGATAGAGAACTATCGGCCGATAGCGATCCTATCTGCACTAGCCAAGGTTTTCGAGATGGTCCTGTTACCTCAGTGCATACCATATCTCACCAACTCCCAACACGGCTTTCTACCAAAGAGATCGGTAGCCACTAATTTGGTCGAGCTGGTGGACATCATCTCGAGTGAGTTAGACGCACGAAATCAGGTGGATGTGGTATATCTCGATTTTCAAAAGGCTTTTGATAGGGTCGACAACGACATCTTATTGGAGAAATTGAGTGGCATCGGATTCAGCCCCCGGTTACTGCGGCTGTTTGCTGACTACCTCAGGGACAGAAATCAGTTTGTGAGGTATGGACCCTACCAGTCGCAACCGTATAAAACTCGTTCTGGAGTAAGCCAAGGGTCAAATTTAGGGCCATTCCTCTTTATAATACTCATCAATGACCTTCCTGAGGTTGTCAGCAACGCCACAATGCTGCTATTTGCCGACGCCGTCAAGTTAGTTATGCCTGTCAAGTCTACCCTGGACTGTAATGCCTTGCAGAAGGACATCGATGCGGTGGGCAGGTGGAGCATAGAGAACAAATTGCTGTTCAACCAGGATAAGTGCGAGATCATGTCCTTCGCACGCTCTGCAGCGCCTATCCTATATGAATACATCATAAATGGAGCGGCGATTGCACGGGTAAGCGAGGTCCGTGATCTCGGGGTTACCTTCGATGCATGCCTCACATTTCGTACCCATGTTCGTAACGTCACTAAGACCGCGTATCAGAGGTTAGGATTCGTGTTAAGGAACTCTGCACCCCTGACCGTGGCGGCGACGCGTACATTATATACCGCACTGGTGCGGAGTATCCTAGAAACGAATGCAGTGGTCTGGGCCCCACATGAGGCTAAGTACAATCTTATGTTGGAACAAGTCCAGAAAAGGTTTCTCAGAGATCTTTACAAAAAGATATATAAGTATTATCCTTACCTATATCCGACTCATTACCTGTTAGGGTGTTTGGGTTATGAATCCTTAGAGATGCGCAGGTCTATAAGGCTGCTTTTATTTATTTTGAATATACCAAGAAATAAGATCGACAGCGTCAGTATCCTGGGGATGGTCCTTAAACTAAAAGTACCGGATGACTACCGCAACAGGCGACGGGAAGTACCGCTTCTAGCACTAGCTCCCTCACGCACGCACTTGTACCGCCACTCGCCCATTTCTCGTGCGACTGCCCTGCTCAACTCAGTACTCGAGGCATCACCGCAGTGCGATGTGTTTTTGACAGGGATAGCGCGACTGATGATCGAATGGAAGAGAGTGATTGAGAGAAGTTAGAAAGGATTGTATTTATTTTGTATTATTAATTCTGTATTATTGTTTATTATTGTATTAGATTTATAAATTTGTATTACTCTAGATTAAGAATCGATGTAGCGCAATGGACAACACTGTAATGTTACAAATAATGATTCATTCTAAATAAATAAATAAATGAACACATATGGAAAACGTATAAAAAAATAAGGCTTTCTAAAAACCAAAACAGAACAAAAAACTATAAATTTTCATATTCAACGGGCATTGGAGATTTATCATTTAAGTACTTATCTTTTTAATGAGATGTTTTACCAATTAATCATATAATCGAAACCACTAAAAGAAATTACAAGATTCACGTCCTATTTTAACAATCTTTAATAAACATTGAAAGCAATTTACCAAACCACAAAGCCATATTTTATTAAATTTCCTGTAAATATCTCCCTAAAACAAAATATACATCACTTACTAAAATAAAGCGATAAAATGTCTCCACAACTTAATTAAGACGGCCGTGTCGCTGTCACTCAATGTCTTCGCCATTTTTACTTACTTTTCTCAACCTCACATTATACCCAACTGTTTTACCGTGAAAAGAATCTTAAGTAAGGGAGGTAGGGTATAGAATTTTGGAACAAAGCCGGTGTGAGTTAGGAAGTAGTAGTTCCCGGGAACGGCCCTGTTCCCGCCAGATGACACGGTCCCAAAATCGATAGAAAGATATTTTGGGCGTGCACTTGGCCTAAGCGAGCGATTCTACTCGTAAGGCCGAGTTCTCACTGAAGATTCTTGAGGCTCTAGTGTAAGGCTGAAAAGAAAATTCATGCTTTTTGCATAGAATATCCCAAACGCAAAACTATTTTGAATAATAAAAATAAAAATAATTGATTAACTTTTTTCTTGTCGCCTACTAATTAATAAGAGTTTGTGATTTATTTAGTGTGGCGAGCATAGTGAGCTTAGGAAGATCCTAATAGTCACCAAGTCCTAGTACCATAGGCGATATAGGAGTGCCGTGAAAGCACCAATACCAAAGCACCAATTCTAGTATTCACATCATACCCAAAGCTTTTACAGTAAAAAGATACTAGACTAAGGGAAGAAGGGTATAGAATTTTGAAACGACGCTGCTGTGAGTTAAGGAAGTTTTGGGAAAAGCTTACATATGTTTCTGCCAGATAACACTGTCCCAAAATCGATAGAAAGATATTTTGAGCGTGCACTTCGCCTGAGCGAGCGAATCTAAAGCCGAGTTCTCACTAAAGGCGTGAGGTTCCTGTTGTTGGCCCTATAACGTTACATTTCTTACAGTTTTAGGGCACGAGAATAAAATGGTAGCGTTTTGTAGCGGTTTTGGGTTGGTAAGTAAATATTTCTGTAGTAAAAATTGCAAACATATTCAATGTCTATAAAATAGATGTTTATGTTCAACTAATGAAATATTTTATTTCAGACTAAGTCCATAATATATTGTTAGTAACATAATTCCTAGAAAATGTGTTAGGTTTAAAATAAAATATAAATACAAATAACTTCTCCAATTAAGTTCATCAAGTTTGTTCTAATTTAGTTAAAATTTCATCAGCATTCATTATTCTCAGCAGTCTGCAACAATCCACTTAGTGACATAGGCTTCGCCAACTAAAATGTAGTTTATACCTACTATAGATACATGTAAAAGATTTTCTAAGAGAACGCTCGTAACCCCAATCTATTTTATAGTATCTTAATCGAACCATCACATAAATCGAATCAAAATCCAATAACACCACCTTCCATCCAATTGCAACACGACCGCGCTTACAACACCACAAAAAGTGCCATAAAGACTGCCATAAAAAACCTCCACGCCCTAAGCTAAGCCGGTGAAAGGACAATTGATAGGATCCGTAAAGAAGGGCACAAAAGGAGGTCGATCGTGTGTGTAATGGACTTACCCGTGTGTTGCGATTTTAATGGAACGCTGCGACTTTCAAACGCTGTTTTGTTTCGAACTTTACTGATTCTGGGGGTTTCACAAGTTGTTGTTAATTTTCTTGTTATTTTACACTTAAAAAAAACCCGGCCAAGTGTGAGTCTGACTCGCGCAGCGAGGGTTCCGTACAAACAATTATCCTATCTTAACTGGCCGGGTTAAGTTAAGTTTGCACCTGGTATGTATGGCGTAGGGTACCTACAAATGAGGTGCAAATTTAACGCAACAGCTGATCACGTTTGTTGCATGGGAGCTCTCTTAAATATTAATTTAATTATGTTTGTAGTATTTGTTGTTATGGTGGCAACAGAAATATATCATCTGTGAAAATTTCACTGCAATCACGGTTCATGAGATACAGCCTGGTGACAGACGGACATACAGACAAACGGACAGCGGAGGCTTAGTAACAGTGTCCCGTTTTTTAACCCTTTGGGTACGGAATCCTAAAAACTAGTATGAAAATATATTATTAAGGACATTATTTTTCATATCACACATTTATGTATCGTGTATTACTTAGTCATTACAAATTTTGATTTGTGCTCTATCCAATTGCTTGGTGTTAATAAACATGTCGGAATTTGGCGATTGAAAATCGCGATACTTGGTATTAAAATCGTTTCGTGTGTAGACAGCCAAGTGCTGCGTTGCGTGGTTACGTATTGCTTTACTTTGTCCGTTTTATGGGGCTTGCCAAATGGCTTGTGTTTTGTAATCTAGATTTGGTATCGAGCGCTGATTTTGTATGCATTCGATGCTGCTCCAATAGTTCGGTTACAAACTAAGCTAGTATCAAAAGTGTAATGTAGTCCTGCTATCGTATTCACACAATCTGCAGAATGTGGTATCCGTGTTGATGGGACCATCACAGCTACTCGTATAATCTATCAGCCGCAGACGTCCACTGCTGAACACAGGCCTCCCCCGTGACTCGCCACAAAGTGCGATCCTGTGCAGACCGCATCCATTGATCTCCGCTACCCTCACGAGGTCATCCGTCCATCTAGTCGTCCACGCTACGCTTACGTGGTCGCCACTCTATAGGACTTTGCTGCCCCAACGGCTGTCCATTCTCCGGGCTACATGGCCTGCCCATTGCCACTTCAACCGTGCAATCCTGTGAGCTATGTTACCTTAGTTCTCCTGAGAAGATCCTCATTTCTGATTCTATCGCGCAAAGAAACTCCGAGCATAGCCCTTTCCATTGCACGTTGCGTGACTCTTAGTCGCCTTATGAGTCCCATTCTCTACTCGTATAACCAGGGCGCTAATTCCACATATAAATATATGTATAATATATCGGAGGGATCTCCGAAGTGCCGATATACATAGTATATCCGACACTTCGCCAAATCGGTCGCGATAATTTTGCCTGATATATACGACGCCATAAATGTGATGTGATCCACTACAATGTAAGCAGGACTCGAACCTGTGACCCCACGTTATCCGCATCTTTCATAATTTACCTTTGTGTCAATATTTTAAAAACAAATACTAAATAACTTCATTAGAGCCCTACTTGATACTCGTAGCTACGCGATGTAATTGCTTTCTAAAGGAACGCCGACGGTGCATAGAAATGCTGTCAACCAGTTGAGATATGTTTACAGAGTAAACAGTTTAGCATGCCGTGCTATTCACAACGCTTTCCGAGGTTCCTTTTAAGCGGCAAGCGGTGTAAAATTTTAATCTGTGATCGAGTGGTTCGTGTAATAGAAAGCATGGATTATTCTTTTTGTCATCGCAGTATTTTTTTTTATTTATTTTTTTTAGGAGAACCAAGCTTTAACTATTTTGAGTAAACTTAAATATAATAGAAAGTAGGGAAGCCAATTACAGGATCTCACGGATAGAATATTTTCCGTAAATAGAAATGAGTAGTTCTTAGGGTATTATTTAGCCTCCGCGTCTGTCTGTCACAGGGCTGTATCTTTTTATCCGTAACAGATGGAAATTAAAGTCATCATAAAAAAAAAATTGTATTTCGGATTTTCTATGATTTTTCTCTAACGATTGAATGAGACTTGAAATTTTCGTAAAGTATGTATGACTAGTGTCTTTATTCTGGGGTATTATTATGACCACAATAGAAACAAATAAAATATCATGTATATATCGTGGTACAGAATCTTTCTTGCGCAGGTACTATCCGGTTTTTTTTACCCATGACAGATGAAACAAAACGGCGGCGGTAGGTATTCGCGTTTAGTTAGAGGTGGTTTAATGTGTCTGTTACCATACTGGATCGAACTGGATTTTACAATAAATTTCCAAGCTTCTTAGATTTATGTTCTAAGGTTGTAAACTAGAGGGCGATGTATTTTAGTCTTATTGGAATTATAGACAACATGGTCAATTTATTTAAAGTTTTAGCGAGTATGTTAGGGCGGGTTAACGTCACCTATTAATACTAATGCCTGGGACCTAATTCGAGAATGCCGTTTGAGTGATCGCTAAACGTCAAATCTCTATTATATAACAGTGATATCGCCATTGAACTGTCATTAAAATGCGATGAGCTTCAAGTGACATATCGACGCTTAAGAATCAATATTGTCTAAGCAACAAAAATACAATTTTACAGGAAGCGTAAAAAACGATTTAAAAATTTGAATTTCAAATTATTGTTTTTTTTTTTAAACGATTAAAATTATAAAAATGTACTAAAACTATTGTTATACGAGGCACCTCTGTAACATTGCCCTGAACAAAGATATTGTAAGTTAGGTGGTATTGCTTCAAAGTAAACTTATATTTTTTTATAATTTGTAAGATGAGTGGTTAGAGTAAAAAAAAACACAAACATGTTTTTATTACCGCTACACAATATTAATATAAGAAAACCTTGATAAAAATACTTTTATACCAAATTGAAAGGATCACTGCTGTAGTAATATAACCGTACAAAAAGTTTGTGTAAGTTTGGTGGTATTGGTTTAATTATAGTACTGTTTTTATTTAGTTGGTAAGATAAGTGGCTGTAACGAAATAATAAATTCTTAGCTTAAGTTAACTTATAAAAAAAGTATTTATACAAATAACAAGTCTGCAGAATATTTTGAAATACCGTTAATGGCACAATAGGTGTAGCATTGCCCTAAACTAAACAAAGTTTTTGTAAGTTAGACAGTATTGGCTTCAATATTTGTACTTGTATGTATTTTAATTTTAATGTAAAGATAACCTGGATTAAATCAAACAATTGAATGAAATATAAATATAGACCTCAGGCCTTGGTACAAACAGTTCAACATTTCTACTGCAACAAAATTACCAAAAATATAACTAAATTAAGCCGTTTGATTACAAATTGTATGTAATATTGACAGAATTTCACTAAGTGTTTATCACGGTTCTTCTGGAAAGATTGTCTATCTCAATTTTCAAATATACCTAACGGCTACTTTTTTGTAGAAATACACGAAATTAAGAAATATAATCATGCGTTAATTATAAAGTACACCAAAACATACCTTATACGGCTTAAGTAGTCACAAAAAATTATGAATTTATCACATTTTACTATTTTTTCACTAGAAAATTAACGTTAAGCACTTGCAAAAACTTGAAATACTAATAACACTGGCGTCGTCACGGGATAGCTGAGCCGCGCTCTATTGGTCTCTTTCACACGCGCACAGTACCTGCTGACCGCAGCGCCAATGTTTCGGCATTTTCGGCACCGCTCGCGGTGGCACTCGCGCACTTCAATCGCGGCCAAGCAACAGCGGAGTATAGACGTTCGTCAGAGCACATAGATGGTATTGGCAGAAAAGTAAACGCGTTTAATAGTTCGATGATATTTCCATAGCGGATTGCTCATCCATTTCATAAAATAAAATTTAGACGATTTTGGCATGCTATTCGTTTTTTTTCTGAACCTAACTGTATTAAAAAGTGAAAAACGTCAAAATGTTAGTTAGCCGGTATTGATTCTTAAGCGTCGATATATCTCATCTCAACTTGGGAAATACGAAGGCGATAACGATTGTCAAAAATGTCATTCATGCATATGAATTTTTGTTTTGAACGAAACGTAACGGACTAATTTCACGCAAACGTGGTAAATTTAAAGTATGCGCCTGTTATTTATGCCGTCACATACAAAGGAAACGCAAATTTAGCGCGTCTGAATTGACGAAGTTGCGATGTTCTAGCTAGGGATATCGCCACTTGTCAAGTAGGCAGACGTCAAAAGTGACGGATGGCGTTTTAATGGAGAGATCTCCATCATCTCTCTAAAAATGGTCGAATACCCCCCTGGATAATGTCAATAGGTTTTGTGAGTACAACGGTTCATTTCCGAAACGAAACGTTATCACAACATTAAACTGTTTTACAAAACACACAAGTGTACTGTACATACAAAACTCGCACAAAAAAAATATTACCAGAAACCTTCCAACGACTTTTCGCGTACATATACAATCAGGAAATTCAGCTTTCTTTGTACAAGTCAGTGCACGAAAAACGGCTTCTTTTCACGCCGACCACGCCCATCATTTGCGCACAAAGCGCAGAAACAATGCCTCTCATGCCCTGTTTGGTTGGCACTCACTGTAATTATGTGAGTACTTACTGTGATTGGCTTTTGAGGGAAGTTATGAGAATTGTGATGATTGGGTTTTGCCAGTTTGTTTTGGGAGATTTTTTTTTTCGCTTTTCCGCTATTATGCTTTCTCTTGTGAAGCGAATAGTGAAAACTATTTTGAATAGTAAAGGGCACGCTGTTTTAAGGAACTAGTCAGTAAAATGCCAACTTAAGTTTGATCCACTTTCCGGTTTCCGATTAAGCTGAAATTTGCATGAATATGCAAATCGCGTGACAATGCCATATTATGATGACGTGTGGAGCTGATCTGATGACGGAGCTGGAAGGTGGCCATAGGAACTCCGTTATAAATAAAGCAATCATATCGAGTTTGGGCTCCTTAGAATCGTCTCTGTGAGCAAAGTGATGGATGTTCAAAGAAAAGTACATGAAATTTTTTACAGAAACTTATTTTTGAATATTTTACAAGCTTTTATTTAACTTGCATTGTATGTTTGTTCGGGTGAAATCTTGCACCTCAATTTTGAAGCAGATATCGTCAACTGATTGAGCTGAAATTTTGCATACTTAACTTTGATGACAATACAATCATATGGTACCATGGGGCTGATCTGATGATGGAGCCGGAAGGTGGCCATAGGAACTCTATAATAGAAAAAGCAATCCTACCGAGCTTGGACTCTTTAGAAATCGTCTCAGTGAGCATTTGATGGATATCCAAAGAAAAGTACAGTCGGCTATAAAAGCTTGCCACTAAAATGTCATTTTTGACAGAAACTTATTCAAAACTAGTGCGTATAACCAGATAGAAATAGTTTTGGGTTCTATGATGATAAAGTAGATAATGAAATTAGTTTAAACTTAACACTATTTGAAAATTTTAAATGTTGTCAATTAACACGCTGATGATGATGCCCTCCGTTAAAAATCACAAACTATTGCCTACAATCGTTAAGCCATTTTGTATCAGTCTAGAATAAATATTTACGAAATATGTACGTGACATGAAATAAAGAACCAATCTCTAGATGATTGAAGGACGTAAGTAAACTTCATCAATATTTATGGAGCCTTTTCGTTAATGATTAGATTGAGTGATTGACTGCCTAGAATTATTTTCTACAAAACTAGTATCGGCCCGCAGTATGGTCGATAAAGTATCTTGTTAAACGTGACAAATAAATGTAAGACAAATTCCTTTGAAGTGTAGTCTAGTCTCATTGAATAAAAGCACATTGAAAAATAATAATTCTGATAACCACCTGCAATATAATAAATCGCGTAACATTTTGTATTTAGATTCAACCCCTGAATCAATATTTACGGACCAGTTAGCGCCGCACTACAACAGGCAGCTGACCGCAACCGATGGAGACAGGCAGTTGACAAGCCAAGACACAGACGGAGTCACGATCCTCAGCAATGAGGGAGCGATGGAGAAGAGAATCAATATTTATAAAAAACATAATACACTGTGAAGTTTTCAAAGATACATAACGTCACGAGGAACTACTAAATAAAAGACAAGTTATATAACAAAAAATTCTTCAGCATTGGAAATTCAAAAGTTATTTATATTGTTCTCTAGTTATTGTTTTCCAACTTAGTTTTCTTCCTTAAGTTTTAATTCAATACCAGTACTTCT